>VWZS01008949.1:896120-1237097 GCA_013397075.1 Rhabdornis inornatus | reverse complement strand
TGCGATGCGGCTCCCCCGCGGCGCCCCGAGCCCCTGCGGCCGCCGCGGCGCGGCTGAGGGCGAGCGGCCGTGATCCGGGGGCGTCCCGGTCCCCGCGGTGCCGAGCGCGCTCGGCGGTGTCCCAGTGCCGGGGCCGGCGATGGCACTGCCCTGAGCGTCCCGCCGGGGACACCCTGGCTCTGGGGACGCCCGGCCGCTCCAGAGACTTTGGGGGCGTTTGCGGGTTTTGCCTTTTTTCTTTCTTTTTTTTTTTTTCTTTTTTTCCCCTCATTTTTTTTTTCTCCTTCCCCGCTGCCTTTTGGGGTTTTCTCCTGGCGGCTCGTCCCCTGTGCTCGCCTGGCCGTCATCCCCTCGCCCGCGGCCCCGTCCCTCAGGGCATGTCCCGGTCCAACAGCGTCAGCCCCCCGGGCTTCGGCGGTCCTGCGCCCTGGGCAGGCACCGAGCAGCACCGCTCGGCCTGGGGCGAGGCGGAGGCCCGGGCCAATGGCTATTCCTACCCGCCGCCTCCCAACAGGTCCTCGGGCAAGAAGGCCTCCCGCATGTCGAGCAGGTGGAGGAGCGAGGAAGACTACGAGCCCCGGAACCGCGGGGAGAGCGGCTGCAGGATGATGAGCTTTAGGTCCAAATCCGCCTGGCAGGAGCACGGTGACGACAGCCGACGTCACCGGTCCCGCCACCCGCCCGGCAGTGATTCCCCCGCTGCCCCCAACAATGCCAGCCCCCGGCAGCTGGGGGAGCAGGGGGAGGTACGGCCCCGCTCTGTGGAGTTGGGGCTGGATGAGAAACGCATCAAGGCCAAGATTGAAGAGCTGGAGGAAGAGGACGGGGACGAGGGGGACTCCGAGGCGGCCTTCTCCATGGGCAGTTGTTGCAGTAGCCTGCTGCAAATCTTCAGGTCCAAGAAGTTCCAGTCTGAGAAACTGGAACGCCTCTATCAGCGCTACTTCTTTCGGCTAAACCAGAGCAGCCTCACCATGCTTATGGCCGTGCTGGTGCTGGTCTGTGTGGTCATGCTCATCTTCCATGCCGCACACGGCCGCTACGAGGTATCCTATGTCGTGGTGCTCTCCCTGGCCATCGTGCTGATGGTGGTGCTGTGCATGGTGTGCAACCGCAACAACTTCCACCAGGACCACATGTGGTTGGCATGCTACTCTGTCATCCTGGTGATCCTGGCAGTGCAAGTGGTAGGGGTTCTGCTGGTGTGGCCCAGGAGCGCCTCAGAGGGCATCTGGTGGACCGTCTTCTTTATCTACAGCATCTACACGCTGCTGCCGGTGCGGATGAGAGCTGCGGTCATCAGCGGAGTGGTGCTCTCCGCCATCCACCTGGCCGTCTCCCTCAAGATCAACGCGGAGGATAAGTTCCTCCTGAAGCAGGTAGGCGAGCCCTGAGTGATTTGGATGTGTGCTCGGCGTTGAAGGGCAAGAGAAGTGGGGTAGTCTGACTTCATAGGCCTGCCTGATGCTGGAAGGCTGACAGGACTTTCAGCTGAACTCCTAGGCTACCTGCTGCTGGGTGGGATGGTGTGCATCATGGTCGCTAGCCTGTAATCTTGCTTTTTTTTCATAGCTGTGGTGTTCCCTTGTTTCTGCTCCGAGTTAAGGCTCTAAGGGTACAAGAAGTGTGTCTTACTGGGTTCCCATGACGGCTGCTCCAGCACTGTCAGCCAGCTCTGCTAGTGCCCTTCATTTGTATTTAATGTAATAGCCCTGTGCTAAGCACACCTATGGAACAGGATCCAAGCATGCTGCTGTTTTACTGAGAAATGTGTAGAAAGTCTGGCTGGTTTTATCAGGTAGAGGTTATCCTTGTGTGTCACTCTGGGTTCAGGGTTGGCACAGAGCTTAGGCATCTCAGGAGACCATGCTCCACGGGAATTTGGGGTAGGCTTTTGGTTTAGCAGGAAGGTGTTTTGCTCTGAGATGTGCTGGAAATCTCTATGGTGAAAAATCCCGGAGTTCCTGTACAGGCAGGATAAGAAGTACAAAGAAAAAGTATAAATGCAGGTTGTTATTTAGCTGTGATACCATGTTTAACTGAGGCAGTTCAGTTCACGGGAACAATAAGACTATTATCAAATGCATTACAGTGCAATTTTTAATTACCATAGCTGTATAAACAACAGCAGTACAAGGCGCCACTCTTCAAGCGATGCAAGCAGCCTTGGGGCTCGTGCTTCAAGCTTACCACACGTAAAATGTTGAAGCCGTGAGGCAGTTGCCATCCTTCTGATGTGCAGGACTCTGAGCAAGGATTAGCCTATCACAGACTCAGCCCTGATGCTTGTGTGTAAACGGGGATTGTTTATTAAAATCAGGTGTTTGGTAGTTTTACAGCCCTAACACGTAATACAAAATAAAGCCTCACGCTCAGTGCCTGCTTTGAGTCTTAGTTCTGGGTTGTTTCGAGTTCTGCCTATTGCAGTGGCAAGAAAAGTTGTTGGACTTAAATAAAACCCCATCAGGATGAGGCTGTCACTGTTCTGCTATAAAAAATAGCCCATGAAATCACTCTCTTCTCCTCTCAGGCTGGTTAAGCCTAGTTGTAGAGTTTCTGGCTTTGTTCTTAGTTTGTTACAGATATTTTTATAAACTGTACATGACATACTTTTCTTATGTTTGATATAAATGGCTTTTTGTGCATTTCCAGCAGAGCATACACTGTGAGTGGGACAGTTGGTGTTTTTCTGCTTGACTTGAAAAAGTTTGCTAATGGCCTCAGCTCTTCCCCACTGGGGCTCTGGTCTTGCAAAGCCTCATGTGTGCTTTTTGCTTTATAAACTGAGACTTGTCCTGTTGAAACCAATGTGTTTGGAGACTGTATCCTTACATGGCAAGGCAAATCCCATCATGATTACGGCTAGAGGATTTAGCAGTCTGTTATGAGCAGAGTTTGGAGGATACTAACGAATAAATAAAATACCATGTCAGGAAATGTTGGTTACTATATTTTAGTAGGAAGGAGCCTAAATTACAAAGGCCAAATGATTGACTCCCTCAGTAGAAAATTTGGAACAATTACAGCTCCCTCCCTTTCCAAATAGCAGGTTGTTTGTAGGAGGTTGGCTTGTGTATGATTGTGCACTTGTCAAAGGTAGGAGCATGGGCAGTAGGTGATGGTACAGTATGCACAAATCTGTGCATTGCACAGTTGTTTTCAGTTTTGTAGTAATGCTGAGGTTTTCCTATGGTTTGGCAATAGATGTTCAGTTAACGGGGAATGTCCTAGGAGTGCTCTTACTTTGTCTTCAAAGGCAGTGTCTCTCCATGTTGCCTGTTTATTTTTCCTACTAACAGTCTCTATCTTGCTGTGGTCTACACTGGGGTAGCATGGGCCGAATTCAGTGGGGTTGTACAAGGCCAAGCATCAGATTCCTTCCATGAGCTGCTATCTCTGGCTGTCTGATAGAAAAATCTGGTCTGCTGAGCACATTGCCTCACAGCTATTAACAGGCCTTCCTCACTGGGGCTGTATCTTGTTGCCGTGGAAATCTGCTGGGTTCAGCTCTGCCCCCCTAATGCACACAAGCTCTATTTCCTCCTTCGAATTACCATTGGCAAAGACAAGTGAAGACTAGATAAGTCAAGAAGAGGGAGTTAAGATGTTTTCTGTGACTTCATGCTGGCAGTCACATCAGCCTGCATTTTGTGGAGCAGGACTGGATGTGAATGCATTTGTGATTGTGTGACTGGATGGTACCAGCAGTCAGGGAAGAAGGGCTGGTTAGGATGTATATCACCTTTCCTCTCTTTTTCAGGTCATTTTAAACTATAGTACTTAAGCAAGTTTTACTTTGTGGGATATTTTTTGCTTTTAATCCTCTCCAAATTGTTTCCAAACCAGGAGAAATCATACACTCTTGTTATGACCCACCAATATTTAAAGCTCATGAGCACTTTTATTAAGGCTCTGGAGCCTGTTAAAAACTCCTTTTTCTCAAGAGAGTGAAATCCTTGGTAGTTGGTCTCTTTTGGGGGAAAGGCAGCCTGTTGGATTTCCTGGCATGAGTTTATTGTTTGAATTAACTTCTCCTATCATTGTTGGATTTTTATGTCCCCAGACTCTCTTGTCCAAGGTTATGCTAGTCAGGCTTCATGGAAGAGTTAATGCAATCTGCTATTTCTGAATGCATAACATGACAGGAGTAAAAGTAGTTGTCATTGTTCATTCTTAACTGAGCTGCTTTTTAAGATAATTCTTCTGGGGTCACTGTATTTGGAAAGTAGGCTCTGACTTCTCTTTGCTACCTGGAGGAGTCTGTCTTTCAAAAGAGAAAGCATCCATGTAAAAAAGATGAGTATAGCTGGTACCTCTGTGAGTCAGATCAGCTAGAGGCAATGATCTTGGCTTCTTGAATTGAGGTTTGATTGGAATAAAAAAGTGCTAATTATTGCATTGTATTAAAAAGTTATCCAGTGTTGAGGGAGGGGAGAAAAAGAAATCCTGTGTTTGAGAATTTACTTGTTTCCAAAGGCAGCATACCTGCTGGAAGCAGAACACAGTGAATAGGTGATGCTCCACCAACTACAAATCCTGACTGCTTAAAAGGGGGTTTTCCATGCGTTCCTGTCGGTTACCTGTAGAGGGACTGCTTTCGGATTTATTGGAGAGGGGATGACTGTATTTGTCTTCAGGTTTATGTCCTGGTATTGTTCTGGGATAGGTTACAAATGTGTTTCACTGCATGGAAGTGTGTCCTCTTCTCTCTGCATGTAGGTGTATCTCTCTTCAGGCCAGCCTTTTCCATGTGTTGGCTTTGATGCACTCTCAGGCTCTGAAAACACACTCTGCTCTAGAATTCACGTAAGCATTGCTTTACATGTGAATGAGGCTTTCTAATGCTTAACTGAGAAAGAAGTGTACTGTTTATCAGTAATCTGCCTTGCATTCAGAGCAGAGATAAGAGTGAGATTTATTCTTTGGCCGATGGGAGCGAGTGCCCAGCTGACCCACAGACTTGTACGGGCACATGGGAAGAGCTGCAGCCTGTGGGTTGCAGATGCTTAACTGAAGTCATGTGAGGAGACCAGCTGCCCTCAGCGCAGATAGTCTTGAGTAAGCACTGGCATTTTTGTAAGATTATGGGCTAAGGGACAGGGAATTTCACAAGAGAGTTTATTGGACTCTGATTCAGACTTAAAAAGGGATGGGGATTGTGTGTGGGAGTGGGTGGGGGACCAGGAGTAGAGGATAAGAATGCCATATACAAACATCAAACAAGCCCGTGGATTGATGTTAGATTTACTCCTGTTTTCCCATCCAAACCTGTTTTATTGTAACTTTCTGAGATTCCTTGTTCAAGGATACAGTTAAGTCTTTGTAGTTTATTAACTCTGTTTGAGTGGGTGAGTGTTAAGGTACCACGAAAAATAAATACCTTTTTTTTGGTCTTGTTTCAGTAACCTCATTGGAAGAGAAACTGAAATCACTGATCACTTTTCTCCCCAAATACTACTGCAAACCTTCTGCACAAGATCTCTGATAGCAAAGTTCTGAACTACCTCAGCACATGTCTTTTGTTTGTTTCTCTGATTCAGGGTTCCTTCTTGCTCGACCCTTTTCCGTGTCTCCATCATAACAACATTACATTAGTACTCGTCATCCTTCACTTCTGAGAAGTGTGCATGTCTTGGCCTTTCTCTTTGTCAATGCATGTTAATGGTAGATGATTGATCTGCACCTGCATGGTGGCTCTCTTGAAAGTGTAGCATTTCATGTTAACTTTCTCAGAAGACGTTGGTATGAAAACCAGTCTCTCTCCTTTTCCTAAATAAACTCACTTTCAGCAGGGCTAAAAACAATTTCTTCCTGTAACAGGGAATCGACTTGAATCTTGTGGCGATCTCCTAGCACCTCGTAGACGTGCTTTCTTGTTGGCAATTTGAATGGCATTCAGCAAGAAGTTAGTCACACAGTAGTACTGTATGTTCCATCTCAGCCTCAGCATGCTTAATATATGTAAGTGATGACTGATTTAGAGACAGATTCTCAGCAGTGTGTTAATCAAGTCCTTGCATTGAGCTTTCCTTGTCTTCAAGCAGCACTGTCTCTATTCATCAAGAAGGAGAGGTTAACTACCTGGATTGAAGATGGATCTGTGTGTCAGCTCTCCTGTGGTTATGTGCTGCTTGTTTTACTTTCGTCCACCTGGAAAATAGATTTGAATAATGTTTGTATAGCATGGGATTTTTAAGGTGCTCAGCCACATGGGGCCAGGTGCTGGGTGCCTCAAACAGCACTTAATGCCCTATTTTGCATAAACATTGATAGCAATAGGGCTCTTGTGCAGTAAGAAGAGCCTCTAGCACTGCTTACTACTGAAGAATCTGCCTGAGCAGCAGTTGCACAGAAGTTAGGTAAAATTGATTTGCATTTTTCTGTTCAGGGGGAAAATGGCAACCTGAAGTATTCAGTAACTGTTGCATTGATAGTTGCTTCCCTAGGGTAATTCTGTAATAGAAGAAATTAAGAAATCCCTGAGGTATTGTGTATCAATTTAGTCCTTTGTAACAATATTGTCTTTATCTCTTGGGCATGTGTTGCTTGAGGTTTACAAAGGTGTATGTGTTTTCCTTACCTCCTAAATTACACTATTTAGGATCCTGCCACCTCCTAATCTACTGCCTTGCTTTATCCTCCTTTCCCCCACCTTGAATTAGTTTAATATTTCACTGTAATGTTCACCAGTATCAAAACCTGTTAGTGTGATAGAGTGCTGTGTGTCTAATTTCTCTGTGTTCCTGGATTCTTAATAGGTTTGTTGTCTTGATAAACTGACCTATTTAAGTAATTTCTCTCAGATTTGTGGCAGTAATCGAACTTCTAGAGCTGGCTTGGATCTTGGTGAATTGAAGACAAAACCTAATGGGGTGATTGAGGTGCATAGCAAACAGACTTGTCCTTCTAGGCATTTTTATGATGTCCTTGGAAAGGCAGGGTATGCTACTTCTTGTTATTTCTGGAGAGGTGAAGATACTTCAGAGCAACATCGGGATTCATGATGGTACAGGAGGCAGAAGGATAAATTTCCATGCCCTAATCTTACAAAGCAGCCATTGACTTGTCCTTTGGTGTCCTGAGCACGATGGCTCAGTTTGACACCAATGTGACCCCTGTTCTCTGTCAGAAACCTGTCCAAGGCAGGACATCTTAATTATGTGTGATTAACCTCATTCAGATGATTTATGAACTTGAACATCAGTGGATATAAAATGCTGATTATCCTGGTGCTAAAGTCTCACTGGAACTGGTTGTGCCCTCCTGGAGCCTGAGTGGCCCAGTGCTTCCTAAATGCCCTTTTACTCCGAGTCCACTGTGGTGTGGGCAGTGCTGCCAAGGTCTGGGGTGGAAGAGGACTGGGACTCAGCCCAGCTGGAATGTGAACTTTGGGCACCAGGCTGTTCTCCAAATGTATTCAATTTGTGTCTGATTAGCTAATCTTTCAGTCATGTACCATGGCTCCCTCTCTGTCTTTTAAGAAAAGTAGAACAATCGCTAACTTTTTAGCCTTTGCAGTAGTTTGGAATAGTTACAGTCTTTCGGGAATAGCTGATTTAGTCATCATATTTTGGTACTACTGGATATTACTCTCATTTTCTCATTGAACTAAAAGAACTTTCCTTTTGTCCTGGTAGAAGATGCAATGAAAAATTCCCAGCAACAGCTGAAGAACTGAGAGGTAAAAATCAAAATTATTTTGATAGCAGATTCCATGCATGTGGGAAAGTGATCTACCCTGTAGCTGGCAGTGGCTTCTGAGAACCCGTGCTTTGAAAAGCTCCTGTCTTTCTCTTTTCTTCTTCTCCTTCTCATCTCTCTTTTTTTTTTTTCCTTGTCTCACTTTACTTATTTTTAAATTTTTTCTGTTCCTTTTTTTTTCTTTGCCATCTTCTTGTTTTTTTGGTCTTTTGGTTTTCTTGTTGGTTTTTCATTTATTTGTTTTGGGTTTTTGTTTTGTTTTTGTTTGTTGTTTTTCATTCGTTTTCCTGGTGCAGGTGGGTGCAGTTCAGAGAAAATAGCCACTTTTGTTTGAGGAGGTAGAAGACCAGGCTCCAAGTTATACCAGCCTTGGGCAAGGTTTGTCCTCCCATCTGCTTTATACTGTGGGGTTTGCATGGCACCTTGCACAGGTTATCTGTACCCAGAAGAGGCAGTGCGGAGGGAGCTGGAGTACACCAGAATCTCCCTGGAGCCTTCCAGCTGCTACATGATTTCATGGTGTGCTACATGTTGGCTTTTTATGGCCCAGAGGGTTAGGACAGTGGCAAAGTGTGTGCAAGGAATGTGAAGATTTACAGCTTCTGGGAAATGGGTGGGGTTCCTGTCTAACTGCTGTGTGACTTTTTCATCTCCTCCAAGTCCTGTGTTTTGATGTGGGATATGCTCGGTGTTAGTTCCTTTCCTCCCTCTGAAGTCTAGCCTAGTGATCTGAACTTGTGATATCTTTCATCCATGGGATGCTCTTTCTTCTTTTTGTTTTGACATTGGTGATACTTTTAAAAAATATTTTTTTTTGTCTTTACCTGAGATGTAGCCCATTGCTGCCAGAAACTTAATTTGATTCATTATTATGGAGTCCTTAGGCTAGGTAAAATCCCAAGGGGAAATCTCATGTGAATGAAAAAACACAACCCCAAAGATATTAAAAAGGGTAATCTAGTTATGAGGGGGTGTGGGAAACAGACAAGAATTTTAATATTTGTCTCCTGAACTCCTAAATGTTCTCACCTTATCATAAGAAAGTTTGAAGTTTCTAGCTCTTAATAAGGTCACACATGGTTGTCAGGCCAAGACAAGACTCAAAATGCTTTTTAGCACCTGCACCTGGACCACTCCCAGTGAAACTCTCCATGGTGTTTTATGGTGGTGCTGACTTGCTGATTTCATCACTGGCAGGTACAGGAATGGCATCATTCAGCAGACCTGCAGTAGAATTTAGCATGAGATGGTCTTTTTCGGACACTCAGAGAAATGGACTGAACACATTTTGAAGCTCTGCCTTCTGCTTCCAGTCTTGCTCTTGAGTGTTTGGGAAGCTCAGTCCCACCAGGAGCCCTGTGGGTAGACAAGCCTGTGAGCTGTTTCAGCCAGACACAGTTGGTTTTGCACCACGAAGATGATGTGTTTACAAAAGGTGGGACCCCACACAGCTGAAGAATTAATGGGTAGCATTGGTATCACCAACAGCATTGCTTCTGGTGCCAGGCTGGCCTCACTAATGCCGAGTAGGATTTTTGTTGCAGCACTCACAATAGAATGTTTCGTTGTATTGTCAGGCTTTGTTCTGCAAATAAAATATCATTATGTTCTTTTTTCTCCGTATTTATATGTCACTAATGTAATTGCCATGCATCTTTATTCCCTTCCCCAGACATCAGGAACACAAATCATATTTGTGTATTTAAGATGTTATCAGAACTCTCTGTAGCGTGCATCATTTGTGGCTTCTCCTACTTCATAGCAGCAGAAATAGCAGAAGACAAGTATATTTCAAAGCATCCTCAATCCTGCCCTGATTTTGTTTATAATTCCTTTACCTACACTGCTTCTTCTGCAGTTTGAGTGATGAGTTTCCAGATGAAATATTAAACTGCCTTTTCTTTTCATGAAAAGTTTTACACACCCATGTAATGCCCATCAAATTTTTTACTGTGAATTGGGTCTTTGTGGTATTGCCGTGCTTGGCTATCATCCTGTGTTTTCCTGGGAAATCTTGCTTTTGGGAGGTTGAGTTTTGGTAATTAAAGCTGCTCTTCAAATTCAATATACACATTCCACTAGTATCAGAGTGCATCTTTGCAGACAGTAAACAAAGGACTGTGCTGATGCAACACAGAGGGAATAGAAATAAAGAAAGGTTTGTGTTCTTTCTTTTCCCCCCAGATATTAGAAATTGATCTCTCAAAGAGGCAACTTACGCAAACTGTTTATTCTTCAAATATGTTTGCAGCTTGTATAAGACGTTCTGTCTCACTTCATAGTCAGAAGAAAAGGCTATGACATTGCTTGCAAGAATCTGTCATAAAATGTTGCTGATGCAAACAGTTCCCTGGCTGTATCTTCCCTTTCAGAAAAGCCTTGCCTCCTTCCCTTAATTTCCTGCTCTAGACTAAATGCTACAAGCACTGATCCCTGTGTCCCTCTCACTCTGCAGACTGAGTTCTTAGACCAGTGATGTGGTAAGGAACTACTCAAATCAGTATTTCTAAAAACAGTAGTTTGTTGGTCAGCCCACAGATGACAGAGCTCCTCAGACATGCTTGCTGAGTGATGAACTCTTTCCATTTGCTGGGACATACCCAAAAGCAGCTTTCTCTATGTATTCTTGCTTAACATGTGGGTATTTATACACAGAATTGCACAAATGGGGGGACCAAGGGACATGTCATCAGTGGAGATGTTTCCATTTAAATGGGATTTCTTTTTTTCGGGCAGGTGGTTACTAGTGGTCTCATACGGGAGAGGAAGAAATGCTCTGCTAAGGAAAGAGGAGGCTCTGCAGTATGGTGGGAGAATGTGTAATCACAGTGTCAGTCTCACTCATGCTGAAAGCCAAATGCAGTCTTTCAGACCATTGAACATGAAGTAGGTTACTAGAGTGGGAACTGCCGTTGAGTGGTGAACTCTGTGGATCTCAAGGCCAGAATGGACTTCTGAGCTCATTTAACAGTACCCACTGAACAATTCTCCTACACTTTAAAATTTCTTCCATTCAGATGGTATGGAATAAAAAAAAACCCAAACAGTTTAAATGCTGAATTGCATAGTATTTGTCAGTTGAAAAAGCAGTCTGCAGTGGTTTCTGAACTGAAGGTGAACTGAACAAATACTTATTTTTTATACTTTACCTCTTAGTAACGCTGTGGTGGAACATATTGGGGATATTTCTCTGCTCAGGTTGGTGGCATCTACCTAAATATAACATGGATGTGTTGGTTGTGAAGGGGTTCTGACATCATGCCTAGATTTTGTACTGGGTAATTACATTCTTGCCTTCTTAATTGATGTTGAATATGGCATTTTTCTTTGTTCCATGTCTATTCCTGGACTTTCTAGCAGTACACCACCAAATAGATGCTGTGCATATGGGTTTACTATCATATCTGAGAAATTTGCAAGGCTGTTGACAAGCCAGGAAAATGAGGGACTGGAGCTCAGGCTTTTATCTTCTTAATTGTGTCGGGGTGCTAGAACAAGTGCCACCCCCTTGATACGACAGATGTACTGATAACTTTTGAAAGGTACAAAACCAGAAATTATATGATTGAAGGATACTTCCAGAGCTCAGCTATGCCATCCTGCAGCACCAAGACAAGACCAAGTCAGCCTAAACCATTTGTGGCAGGTAGTAGTCACAGATCTGTCTGAAAAAATGTGCTTTTGGGTGTCACAAAAGTACTGATGTGCTTTCCAGTGTGTTTGTTTTCTGGTGACTTCTTTTAAGCAAACCAGCAAGCACAGCCCTGGATAGGAGCAGACAGTAAAGAAGAGCTGTCTGTGACTAGAGCTCTCTGGCTGCTCTCAGATGAAACTGATGCTTAGTTTCCTTGTCTCACCTGGCTTTATTTCCCACCCCACCCAGAGCCTGCTGTTCTCTATTGTCACAAACAGTGCATTTGAATGACATCTGGCACAGCTGGGTCTCATTCCTGAGTGGGGCCTTCCTGGAAGCACTGCAGTCCAAGCAGTAAGTTAGAAGGTTAGACGTCTTTTCACAGGTGACCTCCTTTTTGGTGCCTGGTCCTTCTCAGCTGTTAGGTAGCTGTACTTAGGTAACTCCTTAGAACTCCAGGCCTGCTCCAGGGACTCTTAAAAGTGTATGCTTTTTGCACTGTGGTTGAAATGACTGTGAACAAATACTTAAGGAAGTATTTCCTGAAAATATTTTCACATCTCAAGAGAGAACGTTAGGAAACTGAAATTTTGTTTTTGTTTTCCTTCCCTAATGCAGGTAATGAGTATCTGGCTGTATCGTGGCACTGAAGGTTTGTCCAAGTAATGATGTCTAGGAAAGGTAACACTCTGTGGATTAGTTAAACCACAATATAGTATACAGAAACTGTAGTCCACTGCTGAAACCACCTTACTTGTCTATGTTAGATGCAAATGGACCTAGTTAATTTCATTCACTTCCAGAGGGAATACAAACTAAATAAAGTCATGCTTGTTAAAAGAAGTGTTCTCACAGGTTTAAACAATTTTCTTCAATTTATTTTGATGAACTTTTCTGAACAGACCAATCTTTACCATAATGTCTTCAGGCTGAGACTGTAGCTTATGTAAGTGAGGAGTACTTTATACAATTAACTTAGTGCATTGCCCTTGTATGTCATTTTCTTTTAGAAGAGACAGTGTAACTCTGCTACATGCCTTCCCCCTTGGCAAGGGTGGGGCCTAGTTGTGATAGGGACAGAGTCAAGAGAGGAGCTTATCTGTCATGTTTACACAGCCCTTGGTCCCATTTCCAAAGCTGCTTTTCAGGAGCCTGGTCACTAGTGTCCCCTCTATGGCTGTTTCTTTGCAAGGGGTGACTGCTCACGACTCATCCTTCCAGCGAAATTATCTGCTCTAGAGCATGACCTCTTGCTTGGGACTGAGGCCAAACCTTTTCATTGCCAATTCCTTAGCAGCTGTGACCAGGACAAAATACTGTATGTCTAAGATCCCAGGCTGCCACCTGGAATGCCACAGAAGGAGCAGGTGCTGCTCTTCTGTCTTTCCTGAGAGCAGCTCCTTTGGTTTCCAGCAGCTCTCCTTCTGTTTAAGGCATTTGCACTACTCCATACACTATTGAGGCAGTGCCTTGCTGCAACATGAGCATATCTTCTGCATGTCAAACTTCATGGGGAGATGCTGTGACAGCTCCCTGCCTGCCAAACCTCCTGCTGAAACGTATTGGAGAAACATTGTGCTCCCTTCAAATGGGTGGCATTGTAACATTGGCTTGCTCATTGAAACAGCATTTGGGTCTGGGCAGAGTGAAAATGTTGATTTCCTTTCACTAAAAAAAACCCGAAGGGTGCCT
Source organism: Rhabdornis inornatus (assembly GCA_013397075.1). Classification (NCBI taxonomy): domain Eukaryota; kingdom Metazoa; phylum Chordata; class Aves; order Passeriformes; family Rhabdornithidae; genus Rhabdornis; species Rhabdornis inornatus. The sequence goes on along the minus strand of VWZS01008949.1, from coordinate 1,224,070 downwards.
TCTGCACAAGCAGTGGTCTTAGGCAGAGCTGCAATTTCCAGGACTGAGTCAACTAACTTTTGAATCTTAATGGCCATGGTATTTACTTCTCCCTCTGCTATTCCCTGTCCCATTTATATCTGAAAGGAGTCTTATCTCTCTTCAAACCATACCCTAAATCATTGTTGCCCTGTCTAGTTTTTATTTAGCACAACAAGAAATGAGTTGGAATCTAAATGCCTCCTGCCTATCACCAAAAATACTTTTTTCCCTCTGGCTGCTTGCAAAATGCCTTTAACTTCCCTCAGGGCTTTTCTGTATGAAGGGACAGCTGGTATAGAACAATAGTGACTGATTTACACTGATCAATCCTCATATTACTAAGAGGCTTGTACTAGGCACCCTGCAGTGTATCCGGGACATGCTGGTGGAAGATGTGTCTCTTGTCTCTCTCCCCAGCCTGACTTCTCTGTAGGTTTTTTTTTAGGAAAAAAAAAAACTGGGAAGAAGTACTGTAAAAAAAATTTAGTAGTGAGAGGTGCATTTCCTCTTCTTCACTTACGTGGTAATGGATCCTTGAGTCTGGTTTTCCAGGTTTTTTTAAATGTGTGTGCTTCAGCAGCAATACCATTACTGCCAAACAGTCAAACTTAATAACTGAAATGTTTTTTGCAGCCCAGCTCACCCAGTGTTAGTTCAGCGCATATATTTGGACCAAAATAAGCTGGGATATGCACATGCACACCTGAGCAAGCAGTTTAGAGGGGTGGGTATCATCAAGTGAGAAAGGAGTGTCAATGAGCTAGGAACAAATGCAGCTGAAGGATGTTAAGGTCATGTTAATATCCTGATAGGGACAAATGCTGCTTTCAGATTTTGCTGAAGGGAAGGATATAAACCTCTTTTTTGTAGAATCATGAAATAGTTGGGTTGGAAGGGACCTTAAAGATCACCCAGTTCCAACACCCCTGGCATGGACATGGGCATGGACATCTAGACCAGGTTACTTGGACCCCCATTCATCCTGGCCTCAAATACTTCTAGGGATGGGCCATCCACAGCTTTTCTGGAAAATCTGTTTCCCTTTCTCAAAATTCTGTTTTTCCAGGTGTACTGGTTTAGGGCAAATTTGGGGGAAGACCTCCGGAAGGAGCCCCTAGAGAGCAAACCCCCCACAACTCCTCCCCCCCACCACCGGGTTCGGGAAGAATTTCCTTGGAGAGAAGTGGAAAAAAAACCTGTTTATTTAACAAGGAAAACACTCCCCAGCACACACAAAAAGAAAACTGAACAACACCAGATGAAAAAAAACAAAACTCCTTCACCGCTCTGAAAGGATGACAAATTCAGAAAGTCTCTCCTGCGAGTGGTCGCCCAGTTGTTGGTCTCCGGCGCTGGGGATGACTGCTGCTGATCGCAAAATGCAGACTCCCGGTGTTTCGTGGTGTTTCCCAGGTCCCCGTCCGGAACAGGTTCAGATGGTATGATTGTATTTAGGCAAAAGCAAAAAGTAGAAGCAAGCAAAGCAGGCAAGCAAAGCAAGCAGGCAAGCAAAGCAAGCAGGCAAGCAAAGCAAGCAAGCAAGGCAAGCAAGCCAGCAAGCAAGCAAGCAAAGCAAGGCCAGCGAGCCTTTTCCTAAACACAGACCGTGGGGGAGGTGAGCCGGCCGATAACAAGACAAAACAAACTCTCACCCTCAGAGCCAGTCCCGAAAGCACAGAACACAACACGAAGCACAAACCGAACACACGATTGGGGATACAAGCACCACAGCGTCACCCCAGGACACCAGGAAACTCTTAACAAAACAGGATAGAGGGTGGCCAAGCGTGATCTGTCCACCTGCTGCAGTCCTCCCTCCCTCTGTTTTTGCCTTGCTTTCACCTCCTCAGTGATGTGACCAGCCCCAGGAGAAGTCCCCAGGCAGTGCAGCTCTGTGTTCCTGCCACCAGTGTTTATTTTTCTGATGCACTTTACCTGTGCAGGTAACTAGGATGAGCCCTGACAGCCATCAGGTTTTACTGAGAGCAATCAAATAGTGTTGCTATTACTGACAAAAGAAAAGACAGTCAGAGAAGGTGGCTGCAGGATAGATCTCCATTGCCCTGTCCTCCAGAGTGACAGCAGGGAACAGTTTGTTTCACTGGCTCTTACCTTCTCTTACCTTGGTAAGAAACTCCAAACTTTGTTAATGTTTTGAATATTTCTGGTGGTCTGGTTAAAGTTTCCTTTTTGGTCTCTAAATAAGCTTCAGTGGATAACTTTATGAAAAAACAAGACTGCACTGATTCCTTCCATTTTCCTTTGGTACAAATGGAATGTGTGGTGAGAGCATGATCCAACAAGTGTTACTTTGGAAGACTCACCTACTGCCTGGGATTCAAGTAGTGCCCAGTCCCTTGCACTTCATGTGAGGGCAATTAGCGCACGTGCATGGCAATTAGTGCTGCAAATGAAGTTGACACGGGTGTATTCTGCCTCTTTAATGGCTTGCTTTTCTCCTCTGCCAAAAGAGCAACGAAGCAGTCTCCAAGGAACCTGTTGCCTTCTGATATTTAATTTGCTTCAGGCTTACGTTGGCATCCTGCCTCTTTCTTCTGCTGCCTCGCCTGGCCCACCTGCCTGCTTTGCTCCCAGTGCTGCAGAGGAAATGATCCCTATTTCCAGCAAATCAGGTCATGACTTGCCCATGTGTTGCAGCTGGGCCTCACAGACGTCCAGCACCATCTCGCTCTGATGTGCTTTGTCACTCCTGGTTTCTGACCTCCTTTCAGCAGAACATTGGGCTGGTTTCTGATGAGCTGCGCTGCAAGTGGCAGTGCCTGGCAAAGGAGCCTGCTGGTGGGAAACTGCAGAGCAATTCTTCTGTTATCCATCCTCTTGAACTAGATATCACAGTAATGAGGGCCTTCAAATATCTGTGATATCCAGTGTGTGTTTGTGACCCATGATGGCCCTGGAGTGCATGCTGGAGTATAGACGGCATGTGGTATAAGTCCCATATACATGAAGTGATGTGATTCTTAACCAAAATTTTAACTGTTCCGGAATATTTTTAAAATAAAACCAAATAGGAAAAGTCTGGCAAAAAAACTTGCAGTTGAATAGGAAAAGTAAGGGATAAAAATACTGGAAGAGACCTACAAGTCACTGACAGTAGGAGAAGGGCATACAAATCTAGATGGGGCATGTTAAATCAATAATGAAGTTTTGGTGCAGGCCTTCCTGTATGGCTTTTCTCATTGCACCTTGTACTATGGACCACACATCTAGGTTTGTTTTTGAATGCTTGAAAGGTCGTATTTTTAGTGTCTCTTCATAGGAAGCTAGTAGTTTAGGATTTATATTTTTGGTGTTGAATCTGGTGGTTTCCCCAGAAGCAGGACATAATTGCCCTGGATGGGAGTATGTAGTAACCAGCTTTGCTTTGAGTGGATGCTGTAGGCAAGAAAAAGTTCAGCATCAGTCTCTGTAAACCCATCTACTGAACCCATCTACTGGAGATAACACTGTGGGTTAATGGTGTTACTGTGGGAGACTTTTTTATGCACCACTGATTACTAAGACAGTTCAAATGTGGGTCAGTTTTTCTTTCTTTCTAAGTAGAGTTTGCACAGAGTAGCATGCAAGCTGTTGCTTTCTAGAAAATGTGGGTCAAGTGCTGTTTTGCTAAGGAAATCGGGAGGTTTTTTACTTAGCTAGCATTAATACTCAAGTGCTTCCTAACTTCCTTATGCCAAGGTCCTAGGCTGTTGTGCTGATGAATAACACACTTTCTGGAACAGAAGTGCATCGAGCCATGATTTTGTGTCATCAAGAACACTGCCTTATGTGATTCACAGAGGTGGATGGAGTTCACGAAGGATGTGTGAGCCCTGTCATCCCAGCTGCCTTCAAAGCAGCTTCAAAATCCATGAAAAGTGCTTGGTGACTTTTGGGAGGAGCAGGGGTAGACAGACAGAAACTGTGTGGGACAGGACTGCATATTCCTCTTTGTGAAGTAATGAGCATGTGGAACAGACTGTGGTTGAGGAGGCTGTGGGGGGTAGAATATTAACCATGGTGAAAATAATCCTGGAGGAGCACATTTATCCATGCTGGCACTTTGCACATGTGTCATGATGGAATTTTCAAAGAAGGCCCTAAACAAAACAGCTTTATGGGAGAACAAAACAGCATTGTCAGTGATGGCCAGGGAAGCTGTGCCAGCACTTCTTTCCATATCTGTGCTCTGAGCTGGTTCATGTTCTGGGGCTATTGCGTATACAGATATGTGTTAGCATCTGCCTTGAACGTGCAGAAAAGGGTAGCTGGGCTTTGTTTTCTAAAAGTTACTTTTATTTTTCTTCTTCTTTTTTTTTTTTTTGTTTTGTTTTGTTTTCAGACCAGAATAACTTTTCCTAAGGGAACAGTGTATGGTATAGCGAGGTTTGGGTTTTTTCCCCCACAGCTGTGTTTGTGAGCATTCCCTTGCTTTGAGTCTGGGAGGCTGCATTATAGCCCTCTGCAGTGATCATGTGTCTAATCCAAGCTTTGGGGCTGGCTCAGCCCCTCAAGCCAGCAGAATCCTTCTCTGTGCTGAGGTGTTTGAGGAGTATGATGAAGATGGTGGTCTGATCCTCCTGGATGAGCACGCAGAGAGTTTGTCTGTCTGGATCATGGTAAGATCATGGTGCCAGAAGAAAGCGAGTTGGGTTATGTTGTGCAGCATCTCATATTTGCCACAGTGAATTTATGGGACAGATGGCTTGACCCATCTACCTTGCAGTACAGAGGAAATGGTTATGGCTTCCTGAGGACCTTGGCATTCCAGCCTTAGCAATGAGGGAGCTTAGGAGAGGTCTGAGGAAGGAGTAAAATCTTCTTGCATCCTACTGGATTGGTTAAAATGTGAAATGAAGTTTCCAAAGCCTTTCTTTCCTGTGGTGCCTTGTGTCTCAGCATGGTATGCCTCAGGCATCTTAAAGTTCCCAAGTGGGTCTTGTGAATTTAGACATCTAAAATCTTCCTAAAGAGTATTTTTCATTGACTAAACAGTGTGACTGCCTCCTCTTGCCTCTAGCCATTTCTACAGAATAAATAATAAGCTTGTGGGCTTCTGTATTTCCTACTGTTCAGTCCAACTTTTGAATGTAGCTGCACTTGAACAGGCATGAGCTGCCTGACCACTCCTGCATACCACAGCATGCTGATTACTGATGAGATCTGCAGTGGAAATTGGTGTGGCAGAGCAGAAAGGGTTCTCACAGTGCCTTTGACTAAACTCTGAACAGCAGACTTCTGCTAGGAATTAAAGAAAATACACTAGACTTGGAGGCTTGCTTTCTGTTTGGTTTTGTTATTCGTGGGAATACAGCTCTAAATTTGAATGTGGGGGAGCAAAAGGGAAAAGGTTATTAATGACAATTCTTTGTGTGTTGGACTGAAGGGGAAGGGCCTGGTCTGTGGTGTGCAGGTAAAGGGTGAGCAATGAGAGGTGCTAAGGGCTTCCCTACAGCTCCCTTGCTGAGTTCTGTGCTTGTAGTCCTGCCTGCCTGTTTTCTTCTGTTCTCCACCCCTTCTGTGCCATCCCTGGAAAGAGAAGGCAGTGGCAGCCCACTGTTGAGAAGTGAGATATATGGGATGGTGGAGTTAGGTCTGTGGGATCCTGGGAAGGGTCAAACTGAAAATGGGATGCAAAAGAGAGAGTGTGTGAGGAGACAGTAAACACCTTGCTGAGATGGAGGAAGCTTGTGGGCCTGTATAGAGATGGCAAGGGCAACAGCCTGAGAGAGAAACCAGGAGGATCAGTAGGATGGTGCATGGAGCTAAGGAGAGACAGCTGTGAGATGTCATTTGGAGTTGTTATTTTCAGTTGTTATTTTCAAGCTTGTCTCTGTTCTTTTGAAAACAAGGATCAGTGTTATAATCTGGACTGGATCGAGCAATTTTTAAATTTTCTTCTCTCCCTTGAATAAAGGAAACCACTACAAAGAAGTTGCAATTAAAATGAATTGTGAAGTGTTATCTGTTGCCTGCTGAGCAAAATCTCATGATCTGAATTAGCAGTCTGGTAGTGGGCTGTGTAGGATGCAGGGAAGTGCAGGGTCCTGGCTATGGCACCAAAATGGGCCAAGTGTGCCCAAGACCTGCTGCTGTCTTGGAAGGAGGCTGCGGGTTTATAGCAACAGGCTGAGTGGGTAATGATTACTCAGTATGGTATGAAGAAGGATTCAAAGAAGAGGGTAAAGGGAGGAGAGGACAAGGGGCTGAATGGAAGAAATACTCTGAAAATGAGACCCACAATGTCTTGTCACAGATCTTATATTGGGACTAACATGGAAATTTCCCGGCATGCACGTGCTTGTCCTTTTTTCACGTGTGACTTCTCCATAACAAACATCTCTCAGCTGGGACTGACAGTGGAAAAATTGTAGGAAACTTTCACTAAACAACTTGGTGGTAGGGCTACCTCCTGTTTTGAGCTTTTCTGTTTTAAAGGAACCATCTGCTGTATAACTGTAAACACAGCAGACTGCTCACAAGCTCAATCATCCAGGGGTCAGTATCCATCTAATACACGCTGCTGGCAGGCCCTCATGCCCTGTCTTTGTGTTACTGCCACCACCTCTTCTTCCAGGCCCTGAGCCTGTGGAATTGGACAGAGTTAACTTTGCAGATCAAAACTTCCCACTGTGGTGGTGGTGTCCTCTTGTGCATGCAGAATTACCAGGAGCAGGCAGACCCAGGAACACGGGAAGCTGGAGTGTCACTTGAGCCACAGTCACGCTGGATGTTAGAGCGGCTCTATGAGTCAGACAGCTGAGCAGGTGTATTTCAGTTTCTCTTTGCAGGGTGTTTTACAGTGTCTAATCATGTTGGAAAACCTTCAGGAGGCAAAGCAGAACACTCTGCAGAATCCTTTTCCCTCTGCTTGCCCTTCCCCAGTAGTACACATCAGTAGTTACGTGCAGAAGTGTTAATTGGAGGGCACCGGATCTTGTGTTAAAGCAAATCCTGACTGTGGGGTCTTGGGCTTTTGCACAGGGTAGGTTTCACACAGCTTTCATTCCGTGCTTTTATTGAAGTCATGTTTTACCTGTTTAGGCCTCTTCCAGAGGAATAGGTGGAGGCTGTCAGGCTGGATGGAGGGAAAGAGAGCTGCTGAGGATGAGGGAGTGACAACTTAGTTCATTAAGACAGAGAACTCTGACGGAGTCTGTTGGAGGAAGTGCTGGTCAGGGATGTGCTTACCAGATGTGATTTCTCCTCAGCAGAAATCTTTTGGCCTGGTTTAATGCACACTATGAACCTGCATAGCCTGGCACAGCCACCAAAAGAAGCATTTGCTGTGACAAAACAAATACTTTTTTGGCATGTGGAGGCCCAAATCTGGGAACTGACTGGATCTGAAATTACCTGAGGAAGGGGGAGAAGGGTAGTTTGAGGTGATACAAGGGAGGACAGGACACATAGCATGCTTGTTAGTGCTTGTGTGGGTGAAATTGTTTGAGTTCAGTGTGAGAGAAACTGGCCAGAACACAGCTCTTGAAGTGGTTATATATGGTTTAATGCATCTAACTAATGGGATCTGACCTGGATTGCATCAGAGTAAGAGAGGAGAAAGCAGTTAACACTTCCTCTGTTAACAGGTAGGCCAGATCATAGGGCTTGAGAGAGCCTAAGTCCTCATGCATGTCTTTAATTTAAGCCCTGCTCTCTAGCAACTAGTTTTAATTTATCAATTTCATCTTTGTTAAACTGATGAGGAAATTAATGCGTGTTTATAGAGTCCATGCCACAACTGATATGAGGAGCAGCTGGTTAATGTTTAGCAAAGTTCTCCTGAAGATGAGAAGTGGTATACAAGTGCTGTTCTGACTGTGCCATGATTACTCTTGAAAGAAAAATGCTGTTTTAAAGAATGCTTTTGTCCCCTTCATCATTGTCCTTACAGTCACCTTAAAATATCTATACCCATATATTCACCCATTGCCTAGCTAATAAATAATTACAAACGCAGAGGCATGTATCCCTACAACCTAAAGAGAGATGTATGTCAGGTGAATGAAGCCTGGAGAGAGCCAAGCTAAGAAGCATGCAGAGCAAAGTGACTCAGATGGCAGAATGCCCCAAAGGAAGCTTTCAACAAGGGTGATTCATTAGCAGTCAAAGAGTCCTTTTTCTTTTCCTGCTCTGCTATATTTACATTTTGATATGTGTGCACATCTCATGGAAACGGCCTTCCTAGCTGAAGTATTGTTCTAAATGGGAGAAGATTTTGTGCTTTATGTTTGATAGGCTGTGAGGCTTGGAATACAAGCAAAGCTTTCTTTGGAGAGATACTTCCATGTAGTCTGTAAGATGTTACTAAAATCTTGTACTGATAGCACTGCAGTGATTTGGGCTGTGATTTCAATCTGCTTAAAGAAGAAAAGAAGACACCCAAATTCCAAGCCTGGATTAGTGCAAAAAGGAGAGACCTTGAATTTGTCAGGTAATCTACACACATTCTGGCTTTTTCAGAGTGTGCTAAAGCATCGTTACACCTGTGAATCTGTTTGCATCAAGAAATTCCCCTGAAACCAGGGTAAATGTAAATAAACCACATATGCATAGTTGTGTGAGCCATGTGAACTACTGACACCCGCCCTCTGCAGAAGAGTGCCTGTCCAGCAGCCTCCAAAGCGAGTGTGATTTCTGCGTGGCACTCCCAGCGGTGTGCTGTGTCATGATTGCAAGGCTCATGCTGTTAATGTGTGAATACGATGAGGTTTCCTGCATCAGTGTTGTGCTGGCAACAGCCAGCTCCTGAATCAGTTAAAGCCAGGCACGGTGTGGGCTGTGATTTACAGGGCTCTGTTGGATTAGAAAGTCTGTTGTCTATCAACACATTGTCCAGGCAGCACAATAGGGCAAGGTAAGCACTGGAAAAGCAAGGTCAAAGAGCTGACAATACTATATTGTATTGTGTGACCCTGAGCAAGTGGTTTACATGCCTTGCTTCTGCTATTCTGAGTGAAACCAGAATAGTGCTTGCTTTTAGAAAAAATGCTTTATGTTCTGTGGGTGGAAAGCATTCATCTGAGTGTGAAGTATTTCTGTTGTAGAGATAGTCTCCCTTTCCGTAGTTTCCCGATTCCCAGACCTGGTTTTCGGGGAGATCAGATGCACTGGTTCCTTTTGAAGATGAAAATCTCTTTGTAGGTGTTCTGTACTTCATTCATCGTGATCCATCTGGAAATGCACTTTAGAACAATCCATTTTGTTTGTGGCTTTGGCTGGATTTGCATTCTCCATATAGCAGAATGTGGTTTGGGCTTAGTATGGGAGATACGACCTCTTTGGCTTTGTTTCAGCACAGGTTGGGGAGAACTTCTCTTTAGGTTTGTGAGGCACCAGAAAAACGCAAGGTGTCTAGAAGCTGACATGGCTGGTCATTTACAAGCAGCCTATGTGGTACAATTTGGTGGTCTCAGACAGCTGAAATAAAAAAAAAAAAGGAGAATGCCTTGTAGAGGATTCCAGCAGATAAAAATTATTTGTAGTGAAGAATCAGTTACTGATTCAGGTTGCTCCTTGGAGTGGTCATCTGTTCGGTATTGGTACAGTGGATTGTACCAACAGCCTTCACAGCACTTTTCTTGCTCCTGCTAGTTCATGATCTTTCTCCAAATTCATAAGCTGTGGCCCAGTCTGCCAGTCTGTATGGAAACTGCACATGTACCTGCCAGGTGAGCCAGCACCTTGTCTTTCTAGGCAACCTGGTGCCTAGAAGAATTGCAAGAATTTAAGCCTGTTAAGCCACAAACTCTCTTAGAAGGTTGGGGTTTTTTGCCCCTCAGTGGGACAGGACCAGATATTTTTATTAACCTCTCTACCTACCTCCCAGCTAGCTTTCCACTCAATGTCTGCATTTTTAGATTCTGTCTGTCTGCGGTCCAGCCCCAAGACAGTTAATTTTAATAAATAAATAATGATAAAAATAGTCTCTGAGGACTTGGCAGGCAGCAGGCCAGGGAATCTGGGCAAGTCGCCAGCAGCTCTTCCACTTGAAATCTGATGTTAACTCAGACTGTGGCGCTCACATCGGTCTGCTCAGATTCTTTGGAAAGAGTTGGGTTGGAAGGGACCTCAGCCTTTCCCTTCCCCACCTCAGATGGAAACTGTGCCTGCTCCCTGGTGGTGTTGGCTTCAGGGCTTTGGTGGGAACACAGGGCTCACCCAGCAGTGTGGGGGAACAGGCAGCTGGAGGCGAAATGCTGTGATGTCAGTCCTCCCCTGAACAAAGGCTGGGACATCAACTCGGGCAAAACTTCTGTAAGTGCCAAAACTGCAGAAAAGTCTCAGCTGGAGCAAGTGGGTCGGCCACAAGATGCAAGGAAGGAGGAGGAAACAGCCTCTGTGCGTTCTGGCACTTGCAGTGCCAACTGCTCAGTCTGCTCTGATTTTGTCAGCCAGTGCTGCAATGGGCTCCATTTTAATCTCCAGGGTGACTTAATCATTGTGTGATGTCCCACATGAATCTACAAGTTATATCTTAGGGTAGGAGCTGTCACACCTCGTGCCTTTATATTCCCATATCCTATCATGCCGTATATTCACAGCATATGGTACCAGGACCTGAAAGAAATCTATCTGGATCCTGGTCAGACAGTTACCCCTATCAAGAATGTCTGAGAAAGTATGTATCTGAGAAAGTGCATGCCCTCTGGTGAGAATTAGCCTGCCAGCAGGTGGGAAGGTTTTAGAGTAAAAGAGTTTAGTTTTCCCCCTTTAAGGAGAAGTGAAGGGGTTTGGAAGAGCAAAGCTGTTTGGACATACCAGGACACAACAATCAGCACAGTTCTTGCACTATCATGCCTACAACAGAGAAGTCAAAAGTACAAATGTAAACTTGTGCCTTCTCAGCCAACCCTGCCAGAAACACTCCCCAAACCAGCCCTGCTTTTCTCATGTTGGTTGAGAGCTATTTTAAACCCACCAAAACGTTCAGACTTGCTCCTCTGTAGGCATGTTCCTGAAAGAGTGTTCACAGTAGGAACGGGTGGCAACCAGGTTTTACTCTAGCTCCCACGGGCTTTCAAAATCCTCAGTATGGGATAATCAAACATCCCCAGATAGGCACACACGTGCTGCACTGGTATGGGCATGGAAACTCCAGCAAAGGCTGGTTTGGGGCATGGTAGGTACGTTTGTTTCACTGACAAGGCTGGCCACAGTATCTCTTTTTTCTCCCTTAGCTTTATTGTCTGTGTTAATAATGTTTGGCCTAGAGAACTGGCAAAGTAGCAAAGATAAATGCACTTTCCAGGTTTCCTATCATGCACGCCAGTCCCTGGGGATGTGTCTGTCAGTGGTCTCACCTGGAGCTGGGAGTGTAAAATAAAGCTGTTTGCAGCTGGGGAGTGGTTGGCCAGCAGACTGAGGAAGATGAGAATTATTTAAAGTACTTCTGCCTACAACACCAGAGACAGTCTCAGGTAATATGGGATGATGAGGGAGAGGAAATCCCTTTGAGTATCTGAGATGTCTGCTCCATTTTGGGCCATCTAGGGGTGCACATTGTTTCTGAGGGAGGCAGTGTGGTAAATCAGGAGCTACCATGACACCAACCCACTTGTCCAGGGCTCTGGCTGCAGGAATGCAGGACCAGGGCTTGCACAGCTATGATGGGTCAAAGGATCTGTAGAAGAGGGACACTCAGAACATCCATGGAAAATTGTGGTTCAGCACAGACTAGGATTACAGTTCTGTTTATTTGTATGTTTATTTTTTTCCCTAATCATGCATTAGGAAACCCATCATGCCCATTTCCATTGATTTAGCCACTGTTTTTATAAAAGCCTGCCAATCTATGGAGGCGGCTAAAGTGAACTCTGGGTGAAATTTTAGGGCTTGATCTTTCTAAGGCAAATGAATCACCTCGAAGCAGTCTTTAAGATTCAGCAATCTTAAGTTGTGTGGGGAAAAGCTGGTAAGCAAAAGGCCTCTGGGATGCTGCCCTTGTACTGTGAGCTATCAGATTTAGAGAGGGAGTTTGCTCTGGAAGTGCCATTCCTGCAAGGAGAAGATGCAGAGAGAAAATCAATGGCCTCAGCTGTATCCCTGGAGTCTTTCAGTTCTTGGGAACTCCATGACCCTTTGCAGGGTGATAAAAAACAAGGGCCTTTTGTAAATGCTCTTCTAGAAGGAGAGTTCTCAGTTTCTATGACAAAACTGAAGTGACAGAACAGGGCTCTGTCTTTTCCCCTGGCACCAGATGTGCATGCTACATCAGTGAAAAAGTGAGATGATCTTCACGGTTTCAGCATAGCATTGATGGGATGAGAAAATTGCAAGGAGCAAGCCCAGAGAGCTCAGAGCTCTGACTGGGTCCCATCTCAGGGAGTCCTTGTCCACAGTAAAAAATTCCTTCTTGGTCTGTAACATTATTGGACTGATTTGTCTGATTTGTCATGGAAATACATTAAGTTGAATAACTCTGGTCATGGTCTGTGACCCTGAATAACCTGGAAGTAATGGATTTCCTTTGGTTTATCAGACATCATAGAGAAAATAAGTAAATACAAATTCTCAGAAGACTGAAGTACTTTTTGTAACTGTGTGCTGCTCACCTGGTATTAATGTGGACGTAGGACAGCCCTGCAGTAAGACAGGCTGGTTCATTTCAGTTATTTAATAGTAAAGTACTCAGATCCTGCTGCAGTGACTGCTTAACTTAATAGTTCATTGACTTTGGAGGGTCTGGGATAATGCTGATAATATCTCCTTACAGCTTCTATTCGCTGCATAGTTGGAATTAAATGCTTTGTGTAGGTGTGGGAAGAAGGGCTGTGTGAAATTTTATACCCAAAGGTATAAGGCAGTTATGGAAGTGGGAATCATAAGGAGTAGTTTTGCTGATTCTGTGAAGTCTATCTTGTCTATAAGGGCTTTAAATAAACATACCCCTATTCTAGGAAAGGATGGAGAGGAGCTCTGCCAGGTCAGCATGTGGGGTGGTGACTCTGAGATCAGCAGACTGTCAAGTTGAAGACAAAGCAGGGAAAATAATTACATCTTGGCAAAAAAGTGTAATTAGGAAAGAAATGCCATGGCTTAGATGGCTGAGCACCCATACCCCTGCCATGTATCCCAGCTCTTTTGGATGGTGCTCCTTGGAGATTTCCACAGAGCAACCCCCACTTGAGTTATCTCTTTACAAGGAGACATTTGTGAGAAGACAAAAAGTGAACAGCTTGTTCTGACTGAAGCTCCCCGTGCTCAGGGAAGCACAGCCTGCAGCTCACAGCAGTGCTGAAGGACCAGTTGATTCCTGGGATACCCCATCAAAACCAGTGCCCTGCTCTGGGGTCCTTTGCTGTTTCAGAAATAATGGTGGTCAGCTACTTGTGCTGCCACCTTTACCAAGCCCCATCATTGCTGCCAAGAAACAAACTCCAAAGCCTTTGGCAAAGGCTTTTCAGCTGTGACCAACAGCAACTGTGCATTTCCACTGACAGATCCCATGTTATTTTCTTGATGAAGTTGCCACCACTTTCTCTGTGATTCAGATAACTTTTTGTCTTATTTCTCTTTTTACCACCCTTCTGTCCAAGAGACTGGTCTGTTCTTTCAGCTTCTGTCTCTTTGTCAAGTCATTGCTGCATACAGGGAGAAGGGATTATGTTTGCTGTGTTCCATCATTATGTACTGTTGGTTTGTTTCCAGTAGCTCTGACTGCATCCCCGTAACCAGATCTTTTTGGTTAGTGTTTATCACCTCTGCTTTCATTGTCAATTTTCCCTGGTTCTGTCTTTCCTGTCCCACTGTGTCATCCTGATATCTCTAGCCACCAAATTTTTGGATTCAATTCTCTCAACTCTCTCTCTCTCTCTATCTATCTAAACTTCTTCTAAATGTCCACAGGAGTAGGGAAGATGCTGGAGATTTCAGACAATATTGTGGTTTGCAGGCCCAGAAGGAGAGCTGTGTCTTACAGAGGACAGGAGCATGGGTAAGACTCTCATTCCTGTGCTGGCTGTCACTAAACCTCTGATTCACAGTGGATGCATCATTGCTGAGGGATGTCCCTATCTGTAAAATGAGGAAAATTGTAGACCACTTTTCCTACTAGTAGTGAGACCTACAGTATTTGGGAAGAGTGTGTTTCATCTCACGGAATGCTGGCAGCAGTGCTAATGGTCTCGTTGAGCTTAGAAAACCATGGACTTTGAAAAACATAAAATATTGGCATCATGTAAAAGGCAGCTAGACTGCTGCAGCAGCTGAGCCTAGACACTAGCTCTAGATTCCTAAATTAATGATATTGTACTAGCGAAATAATCTCAGAGAGTTGCTGAGAATCTCTGAAGATGTGCTTGAATGTTGCAATTAAAGCTGTTTACCTTTCATTTACTTGTTTAAGTTGTGTGAAACATGAAAGAGCATGTCTCTTACGTTTAGCTATGGGGTAATGCTTGAATGTTTAAAAATAAAGTAGCTTTTAAAAATCATGTTGAGGTAAACAAAAAAAATGTTCCAGGAACCTGTTGCTGGTTTCTCTGTGTGTCAAATTTGCTGTTGTTTTAAATTCAACTTGGCTCCCAAATTTTTGCATCTTTGGCTGTCTGTTAAATATTTCCTTCTTCAATTCATTTTCCTATTGTGAAATGAGTTGGGAAGTCTGTGCTCCAAAGGAGTATGCTGCACAATGTTTCCATCTCATGCCAGTGCTTGTAACTGTATATTCGAGGTAGTGTTAGCTTTTCCAGAGAAATGAGATCCATTTTGGTAACCTAGCCCTTGCTGCATAGGAATTTCCTAAAAACAGTTTTTTATAAACATTGTCAGTGTTTGGTGAAGTTTATGTACCTTCCCTCCAGTTGATTTGCTTCTCAGAGAACATGGAGGGAAATTGCATAAGGCTCTTCTGCCTATGGTCATAACATTGGCTGAGTACCTTCCCATTTTCCCTTTATTTTCCATTGTTCCACTTTATTTTCCAACTTTATTTTCCGTGTTTGTAATCAAATAACAATATTGACTGACTGAGGCACTGTTAATTTAAATTTAAATTACCCTTAAAGGGTAAAATAATTGAATAGTATTCTTAGATCCTCTGATAAGCAGTGGAGTGGCAGGTTTCTCTAGAATGTCTGAAAGTCTTTTACCTTTAATTTCTTCACTGTTGGTAACTTACAGCTATTTACCTTTCTGCTGTCAGGTGGTGTGGTTGGTGGTGATACACAAACATTGCATCAAAGGGTCAGGAGGCTACAGTCCTCCAAACCCATAATTGAGAACTAAATTTTAGCTGACAGCACTTCACCTCTGTCAGTGGAAAGATAGGGAAGTACCTACATTTCCGTCTGGTTTACAGGATGGCTTGTTCATTCCTAGCCTTGCAGGAGAAAGTTAATAATAAACTACTTGATATAGATTGTGCTGTTCTGTGTAACTTTTACCCTCCATATCTCCTGTATTGAAAAAGAAAAGAATTTTGAATTGTATTTATCAACATTGTAATGTGACCTTTAATATAGCAATAGAAACATACACAAGGAAATAAATAAAGGCTGTTTGATCAGCCTAAAATAAATGGATGGGAGTCCCTGGTATCACTGCGGATTCTGTAAATAAAGTGTCAGACATCCAAAGAAACTTTTCCTATGTCTGATCTGGATATATTTGTATAGGTTATAGGCAGATGTGAGGCTCCACCTGAAACTAATAAATTTGCAGAAAGCTTTACACAGACAAGGCCTGTGCAGATGCTGTGCAACTTCTTTCACTTTCTTGAGCCAGTGCATCTTACATGGGCTGAGGAGCTAAACATCCACGGAGCTATTTCAGACTTATACGGATGCATTATGCAAATGTGATCAAGTTCCCTCTTGAAACCATTAGGATTCTTTCCATTGCCTTTGTAGGAAATTGGGCTACCCTGCAGAGCAGAATAGCTTCTGTTGAGAGTTCCACCCTTCACTATTTCTGAGGTTCATTAGTTTTCCCAAAGGAGTGGTATGCTTAAATGGAGATGGAAATTTGGAACTCTGCTGAATACCGCAGGTGGCATTTCCCAATTTAGAGCTTCTGGGCTTGGCTCTAAATCGTTGCACATGGATGTAAGTCTGCCTCAACTGTCCATTCTACAATAATCTCCACAAAAGTAGGCTGACCTTTGGGACCTTCACCTAAAACTGCCTATTTAACAAGGGTTTTTTTCAGAAGAACAGCATTTATCAGTAGTGAAGAACTGTCTATAGAACTGAATTTACAGGCTTTTGGTAGTGTCCAGTGTGTTTTATTGCCTTTATGTAATAACTGAAAAATAGTATTGGTGTGGATTGTGCTGTTTTAACTACTAAGGTTAGGAATAGGAATATTTTAAACTCAGAGTATGAAAATAAATGAGGAAATTTGGGCTTAACAGAAGTACTCTTTATGGAAACCTCTCAATATCATATCTGAATCTGTCCTGCAAGCAAGGTATTCTAATACAGTTGCATTCTTTCAGGAAAAAGAGTGATGCAGAGGTGGAAGCTGGTTGTTGACTCAAGATTAAATTGGGTGAAAGTCTTGGGAACTTACATGATTACACCCCAGAATGGAATCAGAAGCTCAAATGTAGGCAACATGGGCTCCTTTTGCAAGGGAAGTTGCAGTACAATGCAGACAAGCAATAGCATGCTGAGAAGTTTACAGAATTTTCTTGTATTTAAATATGTAATTAAGGGGATGCATTTAGGCCCTTGCCCCAGTGTGAATCCCTGTGAAGAGATATAAAACTACAAATAGTGGGCTTGTGTTTCCAAGCTCTTTTCTGCAGATTAAGGCAAGGCTGCTGAAGAACCAAAGGAACATGAGGTTTCTGGGGATACTGACATTTCCTCTTCAATTACTTTTTGCAAGTCTTTCAGAATAGCTTCTCGTTTGTGTAAATGGTTTTGTACCAGGCACTTTTCCTCAAAGTTTGCTTGTTGACTATCTCTAGTTACTGGGGAAACCAGCTAGGCTGCCATCAACCTAAGGTGTTCTAGATGAGCCCACATAAACTCATGTACAAAACAGTACTGTCATCTTCTAATTCTGTCCCCTAGGACAAACTCCCAAATGCATGTACAGAACTTCATTAATTCTTTGAGACAAATATTTTCCAGCTTTCTCTGGTGAAGGAGTAGTTCCTAAATATTATATTTGACAAATTGCTATTCTTCTGACAGCAAGATTAGGTGGGAATTTTCTGCAACTACTTCATTGCAATCAGTTTGAGTTGTATTTTTTTCTTTTATAGATATGAAATTGGACACAATGTATCTATCCATTTTAAATTGAAGTGTTTAGAAAATTGTGGAAGTCTATGGTCACATTAAAAGGGAAAGCTGCTTTTGGCTGTGAGACATGTTAGGCTTGGCTTATACCTGGGATTTCTAGCAGCTGAGTGTTTATTTTGAAGTATGGTGATGGTTTATATCAACATGACTCTTAGCTTGTATTCAATTGTGTGACAGCATGCAGTACCATTTACAAAGACTTGCGATTTTATACGTAAAAAGAATGTTTTAAGTGTTCTCATTGTAATGTAGTTTCATCCATGCTAAGGAAGATTAACAGTTTTCCATAAGAGTGGTTGAGTTAGATGTATACCACATCAGGATGTTAGCAAGGCTTTTGTTTCAGGCTGTTAGATTTTCAGAGTTTTTGTTTCAGGAGCAGCTATGTGACTCTGTTACATTCAAACCTCTGGTGACCCTCTCATGTGATGAGAAATGTGATTGATGAAACTGCCAGAAAATTGTTTGTCATGCCCTTGGGCTGACAACCTGTGCTCTGGGCATTGGAGCAGGGGTGATTCTCTCAGTGTTGGTAGGAGCCATTTCTTAAAAGCCCCATTTGCTGTCAGGAGAAGGACTGCTGGAACACTTAAAGAAGTGGCTGAAACCCCCTTCTTACTGTGTTAGTTATATTTGAGAGGTCATTGAGATAACCGAATGATGGAAAGCATCAAACATAATGCCTACCTTTTAAAAAAGGGGAGAGGGGAGTGGGAAGTACTGGGGAATTGTAGATCCATCAAGCTTCAGTTCCTGGAAAAATCTGAGAGAAATAATAGCACAGCATGCAAGCAGCTGGGTCATAACACAGAGATGAGGAACAGCCAAAGTAGCTTTGCTGAGAACAAATGGCATCCAGTCACATTTCCTTCTGCAAATGCAGTAAAAGAAATTATAATAATAGTAAAGTTTTGTGTCTTGTGGGTCAGCTTCTGACCCTATCTCGTACAATAATCTTGGAAGTAAAGAGTATCTAGAGTATATTTTCCCAGTCGGGGTCAAACAGAAGAGACAAAAATTATTGTCTATCCCAGCACAGTTGTAAAGGAGTCACTGTTAAAGAGTGAGTGAGATTCTGTAGGTATGGGCTTTTTTTTCCTGGAACTGCTTCTACTCAGTGCTTAGTAGAAGAGATAATAGCGATCAAATGTGTAAATGACCAAATTCCTGGAAGAGCTGTAAGTCCATCAGTACTGGTGGTGAGACAGCAAACCTCTCCTTGAACCTGAGCTGCTTCCTCTGGCCTCTATCTCTAAGGCTACAAATAAAATCCAAACTGATTGTAGTCAGTGATGAATATCTTGTTAATCTTGTCCCAGGAGTGGAGTGGAAATTTGAAGCTCAGGTTAGCCGGACCTGCTTTCTGATAAAAACTAAGGTGACCTGAAGGTTACAGAGCTTTTCAGTTACCCATGCCTTCCCCATATCACCCCACCAGGCTGTAGTGTTTCTGTTGACCCAGCAGACATCTCATATCATGAGAAAGGGCATGTTAAACAAGCCATCCCAGCAGACACAGAAATAAAATTCAGGCACAGATTTGGGCCTTAGTTGTTGGTTTTTTTTAATTTAGTTTAGTTTTCTTTTAGTCTGCAGCTGGGCTGGACAGCATGCCTTAGTTAAAGTGATTGCATGGGCTGTTGGAAGTAATTACTATTTACAGTCAGTGACAGTCACCCTTTCTGACAGTTTGATGCTTAAAGCCATAAATTCAGTAGGGACAGGAGAAACCAGTCAAATGCCATGTATTTCTTCACACCTTGTGTGACAGGCTGGAAATAGCTCTTTAACATGCTGACTTTGTCAATTTCCTTCAGCATTTGGGGAGAGCTTGGAACAGCACATATAGATGGGTAAATTAATTTTCTTCTAATTGCTTCCCCTCTAATTAGCATATTGGAAGCAAGATGCTGAAAAAAATTCAAAATGACATGGATTTCTACAGCATTCTTAAAGGATGCTCTTGAGATTCAGAGGACCAGCTTATAGATCAGGAGGTGGTATAAAGCATAAAATGTTAATCTAAATAGTTTTGTGATACTTTTGGCTTGGCTTCCAAAGAAAATCACGTTCTTTCCTTTCTCTTCCCTTCTTCTTCACTGTAACTTTCAAAGTGTTAGTAACTCCCATTATTCTGAACCAATTAGGACCATGATACAGTAGCAATTTCAGATAAAATATCATGTGTTTAGGCAGGTGGAGGAAAAGACACCTCATGCATTAGTGCCCATTCAGACAGATGGTAACACTGAAAGATTGACCTCTGCCATTTTGAATCCTCCGAGAAAAAAAAAGTTCTAAATATCCCAACTGCAAAATAAAAGCTTTAATCAACAATTAAAGTAAATCTCAGCAAACCAAACAGTAAATCTATGGGAAGCTATATTTATTTCCCCTCTTGATGTGGAGAAGACATGGGCTGAGGCTCTCCTTCCAGCATTTGCAGGCCTGGAACCTGATAACCAGAACCTGGAACAGCTCTGGAGCAAGTCTGCAAGTATGACCAGGCTCCCAGCAGGAAGTGTCCTGGCTCCAGAGGATTTGCAGAAAACCAGCATCCAAAATGTGTTTATGACCAGGCTCTGCTGCTTTTCAGCCATATTGAAGGAAAAACAGCAGAAGTGGCAGACTCTCTGCAATGCTGATCTGTGCATTCAGGTTTTTGTAACTGGACTTCCATGTGCTGCCTTCACTGCGGAATGCTGAAGTAGTAGTTGTGTTTCTCAATGATTTAAATCGTGCTTTGGTTATTTCTCTTGAATTTAGTGGTGAAAATTGAGTAGGTCAGGGGCAGCTCAGCTCCTGTGCTAAAAATTAAATGTAACTGCATTACTTTTTGTCTTGTATGATGCCTGGTACAGCAACTCCATAACCTGTGAGTAGGCCCCAGTCTTGCTGTTAGCAGTGTCCCTAGAGACACTGTGTTAATAATATCTACGTTTTAGTGATAAAGTTACCCTTGAAGGAAACGTTGTGAAGATATTGGAGGGATTTTTATGTGGATTACTTGTTTTCCCAGTGTTTGTACTGCCTATTTGTTTGGGCTTTTTTGTCCAGACTGTAAAAATTTGAGGGCAAGCTGCTGCAGGTAATTTAAAGATATTTCCCTGAGCCCTTAATGTAAAATGCTCTACTGTTGTGTTAAAATTGTTCCCATTTCTTCTTTCTATAAAAGAGGAAAGCTTAGTGTGGTTTAGCCTTTAGTTTAGTTAGTAGGGATGTCCAGCAGCTGCTAACAAAGCTGGAGACTTCAGTTCTACTTTCCCTGTGGTCAAACTCTGGCAGAGGTCATATCTTGGAGCACACATCTGTTAGGTATTCTATGCTGAAGGTCTTTGTCCTAAAACCCATGGAACTTTCCTGTTTGAACTGAAATATTTGGTTTGCCAGGTTTTACCTCTGGAACAGGCATTGCTAGATGGAGGCAGGACACAATGGGTGCGCAGTGTCTCTTTTTCTTCCCTTTTGGCCAACCTAAGGACATTTTACAATTTATTTTGCCTTGGGCACCATAATCAAAAGCTCACTTCCCTTCTCCCAGGGAAAGGCTGGGGTGAACTATGCAAAGGAAAAAAAGAATCAGCAGTAGAATGCCTTGCCTTTCTTTAGTTCATGCAGTTTTAGGTGGTTGAATGTGTTGCTGTTACCTAGAAAAAAATAAGCTTTCAACTTTGCCATCTGTAGTTGTTTGGACTACTTTGCTGCAGCTGAAGGTTTCTTTTCCTCTGATGGCTGCTTGTGTGCTTAGACAACTTTTTAGTAGATAACAATTTACACTGAAAACCAATGGCAATAAGGAAACTAATTGTTCATACCGAAGTCCAAAAAGCTGTGGACCATGACTTGTGGTGATAGAGGGAGAAAGCAGAGCATTGGTGAAATGTGAGGATGAACTTAGTATAGGGTGGTGACTGAACCAGAGGTGGGTTTAAAACCTCTGTTTGCATATGAAGAAGATGGTGACAGAAATAGAGAAGAAAGCAAATTTTATCCCTATTTCCTCAAAATCTTGCTAAATTGCTTCCCTAGCTATTCAAATTAAGAATCTTGGGTATGTGTCATTGGAACAAAACCAGATACTGGGGGAACTGAAATACGTAATTTTCTTGTATTCCTGTGTGGTGTCGTCGTGCACCTGTTTGGTAATACAAACTGAGAAAATGAATATTGCAAAATGTAAGCTCTCTTTATGAAGTAAGGAAAAACAGATCCCGCTTTCTGGGGAGAAGCAGAAGAAGAGCTAGCAGTGTTTCTATTAATCTACAAAGAGATCTTCCCTTTGTATTAAAGTGGCAAAAATGAGTAATTCATACTGATGCTGTCTTAATGATGCTGCCTTGGCACTCAGACCATTTCATACTTCCAGTCAGTGGCAGAGCTGGAAATAGTCCATCATTTCTGGACTCAGTTGCATATTGCTGCTATTAGTGGCTGCTAGCTCCTCTTATTAAGATTTCTAAATGTTGTGCTAGTGGAGTCTTGACAAATCATCACCGAATTCCAGCTACGCCAGTTAACCTGGAGCTTTCACATGTTCACTTTAAAATGTTTTCATGAATGTCTCTTTCTTCACCTTGTATCATGAAGGCTCCCTTTTTTTATTTCAGGAGGATTCAGACTACTCAGAGAGAGTGGAATGTGACTCTGCTAGTGAAGCAAAAGGTTTTTAATAGAAAATGCATCTGTATTTCCCACTATTGTCACCGTGGCATTCAGATCTTTCCCATGTGGACAAAGTTTTCATCTCTTAAACTTTTTGCTTTGGAAAATAATTTAGTTGACAAATGCTGCTTCTTTCAAGATTCTGAATTCCTACTTGCATTTAGGTCTTGTTTTTCTCTGGATAAGGAATCAGGAAATTCTCATAGAGAGGCTTTGAACTTAAGCAGCTTTGATAGAAATAAGAATTGAGCCTTCATGTTTGAATGGTGATCACACAGGTTCAGCTCTATGTAAAATCCTTCTGAAGCAGAAACTTTTCTTCCTTTAGCAGGAGTTTGTTTTCAAGCTGGAATGTAAATCCCACCTGGTAGAAAGGTGTATTTCTGGAGTGAAAACTCACTGCCAGCATTGAATTTCTTTGGATGGGGTCAGTGAGATGCCTGTCTCTAAGGCACAGACGTGCTTTGTGTTTGAGAGCTCAGTTACCAGGAAATTCATTATTTCTCCTATCTTGCATCCAGAATTAAGTAATGTAAAGCAGGAAACAGAGTAGCTGAGAAAACCTTATTGAGGAGTTGTATTCTTTAGCCTACCAAGGCAACAAGAATTGGTAAATAGCACCTTGCTAAATAGTACTGATTCTGACTTAATCTTATCCAAGGCATTTTGATGTGCAAAACAGAAATGGTTGAAGAACGCATGTTAGGCAAGCTGGGAAAAAAACAACCTTCCCTTTTGAAATAGATCTTATCGTAAGATTAAAGTAGGACAGATAATTTCTTTCACTTTCTTAATTTCATTATTGTATTTTATGTCCTAATGATCTGTCATTTTGTAAGGGTGATGAATCCAGTAATTGGAATCTCTGAGCTGCCCACATGGACAGAAAGAAGCCCATCTGTGCTGCAGTGAGATAGGCACTCCTGTATGCACAGGGGCTTACACTTTCCTTTGAAATCCAGAAGAAATACCAGCTCAAGTGGTGTTTCATTTCAAGGTCAATGAAAGCATGATTAGTGTTGTTATCCTTAAGTGCACCCACCTTTTCCATTAGTTTTTAGCTTTGATGGTAGTTTCAGCAAACTCTGCCTTTATAATGACTCTTTTATTATATAAACAAATGAAGGATATTTCTGGCTCTCGTATGGAGAACCAGCGGTGGTTCTTAGGTTACAAAGTGTTCCACTACAGTACACCGTTGTTGCATATCAAAATGTCCATGTATTTTACACTTGCTTTGTTTAAAATTGTAGAATTGGATTTGTAATGCAACAAATCAGCTAAAGACCTTTCCTCGCCCTTTCTGGGTCATCAGTTATTATGGTTTTTTTTAGGAATTCCTTGCTGTACTTTCAGAATGTTCTCCTGAACATTTCAAATGAGGACAGAACAATCTCCACCAGTCAGCTAAGCAGCACTTTTTTTCCAAGGTCCCTTCTAATATCTTCCTGATAACAGCACTTTTTTTGCCTTTGTGAGGAAAAGGTCACAGTGGTGGAAACGGTGTGTTTGTTCTCTTGTTTCTAAGCTGTGCTGTTCTTTCTTTCTTGTTGCTGCTGCTGACAAGATGGTTGCCAAGCCACTTTGTCATCACTCCTGCATCTTGACAGAATGCAGGAGCTGTCCCAGATAACAGGAGAATACGTCCTTCCAGCAAAACCTAAGTGACTTTATCCCATCCCAGATTTAAACAGACCTGACATATTCTGTCCATATTTGCAAACTGGATGCTTCAACAGGACTCTGTCACAGATATAGTTGTGTTTCTCCTGCTAGAAAACAAATGTTTCATTTTGGAAAAAACAGAGCTCAATGCTGATGGCATAATCAGTAATGAATCTTGGTAAGGAGCCCATGCTGTTTATTGCCATCTTAAGCCTCTCTATTGCATTGTGCTGCATGTTGAAAGACAACAAACTAAACAGAAACTGTCTGCTGGGGCTGGTACACTGAATTTGGGCAATATAATTTTGCATTGCATTATGTGTATAGTTGCTCTAATTGCAGGAGGAGAAGGAAGAACAATGAGCGAATATAACAAACTACTGGCATCATTATCTTTTGTCTACATCCCTGTGCTACAGCCAATTACATTAATGCAGATGGTAAGAGCCTCCTTTGATGCTCTTATCAGTCTGCCTGCAGTTCCTGTGCCCTGATGACTCCCAGCAGTCCATCGAGAGGCACACTCTGTGTGTAGCTTATCATTCAGTGAGGTCATGATATCCTTCACAGCCTCCTTCCTTTATGCATATGCATTAGTAAAGTATATCAGTTTTACTTACGTGTGGATTCTGGGATTTGCTGGTTTGGCGTTTGGTAACTTAACGCTCAGTGAAAAAGGCATTTCATAAACCTCCCCGTGTATCTCAATCAGGACAGCACATCTGAGATGCTGCTTCCATGCTAAACAGCCGTGCAGCTCTGCCAGATGCTCCAGGTGATTTTATGCTTCCTTAGTCTCTGAGATGTTGCCTCCTTATGTACAGTTTCCAGTCTCAAAGTTATAAGGTGATTTTAATGACATGCTTGATCTCAAGATTCATTTCTCTGGGAAACTATGGCAAGATGTGGTGTTTATCATCAGTCATGAGGCTTACACTTATTTGCTTCTGCTACTACTAACAAGGGAGCAGCTGTCTCTGAGGAAAGACAGACGTGCTTAAAAAATCTGAAGAAAATCTAGGTTGGTATTTTACAGAGCAAATATTTTTAAAATTGAAACATCTGAACTACCTTTTTGGATCACATGTTAAGCATAACTCTTTTTCTCAAAAACTTGTCAAAATTCAACATCCAGTTGACTCAGGTTTCTAAAATTGTTTCAGAAGATTTTCAAGAGATCATCAAATAAGAAGATTTTCACTGGCAAAATGATGAGATAAATATAAATTGAAGGAGAGGAGAGAGGAGAAAATAGTATTCTATGCAGTGTTTTTTATCTTGCCATCTCTTCAAAGTAATGTAAAGATCCATAGCACTAGAGATGAGTGGAGAGAGCTGCTTTTAAAAGATGAAGACTCATCACATGCTAATTTATTGCCATCATTCATCAGAACTGCATGTTTCAGTGCTGATTTTTCAACAGCCTATGCTATTGCAATAACCACATCCGTAGGGAGGAGAGCTGGGTGAACTTAGATGTAGTTCCAGGCACTTCAGATGTTTAATGTTTCTTGGAATGATACCTCGCACTGAGCTCTCCCACATCCATGGAAGTGTTTTAACCATGGGGCTGTGATGTCATGTTTTCCTTCTGCTCCCATGGCGTTTGCTTTCTGACTGCACTTAGGGAGTGCCTTCATCTAGATCAGCCAGATAGTGCAGCAAGGTGGGTACCATAATTGTAAATGTTCTTTAACTGAGTAGGGCATCTTTCATTTTTCCTGGCTGAATAAACTGTTTATTAAAGCTGAGCGGGACAGCATGACCTCCTTCTTGCTTGACACATATGACAAAGAAATTTTCAGAGTGAACCTCACGTTCAGTGCTCAGGTGTCTCTCAGTCAGAGTCTCATGTCCAGCTACATGAAGACATCCAGTGCTCAGCTCTCATTCCAACACCTGTATCCTAGGGAGAAATGGGGACTTAGAGATGTTCATGTACAAAACTAACAGCAGGATGTAGGTGACTCCCCTGTTATGGCATGAGGCTGGAGCACCACTTTTCTGAGATATACTTCTCCCCAAGTGACCGTGTCAGGAACCCAAACATCTGGTTCTGTATTTTAAGTTGCCTGAGCTGGGCTAAGGGCTTATCAAATGTGCTGGTCTCCTCTAATATTAGAGAAGACAGATAAAGGAAACCCCTGCTAGTGATTATTTACTTGACTTCACTACTTTATGGTGTCAGAGTCCTGAGGGACTCGGAAATCATGTGAAATAACCTAATACTTAGCATTAGGTGGGGGAGGATAAGAAGGTGCAGAGGCTGACATGGCATCTCAGGAAGTTTGGGCTTCCAGCTATGAGTCTGCAGGTAACTCTGAGCATTCCACAGCAGACTGGCAGTGTGCAGCCTGAATGTCAGTTCTCTCCTCTGAATGTTTTAGCACCTTGGCTTGTTTGCATCCATGCCTGGGGGAAAACCTGCTCCATTGCAGAGCTGAGTCCTCTCTAGCAGTGGCGTGGGTGGTGCGAGCTAGTGAGTAAGTGACACCACAGAAAGATGACACCTTCCTGTTACATGACATGGAAACTCTGGCTTTGTATTTCCAAACGGGCAGCAGCAAGGGACCTGTTGTTTGTCTCAAAAATCACCTGGAGAAAAGGAAGTTACTTTTGTTATGATAAGTGTGCTTTAGAATCAACAACTGATTATCTTCTACCTCCAGATATTTTAAGTGGACTGTCCTACTCCTGTCCTAGACTATCTTTATTCTGAGTTATCAAGTCTTGGTGGCTGCAATAAAGACATTGCCTTTGGTTTACTTCTCTCTGTTACCAGTTGAGTTAGTGGATTGCTCTTAAAAACTGTGTTTTGCTGGGCAAAGAAATTACTTTTGTGCAGATGTTTGTTTTGTCTGACTTAAATGAAAACATACTGACTACAAAAGCTACAGAGTTCCTTCATAAAATGCTAGAATAAATTAGGACTAGCCAAATGTCTGTGCGTTTTGATAATATGGCTGTCTCCAAAAAGGCTTGATCCTTAGGGGCAGTCGTGTGAATATGTGAGTTACTATTTCTACTGGAAAATAAGGCCCTGTGTAATTAATTGACAGTGTTTGTATGTCAGAATGGTGTCCTTTAACTTTCCAAGGGGGATATTAAGACAAAGTCTTGGGTAACTCTTGATTGTGGGTGGATCGAATACATCGTTCTGAAAGTACAGCATAGTGTCTGATGATAAGGAATCTGCAATTTAAAAAAAGGAACAACAAGAAGCGCTTTTTCTGACCAGCAATCAGAAGATGGATTGTTCTGTGTCCATTAAGTCTTTAATAAAGAGGTTGGAGTACTCCTGGAAATGTGATGGCAGACTTGGCTGTAGGGAGGCATCAATGTTTTGCACTGGCAAGTGTTATGCTTGTAACTCAGTGGTACTGGGGTGAAGTTTGGAAGAAGGACGGATGACGTGGCATTGCCCAGTAGCTGGCTGACTGAAGGTCATGATTTCCCTCCGAGCAGTGCCAAATAGCAGCCTTTCTTTTCATGTGCTGGGAACTGTGTGTTTCGAGGGCCAATGCTGCAAGTTCCTCTTTCAGAGGATTTTGCAACCCTGTTAGAGAACTGAAATGCTGTTGTTCTTGGATGGGATTTCTTTTGTGACAAAGCGCTTCCATGCAAGCTGCAGGTTGTTTTATCTGTCTAGTGGCAGATCCCAGGTTCTGCTCTCTGGTAAAGAAGCCACCACCAAAGCTGCCTTGTTGGGCCTCAGGGAAACAAGCAATAGACAGTGGTCTCTATTCTCAGCAGATGAGCAAGTGAGTGGTAGATTTGGAAAATGCACTTGCTAAACCAGTAAGGAATTTGACTAGAATCACACCAAGAGTCTTTTAAATACTCTGCATATTCTGCTGTTGATTCAACTAAACAGGCTTTTCTTTTAGATAATGTATAAGGTGCTTGAGCCTTTGGTGTTTGGCTTGGTTATCTGCCTGGTGGAGTTAGTGTCTTTCTGCATGTGGGTAGTTTAGGTGGCTCCTTGTGGATGCTGAAGAACAGAAGTTATTCTGCAAAGCTGCCTCTCTAAAAGTAAGTTATATTTACTTGATGATTCAGAGCTTTACATGGTACTAAGAGCAAGTGACTTAGAATGGGCTTGGAAAATAATTCCTTTTTGCTGGATTGGAATGTGTCTGGCTAACTTAGAATGTTTGTCTTGACATTAAAAGAGGAGTCACTCTACAGAGAAGAGAACGGATGCTTGGAAATGCAAAGGCGTTTTGAGCTTTTTCTCTTCTTTAGTAGCTCTGAGATCTGTATATAAAGGCAAATGGCAACACTTGGCAAGCTTAAATACACGGATCACTGCATATTTTCTTTTTACCCTCCCTTTATGTATACTATGCATTGTTTATATATGGCAACCACGTCAGTGAGGAGCAAGCTCCATGAACTGTGCACAGGAGATGTGATAATAAAAGGAGACCAGACCATCCAGTTAGACATCATTAACTTGGCTCTTTAGCAGCCTTTCAGTGTTGGAGTATCTCTGTGCTTAACCATGTGCTTAAAATCTACTGATATCTGCTCTGCTGATATCTGCTGATATCAGTCTCTTTTCTTCCTTCCCCACTACACTGCCATAATGTGATGCATCATGAAAAATCCATCAGTGCAATCATTGCTGACACTCTTGCTTGAGACAATGAAGGGCATATGCTTTTGGCTGCTTGAGGTTTCTCTGTCATCTTATGCTCTAAAACAGAACTGCCACTAAACTGAGTGTTCATTTCATAATTTGTTGAGTTTAGCCTTGTTTCCATAGGAAACGAGCACACAAGATGAAGCTCCCTCTGCATATATTTTCCTTCCTTCTTCTTTTCCCCTCCCTTTTTTAATCCATTGGCTAATCACAGCCAAATTTTACAGGCTGGTGGAAGTCTCAAGGATAACTGTGTTACTACAGATGAGCTTCTTCCTATGAGCACTGAAAAATTTGCCCAGGGCACAGCCTTGCAACATGGTCCCAGCTGCGGGAAGAGCTTTGCTGGAAGCTTGTGCTGTGAGATATCACTGAGCTGGAGTTGCAGATTCTCAGGAAACCACCTCCTTGGTTCCAGGACTCAAGGAATTACATGTTCTGTATCAACTGGCAGCAATACCTGTGTTTGTAGCTTGACTTACATTAGCACTGTGTTTATGTGCAGTACTCTGTAGTGTGAGGACCTCCTGTTGGAGACTGGACTGGAAGCCAGTTAACCCCAAGGCTGGGATCTCAGAAGGGCCTCTGGGGTATGTGTGTGCTGTCTCTGTCTAGTTCAAACAAACAAATAAATCTTTCGGTTGTTCTTACTGTTTAAATCTCTAATTTTTGTTGTGACATCTTTATTCTTTGCAATATAGAAATACTGCTGAACAGTTTTTCAAAGCAGAAGCAATTCTAGTTATGCTCCTGGGCTTTACAGTCTCATCTCCATGATGCATAGCCTCTAAGTGATTTTTTTTGGTCCCATTTCTGCTCTTCCCCCTCTTGATA
Source organism: Rhabdornis inornatus (assembly GCA_013397075.1). Taxonomy (NCBI): domain Eukaryota; kingdom Metazoa; phylum Chordata; class Aves; order Passeriformes; family Rhabdornithidae; genus Rhabdornis; species Rhabdornis inornatus. Next base: position 1,194,988 of record VWZS01008949.1, on the reverse strand, counting down.
TTTTAAATAATTCTTGTGATCTTGAGGTTTTCAACCAGATATTTTCTCCTGACTTTTTCTTTAGTCTCTCTTTAATTATTTCAAGTACTTTGAGATCTGTTTTCACTGTACTCTGCTTCAGGCCCAAAATGCTATGTGAAACTAAGACTTTATGATGAAAAAGCTGGTTTCAGTGGCAATGTCTGGAGGGATTTCCATTTTATCAGTGTTGATAGTGCACTGGGATGCTGGTTTGAGCAGCTCTAAGCCAGTGTTTAGGGTCTACCAAATACAGTATAGCTGGGTCTTTAATTAAAAACACTGTTCATATTTACTAAGACCCAAGTTTATTTCTTTAGCTTCCTTCCTTGTGTTTGTTTCACACTCATCACTCTGACATCTGAAAAGCTTACAGACCTAAGCCCATCCTAGTGCATCACAGCCTGAATCCTCCCTTTTGGACCAGTAAGGAAAAAGCAGCATCTTCTTTCAGCTCATGAAATCCCAGTTCTTTTTTTGATCTCTGCTTCATCTTGGCTCACAGTGTGCATTGATTGAATACATTTGAGTTTCTTTTTTCCATTCTGACCTCAGTTTCCTTATGTACTCTTTATGTGATCCATAGAACTTCCTCAGGATGTCCTGGCTGTGATGGAATTAAACAGTTTCTGTAAAAATGAGAGCCTCAATAATAGGAATTTGAATTATGACAGATGAAATTGGGATATCGGGATTGTCTTAAATTTGAGCCTTGCAAAAGCCTGGTCTGTATTAGGATTACTCAGCAGGGAGATTCTTCATAGCCTGTTGCACTGTTGCTACAAAACATCGTTAATTTTTACCTTCCCCATCAAGAGAAGGAAGTCAAAGGAAAGCACTCAGAATATCAGTAACAGTTGATTAAGTACTTTGCTTATGGTGATTTACCCTCCCTCCCTCCCCCAGTGGATAATTGTATTGAAGACAGGCAAAGTTTCTCAATCTTGCATTACTTTACATGAGGTGAGATACCATTCTGCTACTGGGCTCAAGGTAAATGAAATTCCCTGGATCTCACATTTTTAAAAGCTATCCCCACAGAGCAGTGAATGTGAGACCAGATTCTGAATCACCAAAACAGCCTTTCCTCTTCCTGCTTGGACACCACCAGCCTTGCACAGCCTTATCCACTGCTTCCCCTGCTTTGCAAGGCTGTGCTGATCTCTGCTGATGGAGAATCACAGTGTTTTGGAAGAGTCATGTGGTCATGTTCTTCTCTTAGTCATAACAGGAGAACAGATGGGTTTCTTCCTTTGGGCCTCTCTGGCAAGCTCCCTCACAAAGCTCAGTCTCATTTTCACTCTGCCCCCAGTTATATTCTTGTGTGTGCTCCACTGTAGCTCAGCAGATATGTCCTGAAATCAGAGTGACAGAACTGGTGTTTCTGCCCAGGCACATGGAACTGTGCTTTAATGCGCTCAACAAGCTGTGGAAGTTGCTCAGCTTTGTATCACTGTACAAATGAGCCATTTCTGTCCCAGAAAAGAAAAAAAATTCTTGAGATACTTTATCTTCCATCAGCGAGAAGCTGTGACTTGGGGAGGTTCTGTGATTCCTGTCTTTTTCTGACAGAGCAGCAGCAGGAGAAAGAAAAGCTAAGTCTTCTGGCTTGCACTTTCTCTCTTTGCTTAGTGGTGAGAGCTGCTATATGTTGTCAAATTACATGTCCTCGCTTGAAGTTTCATCTTGGTGGTACCTAGAGAACAGCCTTACATAAGGACCTACATGCAATTCAGTCCTTGTCACACCTTGTTGTCTGCCTATCCTCTTTTTCATAACTGCTGTCTGCTCTTCGTTCATATGAAGGCATTTCTTTCTCTGGCTCTGCATCATTCTTCAGCTGTTCTGAGCATGCAGCTCAGAACAAGGTGCATAGTCAAGTGTTGTGTAGTGTATTTAAGCATGAGAAATTATCAAATGCAATGTTCTTAGGCTGAAAGAGCTGGATGTTTCTTCTCTACATTTTTTAATGACTATATCTCTCGAAGTTTTAATGGGGAATTGGTTCCATACAACAATTACACTGACGTTTCAGAGGCATAAGGTCATGGTTTTCTTAAAATGCCAACATCTAAAACACACTGACATGCTGCTTTAGTTTTCGATGAGTATCACCCTGTGTTTCAGCTTTCAGAAATCTTTTATTTTCATTTCAGTGCCGCTATGGCTGGCTTTCAGCCAGCTTTCACAATTTTGAAGGAATTATTAAGAACATCCTGAAGATAATAGCATTTATGAGATAAATTAATAATGATGTGGTATAAAGCTTTTATTGCAGAAAATTTAAGAGTAGTGCATTATTTGCTAACAGCAAAATTGCTTCAGTGTAGTGTATTCTGAATGACTGCTAATAAAAGGAATCTGCACCCCGCTATGACATGTTATAGCCTTTAGAGGCTATAAGCTAAAGTCTTCAAATATGGGCTTTCTGTTCATGTAAAATTGGCATTTGCTACTTTGCATCCTGATGTAAATTTTAGACGTTGTTCTGACCACAGGATGTTGATAGTATAGAGGTCCTAGTCCTCACCTTCAGAAACATGACAGCTGGCCATTTGACCTTCCACCAAGTGATGTGGGTGTGCTTAGTAAATGAGTGTAGAAAACAGGGGGAGAAATGGTTTTTATTCTGTAAAATTAGGATATTCTAGAAACCTATATTGTTTTGTATTGATAAAATGAAACTGAGCATGTATGGGTACCAGTGCAGGGAAAGAGAACCCTGTGTTGCCCTGGGGATGGCAGTGGAGGAGCCATAAAGACTCCATGTGACAGGAACTGTGCCTTCAGTTCCACCAGCTCACCTCATTCCCTGTATGTGCCAGCATCCAGCCTTGCTCAGGAGCCATCCTTTCCACAGTGAAGGGAATGTGCCTGCGGTTGATAATTGTTTGCATATCTGTACAAAAGGACAGGTATTGAATTGCTGCAAACTCCCAGCTGGGAAAGCCCTGCAAAGAGTAATTCATCATCTATCACACTTCTGTTCAGGCTTACAGCTTTAACTCCTAAATGACACATTGTGTGAGTCCCAACTAATTTTGGCTTTAAGCTGGGATGTGTACTGATGAATTAGAGAATCTTCCTGTGAAATACTCAGTTTAGATTAAAGTGGGTCCTAAATGATAGTTAATTACTGTTGTCCTCTCTAAGCCATCACAATAAGGGACTACCTGTGTGGTAAAAATGTGCCTTCTGTTTCCAGCTTGAACATCTTCTTTCTAAAATTCTGATGATTGGGATGCTTCAATGGAAAACATTCCAATCGTGTTCTGCCTTTAGCTGCATGACTCAAAGCTCTGTGGCATCAGTGCTCTTTTCTGCATATGAATAATTGTCTCTCCATCTTGCTTTCATTGAGCTGCGCAAATAAGCTCCTTATGATCAGTTCTCAAGATCAGATCATTCTAGTAATCTTTCCTTGAAACCCTTTCAGACTTTGTATTTTTTTTTGTGCAGACTGGGCTTTAGAGTAGGAGGGGGCTTTTAGTAAAAGGCATGCCAGGACAGTCCTACAATGCAACCTACAAGGCAACCAGGGGCCAGATACAAGACTTAGACTTCCCCAAATTGTAGTATATTGCATTGATGAACACAGGACTATTGTCAGGGTTAAGATCCTCAGCACAGAGATGGGAATACTAAATTCCCAGGAAAGTTAATACGAATTTTTGTGGTGGTTTTTGGTTTGGTTTTGGGTTTTTTTACCTGTTTGTTTTGATGGATGGTTTGTTTGTTTGTTGGTTGGTTTCTTTGTTAGTATTTCTGTTTTGTTTGGGTTTAGTTTGGTTTGGTTTTTTCATTCTTTTTTTTCTTTTAAAAATAAGTTTCATTGCCTCCTCCACATCCCACTTGTGGAATATGCCTTATCAGCTCAGCATACAAATGGGTGTAATGTTGTTGCTTCAGATGACTGCAGGTTTCCAGACAGTACATGTTTCTCATAATGATAACAAGTTGATTGATTTAGCTGTTGCAGCTTGGAGAAGATGCTTGATTTCTAAGCAGCATTATCTCTACATCCTTTTCATGGAAAGTTGTGATTCAGAAATCAAAACCCTGCTTGAGACAGGTCTTAAAAAAAGGCATGGTACTGATCTTAGTGAATTTGTGGAACTGTTTTATATTAAGTCTGTGTGTAATTGTGAAACAAATTTGAGAAGTAGAAAAAAAACTGCTTATGGAAAAAAGACTTTTCCATAGCTCTGCAGGTTTACTGAGGAATAAAAATCCGTTTAATGTTAGTTCTAGCATCTTGTCACAAATACACAGCTTGAAAAACCTCATGTTAGGGTTTGGTTTTTTTTTCTATTTCTCCCCTTCTCCCTTCCCCTCTCTCTGCTGGCAGGTGGTCATTTGCCCTATGGTCTTTATCAAGTATGGAAATGTGTGGGTGACTTCATTTCCAAATGGATTCAGAAGAGAGCTCCCACCCACTCAGAAATAAGTCACATGGTTTTATTAGCCTTCAATTTTTACAAACCTGCAACTCCTAGTGGCTTAGAGAATTGCTCTTTAAAACAGAAAGGAATTAGGATGCTTGGCTAAGTGATTCAAGCAATTGAAGGTGTTTTTGTGCTTCTCCTCCCCCTCTCTGCCCTCTCCCTAAATAAAGGAGCAACTTATTCCACAACTGTATTCTAGGCTTTTAAAAATCTCTGTGGGATAATAAGAGCCAGTGCTGCCTTTTATGTGTGAAAATAACACAGCAAACAATTGATTCTAAATTAAAGTTTGGAAAAATGAGTCAAATCCCTGTAGAAAAATAACATGCAGCTGAAAATGCTTCTTTTGTAACAAGGTGATGTCAGATTTCGAGTTCTGAGTCAAAGACATTGTCATTGAGTCAACAAAATGTGCCAGACAAAAGTGTAGTTTTACTGCTTTTTTTGCCCTGATGTGATTTGAGATGCATTTTTTAAATATCACTTTCTCCCTCCTGCCTTTCATTCCAAGTGACTTGCCAGGCCTGCTAATTGAAATTAGTTTCCTAAAGTGCTAATATAATTTGTAAAGATGATAATGTTCAGAAAGAGGCAGATTCTTTGGCAACTCTTGTAGCTGCTTTTTACTTTGACAGCTAGGAGAAAGGTGTTTCATGTCAAGACTAGGTTAGCAGGATGTTGAACAGATGGTAAATGGCAGTGCATTTTTAACAGTTCTGCAAATGAAGATCTAATACTGGTTTTATGGGTGAGGGGAGACAGAGACATGGACAAAGGAAGCCCTGCAGCAGCTCAAGGTTACATTTGCAATTCCAGATCTGTCTTGTGCTTGTAGACTTTTTGTTTTGCTGACTGTATGTTCAATACTTTTCCCCAAAGAAAATCTTTCTCCGAGTAAATCTTCCTTCTGTCCATAGCAGCTTACTGCCTCCAGTTAAAAGAGTTGCTTAGAAATAAATTCATTACAACAGATAGTTTTCTGGGGTAATCTCCTGGGTAGTTAGGAGATGAGTGTACCCCCAAACCATGGAGAACCACACAGGAGGGAGAGACTGAGACTTTTTCAGTCCTATGGAATTTCACTATATCTCCAGGATTCCTCTGTTTCACAATTCTGTGTTCAGAAACTGCCACAATGAAAAATATGTTCCACAGGGAAAAAGAAAAATTAACTTTCTGGCAGTGAAAGAGCATGCCTTTTTCTGCAGAATCTCACTGCTCTGAATTTACAGATAGAAATAAATGTCTTCATAATTGGCAAATAAAAATCTCAACCCTTTCTTTTAGTGTTTTTTAGGTGTAAAATACTCCTTTTATGGTCACGCCTGTATTCATCTTCCAACAAAACACAGAAACCTTTCCAGATGTAAGCACAGCTTTGGTGAGGGTTGGCCAGCTCTGACCATCTGCTGAGTGCCCCACTGGCCACCCTTCTCTTGTAAGGCAGGGAGAGAAGACAAGTGACACAAGCCACAGGGGAGATGTGACTGCTCCCTTGGAGCCACAACTGGAACGTAAGGAGGTGAGGAGGCCAGACAGCACCCACGGGTCAGCCAGCAGGAATGGAGAATTCAACTAAAATACCTCCCAGGAGGGAGCTGCTGGCCCTTGCTGGCAGGTCACTGCACTGTCCCTGGGTTACATTGCATGCCTGCTCAGAGCTCTTGGGACTGGTCAAGAGGGAAAGGGGAAGTAGGCACAGCTCTGCTGTCATCTGCTCCCTCAGATTCTCCTGAGGCCCCAGCACACATAGTCTGCCATTCCCTGCCCTCAGCTGGCACCTTGGGAAGTGCAGATAGGAGATGTCATGATGGACAGACTCCTCTCCTACCTGCTGCTGGTCCATGGGTTCACCTCTTGCAGGGCAGACAGTGTCTGGCACTTCTTTGCTCTCTTTTGCATTACTTGGGTCTTCCAGCTGGTGCGAGAAGTTACAAAATCCGCATGGTTAAAGCTGATGAGGAATCAGTGCATTTCTTAATAAGCAGAGCCAGCCCCATTTGGGTGAAGAACTCTCTTGATCAGGGACACCTAGCAAGGCAGAGACTGGATAGCCAAAGGAAAGCACGAAGTCAGCCTTCTGATGCATTGAAGACAAGCAATACCTTTCCTTTTGCAAAGCTTTTCTAAAGCAGTTTCTTCCAGGCTGGCTGTGTTCACCTCAGAGCACAGCAAAGGATGCACAATGCTGCATCTTGTTTCATACCTCAGTATTTCATGATATTGTACAAATCAATGCCAGTCCTTTCACCATGACTGCACACAAAATAAAATGAGTCATGATAGTGTGCAAGGTGCTGGTGCATTTCTTTCCCATCCATTATGTTGTTTCCTCAGACAGAAAATGTGACACTGAAAAAGGGACCGATGACTTGAGGTACATACAGCTGTAGAGGAGAAAGCTGGTGCAGGATTAGACCTTAGCATGAGGCTTATAGAGGTGTCAAGGATACTACAATGCTCTTGTGCCAATTTATTAAAGTATTTGCTTTTCTGAAGTTCAGGCAGCTGAAATGAAAACAAATTATATGAAAGGAATAGGCTGTGTCCTGAGGAAGAATAAAACTCCTCTTTCACCTCAGTTTTCTTTGAAAGAAGTGCATCATTGCTTGCAGTTGCTAACCAGCAGTGTTCTTCCAAATCACAACTGGAAGGACAGCAATAAAGTTAAAATTATTAGCCATGTTTGTGCAATGTGTCACTGATGCTTCATGATTATATTTTGTGTGCATTTCTCTCAGATGATGGTAGGACTTCAATTATACAAATAACTGATATCCTAAAGCTATAAAACATGTGTTGCTGGTAATTCTGCTTATCAGCACAGGACAGTTATGCCTTGATTTATTACTTTAACTCAAGTTGTTTTGCAGCAATGCTGAAAGATACTGTGTGCACTTGCCAAGGTTTCCTAAATTATGAGTATCATAAAACAAATCTTTTCAGCTATTGAAAGAAATAATTGGAAAATTAAAAGGTCAAAATTATGGTATGAAAAACCATGAACATTTTTTTTTAAATCTGGTTTATGTGACAGGTCATCCTGATATTTGCTTGTAAGCCATTAAACAGGACTGATCCTGTTTGAGGAATAATTCACTGTAGTTATTTTGAGAGAAGCTGGTGTATCTCAGCCTTTAAATATGTTAAAGCTTTAAAGAAATCCAGTGGTGGTTATGGTACTGGGAACATATGTTTCACTGTAATTCTGAATACAGAAAAGGGAGAATGATGGGTAGGAAGAAAAACACTCTCTGTTATCAAAGAATATGGAACTATGTCTGTTTCTGTATGTTTTGTCATAACATGTATAGATTGGTTAAAATCTTCTCTAAATTTTCTTCAGCATGGCCTTAGAAAGAATAGCTTGTAAAGAAAGACTCCACTAAGGTACAGTTAGCTCATATTGTTTATTTTCAAAAGCTTAGGAATGCAATTCCTGCACGAATGCCTGGATGGTGCTGCATTGGTTGTGATCAAAGGCTGTGAAATGGAATTTCTGGCAAGCAGTGGAGGAGTTATTTCCACAGGAGAGTGGAAAGTACTGCAGATTTCCCTGTGATGTTCAGCAGCATATTCTGCTGGAAGTTTTACTTCTCAGGAAAGAAGGTTATAAGATCAAACCTGTAACTGTTGTGGCAGACAAGGAGTGTACCTGAGTGTTCCTCTTAAAAATTATGTTGAAGTCATGAAGTTGAGTAGATTTGCTTGAAAGTGACTTAAGATTTAGTTACTATCATATAGACCATGAATAGTGTTAAAATGACAACAATTCTGGATACTGAGACAATGTTGAGGATAATATATCCATTTTGGGGGATTACTAAACTATAGTTGTGAACCTTTGGGACTGTGCGTGCATGCAGCTGTACAGTGCTACTGTTAGGAATATGTGATGCAGGGAACTGTAATAAACAATCTGCAATGGTCTTTCCGTGTTTTATATGTTATTTTTCCATTGGTTTTCCTGTCTCCATCAGGTTTAGAGTTGTTGAAGGTTTTTCTAGAGAGGTAAGCCAAAACACACAACTTACCGTAATTTTTTCAATAAATGAACTGTCTTCCGTGTACAATCAGTTGCAGCTGCTAACTTCTTTTAGATACCAAATCACCTGGTAGAATGGAAGGGACTGAAGTGATAATAGTAGAAGGGAGTAATTTTTTACTGAAGATGCTCTTTTAGCTGGAGAAGCAGAGAGCTAAATCATTTGACAGTACTTTAGTGAAGCTTGAGGTATTTGGTTTCCTGTTAATCTCTACTATGTTTAGCTGAAAGCTGAAGATGCTGATGAATCTGAAAGGACTGAATAAGACCTGGGAATTTTCTTGGACCAGTTAGTCATTGTGCGTGTACACATGCCAGTGTGTAAAGTTGTATTGGACTATTTTTAACAAATTTAACAAAATGGGTCAGGGAACCTGTTATCAGAGAGATGAGTACATTCAGTGATTAAGCTTTGGTAGGTGAAAATACAAAGGAATGTACTATTCCATGGGACTGTTTGTACTTAGTGGGTTTTGTGTTGCTGTGATAGAGGTAAGTGTCTTGTATCTGATTGACACAGATAGAAATACATATATAAGTCTTATTCGATTTAAATATGTAAGATTCAGCAGATGGAGAAGTTCAGCTGTCTCTCCTGCTATTTCTTTCTATGTAAAATTCACCTGAAATAGAGAAATCTGACAGTAAGGCACTGATACAGAGAAAGTCTTATAATGGACTCCTCTGTCTCACTTGGCAGTTTAATCAGTGCAGAAAGAGTTTTTTAGTCCCTATTTTTTGTTGGAGGTTTTTTGGGTTTTTTTGGTTTGGTTTTTGGGATTTGGTTTGTCGGTGTTTCACTGGGTTTGTATCTGTTATTTCCTACCTGGGGAAGTGTCAAAAGCTATTCCTGACATTGTGTTTACAAAGGCTCCGTTGGAGGCACAAGAATGTTGGCAGCAGGAAAACAAGCCAGAAACATGTCTGTATCTGGAAACATGCAAAACCTGAGAGTCTGCCAGCACACAAGCCCACTGGATTTATTGCTTAAGAAAGGAGAATCTTGAACAGGAACAAGCATCCAAGGAAGGGACTGGCACATTGTTACAAGGGACAACACAAAGTCTCTTGGGTATAAATACAGTAGATTTATTTCTTAACTGCAGTACTGGACTTGGTGATTAAACTCTGTCCTCTTTTGCAAAGCTATCCTTTGAAGACTTTGGATGGAACTAAACTCTGTCCGTATAAACGTCTTCTCTTGCTGCCATTTTTTTTATTAGGAGCCTCTCTTGTTTTCATCACCAAAGAAGTTAAGTAGGGCTTTTTTTCTTGTTTATTACCTTGTGTATTATCTGTGGCTGTAGTTTTGGGAGTGAAGCTGAGCTAACTGAGCCTATGTGGGTGAGGCAGAGCATCGAAGGTTCTGATACAGAGCTGTCATTCATATAAATAGTCCTGACTGCCCAAGCTTTATGGCTTTATAGCTTATGGGGTGTGTCTGTGTAGACCAGTGTGGATTCCCCAAGCTTTTATCAGATTGCTTTTCTGCCTTGGTGCCAAAACTCCCTTCTAGATTTTTCTAGAAGGAGCTTTCCTAATTTTTACCAGGAAAAAGTGTGAAATTGTTGTTAACGTTTTTATCAATGCAGAGAGCATGAAATGCTGAGGAGGTGGACCATAGCAGGACTGAACATGGTTCTATGGCACTGCAGATATATGTGGTGGTAGTTTTGCCACTGGCTCTTTCTGCCATTTTGGACAATTTGCATAAAAATCTTTACCTTTTCTGCTTATTTAGATAGTGAATTCCACAGACCATGAATATTTCATTGTAATGATATATTAGAAAGGAAAAGTTCCTGTCTATGGAAAAATCTTTCAGAAACACTAATATTTGACCCCATTCTGCTCCCACCGGAAGTCAATAAGAGCTTTGTGTCTTACATAAAGAAAAATTAAGCTCAAGGGCAGTGAATTTTAAAACAAGATAGAAAGAGTCCTGATGGTTCACCTTGTGCTTGGAAGACAGCTCTGTGGTGATATACTGATGTGCTGGCATCCTCTTTATCTCCTCTTAATTTATCTGTTTTTACCCCACCCACCTAACTAAAACTTGGAGAAATATTCACTAGGTTATGAAAAATGCAGTTTTAAAAAAGTAATGCTGATTACACAGTTCCCCAAATAGTACTAGCATTAGGAATACAACTTCTATAAAAGCTAACTCTCTTGTCAGTTTTAAATGTTTTTCTGCCAGTGACAAACAACAGATTGCTTAAATTTATTCAGTTAGTTGCAATATCTATTTATAACCTGTATGGATCTTTTGTGTTGCAAACTTATTATCTTATTTACAGCAGGTGGGAGTACGAGTGCAGTGTGTAGCAGCATGTGCCTTGTGTGTGGTGTGTGCTAGAGGACCAAACAGAAAATCCTTGGTATTCATGAATGTGTGTATGTGTTTAAACATGGCAGAGATTAACAGGAAAAAGTATGTGTTTCTTTGGAAACTGCAATTTCTTCACACCATTTAAGACAAAAATGAGGTGGAACAGGATACTTTTTTAGGGTGTGTGTGATAATCTAGTTTCTGATAGGATTTTGACAGCATTGCACTATTATCAGTTACAGCTATGCAAAGCTTTTTCCAGTTGGCAGCTGTGGTTGTAATTTATAACAATGATGACTTCTTAATATTTGTGACTTACATTGGACAACCCCTCTGGCAAGTGAAGTTTAACTATTTATGCAGCAGGAGCAAGGAGGCCCATCTCCAGGTGTCTGCTCCTTGACGTGGAACAACGAGCCCTGCAGCTTCAGTTTCCACACCCACCCAGGTCTTGGCCCACCATGCTAATAAGAATGCCAGTTATTTTTATGGACAAATTGCCAGGGAGAAATATGTTACCAGAGCAATGTCAGAGATGAGCTGTCTGCGCCATGCTGCAGCCATCTGCACAGAGGAATTGTACTGGGCAGTTCTGCTGCACGAGGCAGCCCTAAACCACTTGCTGGGATTCAATATCCTTTTTCCATGTTGTGGGATCATTTTCCTTCAGAGGAAAATGTAGGATAAACACACTTGAAGGAAAGTGCAAGACATTGTTTATTTTGAGTGTGTTGCCAGCAGTAATACAAGCCTATCCATTTTTCTTGACAAAATGCAGTCTCTCATGAGATTAGTGGGTTTAAAGAACATATTGTGCTACACAAGGTATTAAAGGTTTCCATGGAAATATCAAAATGCGAAATACATTTGCTACTTTTTAAAAAGTTTTCTTGATGACCTTTGCCTATGAAACTTTTTGATTGGAAACATGGGGGGAAAAAGTTAAAAAGTAGGATTATTGGAGCTTCTGTAGCTCCCTGGGTTGTTAATTTGCAAGGGTGCACTGCAAATAACAGTTTGCTGTTTTCAGCTGGACTCCCATTTAATAGAACTCTGCTCATGGCTGTGGAGTTCAGCCAAACTCCTCCTTTTTATGTTTTTTTCATTAATCTGTGCTAAAAGGATCCTTTTCTGTGGGTTGCACTGGGGCTGACAGCCAGTGTCCTGCTGTGCTACTTCATCCACTACTTGAATGAGATCTTGATGCACAGAACAGTGTTTGTTATGTGGTATAAGGGTCCTCAGCTCCTTGGCTCAGCCACTGTTACATGAACCGGTCACCCAGTGTTAAGATCACAGAAAGCTTCGGGGTAGACTCAGAAGTGCTGATTCAAATCTTGCCATGACACAAAAGGTACCCAGCTGGTTCAGTAGGCTTGACTTCGAGTAAAGCTTTTAGGCTGCCCTGATGAGCAATGCACCACACAGTGAGGCTGGTCTCTGAAGAATTCATCCCTTGCTTCCCCACTTCACTTTGCCTTTACTTTCCTGTAGGTGGTAAACAAACCTCTGTAACTTAATTTCTGTGCAGTGTTAGGGTGATATGGGATGGTGACTGCAGGTGGGAAGCAGAGCCAGCTCCCAGGACCAGCATCCAAGGTGAGTGAGCTGTCTGCCATATGAGTCTTCAAATGATACAGTGATTTGAAATGAAAACAAATTTAGTAAGTTTAAACTTGTGTTATTGAAGCATCCAGGCATTGCTTTGATCCCTCTTCCCCATTAACCTCTTTTCTGTTAGTCATGTAGCCATAGATATAAAACTATCACTTAGATCAGTTAGACATGGTTGTTATTTTATAGTCCTGGAGTGTACAGTAAGATCCTGACCTGGCTAATAGCTTTTCTGCAAAACACTGATTCACATTTCACTTGTGGATACTATTAAGGATCCTCAAAAATTAGACATATAACTTCTGGCTAAATGTCTTATTTAGATATGGTCTTGCGTATTATAAGACTTGTTTCTTACTCAGTGTATTTTGTGTGACGATGCTTTATCATCTAATTTTTGAAGAAGTGTTCCTAATCACAAGTTTGCATGGGCTGTGTGATGGGCAGGTCCTGCTGACGGCAGGAGGGAAGGATTGCACGGATTGCGCAGCAGCAGCAGATGATAAAAACTGACGATAAAAACACCCGCCTAAAACTGACCAGCTGCGTGCATCAGCAGTGCCACAACCCCACCTCACCAAGATAGTGTGGAAACAAACAGTCCACTGCCCTGGAAAGCGCTGCAGGGATGGGGAGTGATTGCTGATGGCTTTAATCTGTGGAGAAGTCAAAATGAACACGGTGACAAAGCAGTTAATTTTGCCTGGGAAGCGACCAAAATAATAAACCCAGCAGGAGCAGCTCGGCCTTGCTGTACAGATATTTCATACACCATGTGATAAAGAGCCTGCTGGACTGCTCAAGGCAAGGGTGATACTTTGTCAGATGAAATGAATACTAGGTCTGCTTCAAACTGATGAGCTATTGGAAGGTTCTTTAGCACAGACTCCTTTCTGAGACATGTTTAACTTCACAAGACAGAGCTAGCAGGAAATACATTAACAGGCAGGAAAAAATGCTTCTCAGGCCAACTCTTTACTATTTTTACCCAGTGATGAGTTCCAGAAAATGCTTAGGAAAAATGAACTTTGTCAAACTTAAAGAGCCCAGAGTAGAGTGGTTTGCCTCAAAGAATGATATGAGCTTGAAACAGCACTGTTTGCAGCTGCAGTTAAAGAATACTCAATGGTAAATGTGATAATTGTGATTTTAAAGTATGGAAGTGGAGGGCAAAAGTTAAGGGTGGATTCAAGCTCCATCATTATTATTCTGTCCTTTCCAAGGGAAAGATAGTGGATTAGAATCTACTCCCAGAATTTCGCATTACCCACTGCCCAAAACATCATCTGTTTAGAAATGTATTGTATTGTGGTTTTCAGCTTCTGTGAGCTTCTGGGTTTTTTGCAGCTTTTCAGTCAACTGTGCTTCTCATGGAACGATCTTATGTACTGGTACTGCTGGCATAAGGAAGTGAAAAAGTAAGAAGAAAAGGTTATGAAGAGAGGGTAAACAACTAAAAAAGGACATTTGAAGATGGGACAAGCAGAAACTAAACTTAGTGCAGAGAAATGGGGAAACTAAGGAAAAAGATGAGGAGGGGAGAGAGTTGTCTGAGCACCCAGTGAAGAGAAATGTCTTTCTACAGGGTATAACAACCATAAATCTTGTAATGTAATGTTCTGTATTCAAATTCACAAAATGGAGTAATGCCTTTTAAGCTTCTTTTTGTGTTCAAAGAAGTATTTCCTAAATAAATAACAGCATAATTGCCATATCTCCTTTAAAGCCTCAAACTAGCAAGCAGGAATTTAATCCTGCAGTTCCCATTTTACTGAAAGATCCACCCTGCATGAAAATAAACAGAACAGTTGAGATTTCACAGGTCTTCAGAATGCCTACCATGTATTTCAGCTCAGATTAATCTTCATTTTGATCTCTAATATCTTGAAGCAATTTTTTACCTCTGCAGAAACAATACTAGTCCTATTTTGGTGGCCTACAGAGTTGGTTGGAATTTTTAAATGTATAAAACCTTTAGAAGAATGAATACTTTTTGGAATGTGTTGGTTGCTGTATCAAGTTGCATTATTTGTATAAGGAGAACTACTTACAGTGATCTTCTGGGAGTAAATTTCTTAGACATTAAAACAACCTAGAAGTCACAAATTCTAAAAACTCCGAAATTCTAAAAAATAAATGTTGTTCAGAAAAATTTATTGGAGCCTCATTAGATTTCCACCTTGGTCAGTTTTATATGTCTTAAAGTAGATTGACTTAATGTATTCAGGTATTAGGAATCTTGTAGCTGCTTGTCACGTTAAATGAACATGGAAACTTAACCACCTTGGAAAAGTTCCACAGCTGAGACTTCTTATGGTTTCTCGTAGGTCTGTGGTTTTAAAAGGAATCTTTAAAATGCTGTCATTTTTTGACTGATCCATGCTGCTAAGGTCAGACATCATCAATCAACTTTTGAACACTTGAAAAACCTCCTCCATCTCCCTCATAAATGTCAGTTTCTCTCTCCAGTTGTGTTTATGATCTTTGGAGATGAAAGCTGTGGTCTTCATATTGTTGAGAAATTGCTGTTTAATATCTTCGAGAAATTTGTTTGACTTTGAACAAGTTGCTGTTCTAGTGATCTTATTAGCTATATCTATGCCAGAGTGGACAAAAAACAGTGATTATATGTTGCATGTGTTTATTCTTTTAACTAGAGAATTGAAACTGTTTGATAGTCAGGGAAAACATGTATTTGAAGTTTTAATAAGTGACTATTTATTTGAATAAAGGACACCTAAGAAAAAGTTGATCAGAAATCATTTATTGTATTTATAAAAAATGCCACAGTGTTTGAAGTAGACTCAGATCCATTTCTAATCCAAATTAAACCCTTAATACCAGTCTTGTTAATTCCAAGCCTTTCAGCTGCTCAAGATAGCAAAGGTTCATAGACAGTCCATGAATGTAAAATAAATCAAGGATGGTAACAACTTTGGACAGGTAAACTTACTGAGCATATGGAAGCCTTGTTAAGGGCTCACTGGGATAGAAACTATCACTATTGTGCTTCAAGGATGATTTCTAAACACCATGCTGTTGTCACTTGGGTGCCTCAAGACCCTTACTGAAATGTAGGCTCTGAATCTTCACTGTCAGCAACAAACTAAATTTAAATTTAGAGAGAAGGTGTGTATGTTCTGTTGTTTTTACACTTGAAATAGAGGAGAGAGATCAGCAGAGTGATTTACTTGGAGTTGTATGCAGAAGTGATATTCAGTAGTACATGTTCAGTGACCAGTCCAGTGCCTTATTTGTAGAGGGACTCTTTAATCCATAGGTGCTTGTGAGGTCCAGAGCCAGTTCGGTCCTGGTACACCTCTGAAGACCTTTTTCACAGTCTACTCCTCCTCTGTCAGAGCTGCTTCTTGTGGACACAGGAGAAGGTTTTGCTTGTATTTCTCTCCAGAAGGCAGATGGCAGCCACTGGTATAACAAAAACCTTGATGACAATGAAATGCATTCAGATGTGCCAGTTCTAGATGCCTGTCTAATGTATTTAGCCATAACCTTTTTTGATTTTTTCTTGTTCTGCTGAAGGCCCAACTTGCAAGTTCTGGTGGCAGCTAGTTCTAGTGCACTAGACTTGAAGCCTGCTGATTTCAGGCTCTCCAAATTCTGTATTGACTCAGAATGAGAATTGAGCATCTGCCTGCCTCAGGAAACAAGGTTTTCAGGGACTGTTCTTATTTTTAACCACATTAACAATAAATTTAATTAAGTATCT
Organism: Rhabdornis inornatus; assembly: GCA_013397075.1. Lineage (NCBI taxonomy): Eukaryota > Metazoa > Chordata > Aves > Passeriformes > Rhabdornithidae > Rhabdornis > Rhabdornis inornatus. Next base: position 1,178,807 of record VWZS01008949.1, on the reverse strand, counting down.
AGCCCAGAAAGGCTGAGGTTGTGTACATGTCAGCTTTGCATAGATAGGGATAGGTATGACTGTACTCCCTAATGCATAGTTATCAGCTTTTAACTGTAGCTTCATTTTGCTCTTTGAGTGGCAGACTGAATGAGCCTGAGCACTCTGCCTGGTGTTTTTAAGTGCCATTTTGCTGGCTCTTTTGGGTGAAATCCTTGCCCTTTGACACTCCTCCAATCTTAAACTGCTAGCAGGGACTGTTATTAAGCTCTAATTCCATGTGTAGCTGCAGCAGGATCCCTCCAGCATAAAAGCTTCAGAAGGCAGTGGTTTTATAGGCAGGGCTGATGTGATTAGACACATCTACAATCCCTAATGCCTCCCTGAGCAGTGCTGTGGCCCATGGGACATCCTCACATGATGACCATAATTCAGAAAGGCCCAAAGGTCAGAGCAGCCAAAAGAGCACAAGCAGGAGTGCCAACAGGTGAGACAAAGTCTCTCTAGTTTGTCCTACCCTTAGGCTCTGAATTTTGAACTGCTCCTCTTTATGGATGTAGGATGAAATCTTGCCCTTATTTCGCTCCCAGAATAATGCATAATGCTGCAAAATTGCATCAATTTCTTTCTAAAACTGTTGCAAAAGCCTTATCAGTGATAACAGCTAGAGAGAACACCATTAAAAAATTCATCCTGTGCACAGCAAAGCTGGGGTTCATCTTGTGTTAGCAGCTTTAAAGTAACTGGTATGACTTATTACTCTTTCATTAACTTAGTGTTTAAGTACATGTGAGAATTTAAGATACTTTTCTCTGGCACAGGGGGGTTTTCCCCCCTTAAGAGCTGGAATATTATTCATGTGATAAGCTGCAGCAGATCTGTAATGAGAAAGATGAATACAGAACAGTCCATTAGTTTTCTTTAAGAGTATGATACTGTAGATCTATGTTAATTTAGACTAAAACAGGACTTTGGAGTGCAGAGGAGAATGTAACCTACATTTACAGGTACAGTTTTGTACCTTTGTGTAGGGCATTCCTTTCAAAGGCAGCAGAGTGCAGGATCCAGCTATTCTTTAGCCATGGCTGTATTTTTTGCTTCTTCTCAGGTGTTAGTGGCATCCCCTGGAAAAGCTTCTGTATTCAGTGCATATGTTGCTTTTTGAAAAGACCATTCCAGCTTTAGATTAAAACAATCTTTTCATGTGCAAACAGTGATCAGATTTAGTATCAGGGACAGGTTTAAAACCTACACCCTATAAAACTTCAAATCTAAACAATGAGTTGTGATTTTCAGAAGGCCTAGAAGTGTGTTTTTCCCAGTGGGATCTTGTGACTGCCATTAAATAATAAAGGATAGTGTTAGAGACCCACAGCTAATCTTGACAAGATGGGGTTTTCTTTTCTTCATGCTCTGTGAGCAATTTGAATGCCATTCCTTTCTCCTCTTTAAAAATTGTTTTCATTAGCATTTCCAAAATATACATTACAGGAGACTGTAAACATTATGGGATAGCAATCTAGCTGTGATTTGATACAAGCTGAAATTACCACCGTCAGCAATAAGCAGAGACACCATAAAAGGGAAACAAAGCAGCACTGCATATTTGTGTAGGGGCAAGGTCAAACGTGAGAGATGTCCCAGCCTCTCTGCTGAGGAGGAAGAGGTGATTGAAAGGGTGAGGACTTGGGATTTCGTCAGGCTCCAGGGAACGTTTGGAGGGAAATAAAAAAGGCAAAATAATAGCTTTGCATAAATGAGAGCCTAACACTGGTGGGATGAACAGCTAGGGTGTTGTGTCAGAAAAACTAAATTGTTTGATTTCTGAAGGGGACAGCATGACTTAATGTACAGGGGAAAGGCCTGTGGGAATCACAAAAACCTTTGCTAGGGGTCATCTTTGTTATTTCCATTCACTGACTCCCCAGGCAGGCCTTGTGATGCTGGTTTGCAGGGCAGGATGTGTGCAGTGTGCTCCATGGATGGACAATACCTTGGGCTGACACCCGATGGCACCACCTGAACCCGCAGTGATGCAGCACTGGGAAGGGCTGGAGCTCATGGACAGCACTAGGATGGGCTGGAGCTCGTGGACAGCACTGGGAAGGGCTAGAGTTCATGGACAGCACTGGGATGGGCTGGAGCTCATGGACAGCACTGCTCTGGCTGTGCAGTTCACCTCCCTTGAGACTAGGGGATACATCCTCAGGGAAGGCACAGCAGCAACCCTTGCAGCTCTCTAGAGCTGTAAGTTAGGGGCTGGACTGCACATGCGCTGGTGGCATCCAAACAGTTTAAAGGCAATATACAGGATTTTTCCCACCTGTGTGTTTGCCACCTTTGCCGTGGAGGGTGTGGAAAACATCTATGTGGGTTCCATGTCCTGTTGTCCAAGGGAAGATGGAGTACCTGCTGCCACTGTTGCCCTATTGCTCCCAGGTTTTTCTCCTGTGATACCCAGAAAAGGCCTGGTGACAAATAGCTGTGGATGGTGATGCTTCTCATTGCAACAAGCAGATTCTAAGATTTGATATCTCTTCACAGCCAAAATTTTGTGACACTTGAAATTGAACTAATTTGAACTGAGATGTAAAGAAATCTGTTCTGGCACAAGGAAGGGATGCTTTCCTTCATTTTGCTCTTTCCTGTAAAACCACAGCAAGTTCTTCTGCGGGAAGCTGACCCAAGCAGTTATTGTAGATAAAGTACTTTGCAAGAGCAACATTTTATTTCATATTCTGAAATGGGTGTTGCACATTAAAGCTATGCCTCATTCCAGAATCGAGGCTTTCTGTAGATGAACCTTCTGAGGGAGAATAACCTTAGAAGTACTAAAACTGGAATAACCAAAAAGACAAAAAGTCAAGCTGGGAACACAGATGAAACAGACTGGGAGAATAGTCCCTGGCACTGGAAGCCTAATGCTCGGTGGGACATATTCCAGTGTTTCTGTGCATACTAGTTTGCACTACGAAGTCTCTCAAGTGTTTTGTAACACAGTGATGAGAGAGCCACAACAATCAATAATGCAGATCTGTCTCAGTCTGCAGTAGGTAACTCACCTTAAACTGCAATTCATCTTTGTGTGACGGTGTGCTCACAGATCTTGCTCGTTGGAGGCCCTGTGGGCACATTTCACAGAATCACAGCATGGGTAGGGTTGGAAGGAATCACACTGGGTCAAGCAGGGTCATCCCAGAACACATGGCACAGGATTGTGTCCGGACAGTTCTGGAATATCTCCAGTGAGGGAGACTCCACACCCTCTCTGGGCAATCTGTTCCAGTGCTCCTTCACCTGCACAGTAAAGAAGTTTTTATCTTCAGGTGGAACTTCCTGTGCATCAGTTTCTGCCCGTTGCCTCTTGTCTTATTTCCACTTCTATCTCTTGAACGTGCACTCGCTATTTGTTTCCTCACTGGAAAGCTTGATGATCTTGGGACAGTGGATTTAAGGTCTTTTCAGAACAGGGAGTAAGAAAAATATTGAGAAAAGTGTAGATAAAATGGAATGCAAGAGATGTTTCCAGGTCATTTGTTTAAGGTTGATTGATTGTCACTGCTCTTGAGAAATACGGCTATCTGAAGGCCTTTTTTATTTATGGGCAACCTCATCACTGCATAGTTTGTGGCTTTATTATACTGCACCTGTCATCCACTTGCCCATACCTCCTCCCATATGCAATTGCTGATACAAAATGGTTCTGTTACAGAGACCCAGATTGCATTGCAAACAAATAGGGTAAAATTACAGTTCAGCGTGGTGCAGATGATTTGTAGCTACAGTGCAGTGGTCCATCATTTCAAGTTACTGAAATGTGTGTGTTGCCTGAGGGGATTTTAATCAGGAAGCTCCTAGGCACACCTTTACTGCCTTTAGGGACTGTGTGCATGCTGAGCTCTGTCACTTAAAGAAGGATGGGCCTGGGTTTCAGATACTTGATCTGATTGCCCTTTTAGCATCATAGGTAGAGTGTGAGAAGAGGGCAGAATGGTATCCAAGCAGCCACACCTTTATCAGTGTAACTTACCTTTCACAGGAAGAACCTCATTGTCAGGCTCTGCAAAGATTGTTTCTTATTCCCTAGGAAATAGGCTGGAAAATGCAGGGCAGGCAGTCTGGTTTTATGTCTGGCATGCTCATGTGGTTGAGGGTGGGAGGATCAAACCCAAAGATGCATTACAGAGAGATTAGAGCTTTTCACTCACACACATGTTCTGTGTTCCTGATGGGCTTCCAAGGTCAATAGATTAAGTTAACATATTTTTCAAAGACCTAGAAGGAATTATGTATTGGAAATGTGTTCGCTGTCAGTTGCAAAGTCGAGATAGCCTAGGGGAGGATTTAAAACTGGTCCTGCTTATGATGGACAACACAGATTTATTTTGTAGACCTGTCAGTACCTTACATTAATTTTTTCTATCACAAACTATGCCAACAAAAGATAAAAAGTAGAACTTTGAGATTTTTGTTAAATGTGTCAATATTCAGGGGTCTAGAGAGGATGGTTGTTGGTACAGTTGTTTTCTTTCAATTGTTTTCTAGGTTAAGTGTGGTTCTTTTGTGCTCAACTGTTGTGCCATAGTAATACTTTATTAACTATACTGGCAGTGAAGACAGGTGATTGATGTTGTCAGCTTCTGTTGGATGTCTTATAGACATCTGCACAAGATTTGTGTTGTTGATGGCTTTTAATGGGAATAGCTTTTCTTTAAACATTATAAAACTTTCTAATTAGGTTGTAAATAGGGCACTACATTTTGAATAAGAGGTGTGTTAAATAAACCATAATATTTAAAACAGATTTTATTTCTGGCAATTACTCAGACTCTAAAGTTAATTTCTCTTTCATTAAATCACAGTGAGGGCCTATTGTTGCCAGTATTTATGTAAATATATACTTACCTGTAGTCAGGGAAAGATGGGCAGGAGAAACATGAAAAGAGTGAAGCAGTGTGTGTAAGGAGGCAGGGCTGATAGGGGACCTTTCTGAAATAGATATTTCACTTCAGCAATAATAATCCTTGAAGTTTGCACTGCTGCTTTGCACTGAATTGACCTCATGTTATCAATTGTCTTTTTGTAGAATTAATTCCCCTTCTTCCCAGATGAAGGGAAACAGAATAGCTTAGATAACCCACATTCTTCCAGACCAGGTCTGGCAGCTGCAGTGTGTTGGCAGCAGGTTTGTGTCTGCTTCTGTCTTGGAGGAAGCTGGGGCACCACCAGTTCTTCCAACAGAGATCATAGTACCTCTGCTCCTTACAGTTCCTGTGGAACCTGCTCACACTGCAAGCACAGAGTGTTAAATAGGAAAGATGGGACAGGGCATAAAATGTACAGGTGGTTCCATCACTCCATTGTCTCTCTCTTAGAGGTCAGAAATACATTAATTTGAAGTGCACACTTCAGAGTCAATCTTTATTTCCTCCCTGCTTCTTAGGAAGGATGAAATGTCAGAATTTGTGGGATGTTGAATTTTTTACAGTTGTGTCACATCCAAAATCTCAGGTGGGGTTCAGAAGGGAGAGCCTTTGTGCAATGGTGTAATTCCACTTTTGCAGCTCTTCTTGGATTTCTGAGGAGCTGGTGTACCTGATGCGCCTCTCCACACTCATACAGACCCACAGAGGTACACAAGTCTCTAGGTGGAAATGTGGGGAAGGGAACCTGACACTTTCCAGGTTTACCTGATACTAAATAGTGCCTTTGAAATACCTGTAGTTTCATCAGAAAATGCTGTCCTTGAAAATAATTTCCAAACATATTTTTAAGACATCATCTATCTGGAGGTAGGATTATTATCTGTTTTATGTAGAGAGATCTCAGCTTATTGTACATAAAAGTAGCCTAGTCCTCAAATATAAATATATTCTAAAAAAAAACCAGGATAAAATATTGGAAAAACTGAATAGGGAAGCTTCAAGAAAAACATGTAGAAAATCTTCCCGTTTTAGAAAATACTGTTTTAGAATCTGGGTCTCCACAGGAGAAAAAAAAAGATGAACACTTCTAGGTTTTATTTAATTTGTTTGTTATGGGGGGGTTTTGTTGGCTTGTTTGTTTGTTTGTTTGTTGTATCATGGAACTTTCACTGAAATCAATAAAAGTTTGTTTTAAAGAAGCCTTGTCAGAAATGCAGACTACTATGTCTCTTCAAACTCTCCATAATTTTCTGTTACATTTGTGGAAGTACCTGCCAACTATTCCACCACAAGTTTTGCAATTCATTTAAATAAATACATACTTTGCTGTATCCTATGTGGGCTAAGCCAATGCTATTTTAACTGAGCAGTCCCTTTGCAAAATTTTGCACATTCACAACTCAGCACTTCTCACTCCCGAAGGTAACACTGTCACAGACTTGCATGTCTAAACAGATGCTTGATTTTTCAGTGGAGTAAATACTGACTTCATCGCTGTTTCAGACAGCTCTTGGTTACTCTAATGCAGAATAATTTAGGGTTAATATTGCCTGTTTGATTTGTGAATGAAGCAGTTGTTGAAGTTAGGGTGAATAATTCATTTTTCAGAGTTCTAAAGGGTACATGTTTAATATTGTGAAGCTGCAGCTGATGCTACTAAAGCCATTCATGTTAAGAGAACAAATTGCCATTTGGCATGCTGAAAAATTAACCCAATTTACAGCATGGGTGAAGATGAACTCAATGGTGAAAGCTATATTTAAACCACCAATGAGATAATTACATCTTGGCCTTCTAACACATCTTATGTAGCACAGATGTGACTGCTTTTTCTTTATAAGTGAATACATCTAACAACTTCTGAAAAAATGCGCTTTTTTTTTTTTTTTTTGATTTTGTGCATTTTTGCTGGGAAAGTCTGGAATATAAACAGTGTAAAACATCCATGTGTAATGTGTCAGCTAAGGATTAAGCCACAAGACAGACAAAGCCAAGCTGGTGGATGCTGTTCATACATGACCAAAACTTTGAAAGATTCAGTGCAAGTCCCATTTTCAAGAAGGATGAATATCTGTTGTGGGTGCAGCATCTTATGAACACAGTTAATGACTGTACAAGTTAATCTAAAGGGAAGCTTTGTCTTTTCATGTTTATTATTTTACATGGGAAAGTTACACAAGCAAACCAGGGTCACTTCTCTGTGATGATAAAAATAATGCCTATGATATTTGAATGAGGGGTTTATAGCTTTATCTGTTTAATCATCTGCAGGACCTCACAGCAGCAATTGCTACTCCTGCAACTGAGCTGAGCTTTCCTGAGCAAACAAATTGTCCACCAAAACAATGTCCTTGTGTTTCTAATAGATCTGGAATAAACACATCTCTTTTGTTCCCTTGTTTGTGCATGATTTGTGTAGAAGATGACAGTGCAGAGCAGAGAATGGCTTTCATCTGCTAAAATCTCTCCACTCACCAGGCTACAGGAAGATCCTGGAAGCACCTACCATCCTGTACATCCTTTTGCCTACCTGTTGCCCTGCCTGTCTCTAATTCGGGGGAAATGACAGCCCACGTTTGATGTCTTGTGCCAGCTGAGAGTAGTGAGGAGGCATTTGAACCTTGTGGAGTGGTGTCACCAGGATAGAGTGAGAAGTCACTCGTGGTGACAGGATGAAAAAGAAACAAAACGGAGAAGAGGTCGGACAGTGTGGAGTGTCCCCAAGGGAACTGGAAGTTTTTTATTGTAATGAGGTTTTCTGTCACCTCTCTTTCCTCAAATCATTGGTCTCCCGGCTGTTCTTCCCTGGGTGTTGATAAGATTGATGGCTTCCAGGAGGTCCTAAACTTGCTTCTTCACCAAGAGGGGCTGCTTGTAAAAAGGTTCTTGCCCCTTTCTGACACTTTCTTCTTTGGGTGAAACTGGCTGGTATTTGCACCATCAATTTGTATGTTTGTTGAGGAGAAAAGAAGTTATAATTCAGTCAGTTACAGAATTTAAGCAGGCTAAATAAACAGATCATCTTCCCATGCAAAGAGCAGTCCTGTTGGTTAAGCAAGCTGAGATGCAGTTGCAAGGAAAAAAAGCAGGTGCTCTGTTCATATATAGTAGTATCCAGTCCTCCCTCCAATGTGTCAATCAAAGAGCACTTTCTGCACTCTGCATGCCTGCAAATGTGCCCCAGATCCTGTTGTTTAGTCAGTGCTTGCAGGCAGTATTTGGAGAAGGGGTTTTGTGGCATGTCATGTATTTACAATTACAAAATGTCAGCATCTAAGGCTTTCTGAGAGAGCTTGGGGTAGCTGTGATGCATTGATACTCTTAATCTCCACATGGTGCAACTACACAATAGCTCTTGCATCACAGGTTCCTAAAAAAAGATTGGATGTGGCACTCAGTGCCATGGTTTAGTTTAGTTGAGGTGTTAGGGCGTGGGTCGTACTCCATGATCTTAAAGGTCTCTTCCAGCCTAGTGATTCTGTGATTCTGTGATTCTGTAATGAAATACTGACTTGTTTTCTTTGTAACTAGACAGGTAAAATTAAACAAATTGTTACTTAGCTTTTTTGAGCTTAAAAAGCAGAAATGAATATGCTGGTTTTGAGATGGATCTGATTAACTCATTCACAAGTTCATTCAGGTTTGTCTAAGAAGAAAAACAGCTGAGAGGAGAGGTAAATTCCATTTTCTGTTTTGTTTTGAAGCCATGTCTTTACCTTTAAATTGATATGAACCTTAAAAAGACATCTGGATATCTGAAGATACTAATACTAATAATACTACTACTACTAATAATAATAAAGCAGTCGGTTTGTGAACCTCAATAGAAAAACCCAACCAAACAACCAAAAAAACCAATTCCCAAACAAGCAAAAAGAACATCTTTGGGTATGATCTTTGATTATTTGGTTACAGCTTTTTCAAAAAAAGGAGACGTCTTTGATCTGTGCAGCTCCATACATATGGAGTGGCTGAATGTCCAGGGAGCTCATCTCCCAAACTTAAAAGCAGAAGAAACTGAATTTGGAAAAATAGTTGCTCTCTCAGTTTTTTATTAAAGAAGGAACAAACACAAGGGCAAAGTACCACACAAAAAGTCACACCACAAGTTGATGATGGAACTGAACATGTTTCAGATTTGAGTGCCTTGATCAATGCTCCCTCTCAGCCCTGCAGGAGAGGAAAACACCTGCTTGTAGCTGATAGACTGAGCAGAGCTCCTCTTTGTGCCTATGCCACACTTTAGTGGAAGTGTAGTATTAGGGCTCGTTCCTCGTGCTGTGGTAACACCCCTCCTCCTCTCAGCCACTATTCACTGACTATCATTTATGCAAAACTGAGTTTTGCAGTGGTGTTGATTAGTTATGTTCTCTCAGTTCTAGTCCGTGGTTTCAGGTTAGGGAGGGAATGAATGCATTGTGGTATCTGTATGGCATTAGAGGTCTCCATGAAATACTGACTTCAGTTATGGGAAAAACAAGACTTCTAAGGCTTCAAATGCTGCTTCTGAGACTTGCTATTCAGTGGGATCTTGATGTAGATTTACATTATGGAGAATGCTTTGCAGTTCTGGCTGTCTACTTGTGGGAAATGTCAGATCCTTGAAACTTCACTCGGATTGTCCACCCAAGCATGGGAACTGATCTAATAAATAGGGGTTAAATATATTACTAGTGGAGTGAGTTGCTGGATGGATTTGGTGGCTGGATACCGGAACTCTCCTTTGACCTCGTGGGTGCCACGTAACTGCTATGTGCCCACAAAGTGGACATAATTGCTTTGTGCTCATAAAATGAGTGTCAGAGCTATCTCACGAGGCTAATTAATGTTGTGAAAGTGCTCTGAGGCTCAGAGATAAAAGGGGTCATAGACTAATGGTGTTAGATCTGACATCTGTTTGTTGATAAAGTAACTTTCCTCAGTCACTGGATTCCTGCCCTATTGTCAAGGATCAGACTGATGCCTGCCTAATAATTTGAGTGTTTGTAGGTCTGGAGATAGATAGCTAATCAACTGTATATCACTAAAATTACTGATATGGAATCATCATTTTCTGTAAGGATTCCCCAAACTCGCTTCAAGTTTGAGTTGTCCACACACTTCATTGCTATTTGGCATGAAAAGGTTTTGGAAAATTTTCACTGTGATGAATAAGTGGAAGCATAGGCCATCTCTTGTATCTTATGTCACCACTTGACCTAATCACATGTGTGTTGTACAGTCCTAAATGAACTGGATCCAGCATGCCATGGATTACCTCTCCTGTCCACTTCCAACAGGCATTTCCAAGCTTCCAGGTAAACCATGCTTGTTACAAATAGGGCTTGATGTGTGCTTAAGGAGGAGGTTGTATGGATTTAAGTACTTCACTGATTTTTGCTGTAATATGTCATGGTCTCAGAGGAAGGCTGCTGCTCTCAAATGCCATAAATTTACCCTAGTTGTCTAGAGATTTTAAAAAAAAATTCATATTCTTATGGTAATGGTCAGTTGAGAAAGCTTCAGGCTCCTTTTCAAGAACAAGGTTGGCATGTGTAAAAAAGCCTATCAAGCTGCATTTCCCTAGCTAGCATCCCTTGATTTCCTTTGGAGAAGCTATGGTTGAGGTGGCCTTAGATTAACATCAAATAGTGAAAATACAAAGTTTTTCCTTGGGCTTTTCCCTCACTTAGTCCATAGTTCTGGCTCTGTTGTACTTGTGCATCCCAGGCAGTAGCAGCACAGAGTCATTCTGTGCCTGCGTGTGCATGCATACTTCTGTGTGCTTGTGCAAGAGGAGAGGGGGAACTGTTCAAAGAAGGGGTTGTTTTGGGGTGCTGGGTTGCACTCATCATGGTAGATTGGAGATTATGGTACTGTGGGAAGACATGTTCCCATGGTAACTGAGCTGTTTTACCCAGAGATGGAGTGAAAGCTGAAGCCATGCCTTTTCTGTGGTCCCTTACTACAAGTTTTTCTTCCAGCATTCAGTGCTTATTATGTTTGAACTACATTGATCTGGATGAGAGATTTTTCAGCACAAGGCAGAACCTGGTTTCTCTTAGCTGTAAAGATGCTGCAGGGTAGCCCAGGATGCTTTGTGGGCATTGGGAATTTTAGCAATAGGGCCATATCAGTGCAGCTATGGGACTTCCAGTTCTCTCCTGCATGTAACTCTGGGAAGTGCAGCCTTTGAGAATGAGCTCTACACTATTTTCAGAGTGAGTATGGGGCATCTATCTACTATCTGCAGAAAACCTACAGTATTGTGTGAGGTTGGGAGCTCTGGAGGTTGGGAACTGATTGCCCCAGTGCTCCCCTTGGCATCCAAGGTCTGCAGCTTGAACCCCTCTTGAAGGAGGGGAGTATACAACCATCCCTACACAGACCTTATAGTCCAGGCAGAAGAACCAGAGAAGGTGGAGTTGGGGGTTAATCTGCCTCTTTTATGTCCAATAGCTCATTATTACAGCTTATTTTAGGGGCTTGCTTTAGAAGCCAACCATGTTAAGTCTTTTGGATGTGAATCTTGAATTTAAGAGCTACCCCTTTAGGGTGATATAACATTTTCCTTTGTTTAACATTTTTCTTTCTATGTACTTTTCCCCCACAAATGTTTTGTGGAATGCTTGAGAACAAGGCCCCCTCCAGCCTGTTTTGCGAGGAGTGTCTAAAAGAGAAGTGGAATGGACACTTTTCAAATACTGAAAACTCTTACAAAGTTGTAAAAGTTTTAGTGCAAATCGCTCTAACTTCAAACCTGTCCGCCTACCTGAGTCTCATCTTCCCTGTTTTTTGGAAATGCAGAGGAGGAACAAATCTCACTTTGATAAAATTGTTTCATCTTGTTCCTTAAGCACCTGAATAAGTCAGCACTCTAAAGTATGCTAGGGAAACATTAAAGCAGAAACAGAAGAACTCCAGAAGATGACAGTGATTTGTATTGTCTCATGCATATGCATTTCTGCATAGCCCTGAATTATTGATTAGCTGTTATTTCAGTAATTGATTTTTCTGCATATTTGCACTGCCCAGAGAAACCTGCAAGAACGCAATTGTTAATTTGTATTGTTGAGACAATCTAGCATGTCTTTAACGGCTTTTATGAGGTGATCCCGTCCTTCTATGGCACTGCTTGACCTATGGAAATTCATTGCACTGGATTTAGTTTATACTGATATATATGAGAGAGGATGGGGCCTTTCATTGCTTTGATACATTTCTATTCCTCCAAGCAATAACTGTTGTGCATTTAGCAAGATGTTTTTCTGGTTTCAACACGGAAGCATTATTGTAGTGGCATAGAAAGCTTTTGTCATGGACATGAAATTTCATGCAGCAGTAGGTTTAGCTGAAGTGGCTTTTAAGTCATGTAGCAATGCCCAGATAAAAGAAAATTTAAAAGTATGAAGTATAGGTAATCACATTATTTTAAATAATTGTTCTTTGTAATATTTCTGTTAATTGGTGGTATAGGGAAGGAATTAAATTTGGATATTAATAAGTATCAGATTATCAAAGACAAATTAGTCTATTTCAGAAAAGCATTGAAACAGCTACACTGGGTCACAGAAAATATCTTCCATGACTCAGACCAGAGCTCAGCCCTTCACTTTATTTTCCCAAAGCATCTGCTTTGCCAGTGTAGAGCAGCAGCAGCAGTATTCTTACCCAGCTTCTGGCAGCCAGCCATTTGGGTTCTGCTTCAGCCAGAGGTTGTATCTGCATCATTGTATTTAATAGCCCATGGTAGACCTTTCTTCCATGAATTTCTCTAATTGCTTTTCTTTTAATCCATTTATGCTTTTGGCTTTCAAAACATCCTGTGGCAATAAGTTCCACAACTTAATTATGTAGTGTATAATAAAAAAAAAATAAAATTGGCCCCTCTTGTTTTAAGCAAACTGTCCAACCATTTCATTTGGTGCCCCCTGTTTCTTGCATCATGAGAACAGTTGTTCCTGCTCACTGTCTCTGTGCTATTCCTGGTACTAGACTATAATCATATTCTTCTCCACAGTGATCTCTCTTGCAGGCTGCAAAGTCCTCATCTGGGTAATCTCTTCTTGTAAAAAAAGCTGTTTTGTACCTCTGCTATTTATGTCTTCCTTCTCCCTGTCTTTTTCTAATTATCCCAAATCCATTTCAGAACAGCACCCATTAATGAAGATGTGGGCAAAACTTAGTTTATATGAAGAGAGATGGTGTTCTCTGTTTCTTCTGTAATCATCCTGGACACAGTTTTCCCTTTTACCGTCCCCAAGTATTCAATTTGGTACTTTTCAGAGAATTCCATGTTACCGTTTCAAGATCTCTCTCCTGAGTAAGAAAGGGTGACTTAGATCACATAACTGTGTATGCAGAAATTCTATGGGTTTTATCCATGCATTGCCCACTGCATTTAGTGACACTGTATTTCCCAGTATCCCAAAGCAGCCTTCTTCCTTCCTACTGTTTATAGTGTGTCGTAGTTTGACCTGGAGAGGAAAAACTCAAAGAGGAGTTTTCTCTGTGAGTACTCCCCTGGGAGTGGATAGTGACCAATTGGAAGCTGGTTTGATTACTGACAGCGTGAAAAACCAATTGAAGGAAGTTAGTTCGCCCCGTGAACACACATTTTGAAGGAGGTAATCCAGAACTGAGCCCTCTTGGCTTTTCCGGCAGCAGTGCAGGTAACAGGGCCCTGGCCTGGCTCCGCTGCAGGCCTGTAGGCCTGGCAGGGGCCGGGCCGGGCCCCCTGTCTGGGGAGCTGGCATGTCCTGGCAGAGAGGGAGAGAAGGGGGGTGGCCATGGACAGTGACCAGAGAGACTCAAACTAATATAAAAATCCCNGAAGAGAACCTTTGCTTTGGAACATTTCATTCTTAAAAGTAATACCCCATGTATTTTGACCATTGACCCACAAGTACAGCTTTGGGAAGGCTGTAAAGTTGGGAGGAGTGCCACGACTGCAGATACCGGGCGGATGCAGAATCGTGAAAGTGAAACCACGAGAAGACTGTTTTCTACTTTCTTGTGGAAAAAATCCCTATAGCCGAACAAGAGGAAGCTTCTCACTCCAAAGTGAGCGGAAGAAAGGACTGTTTGAGTTGGGAATTAATTGAAGCAGTTTTTTTGTATGTTTGTTCTGTTGTTATGAAGGTTGAAAAAGGGAAGGAAAGAATGGTCTGACAATCTTATTCTGAATTTTTTTTCCCCCTTGTGTAGTTAATAAATTTCTTGTATACCCTCCTAAGTTTTAGGCCTGCCTTGCTTCTGCTCCTGGTTCTGTCTCACAACAGAAAATGAGTATATCTTAATTGACAAATCAAAACCATGACATAGTGCCTGTCTTTGCCTAACGGGTAGAACTGAGCAAATAATGTATGTGAAGATTTTTGCCTCAGTTGTTGCCTGTTTTCAGTTGAATTGCAATTTCCTAAAATTCAGGTTTTTCCACTGCTGTACAAAGCAACACCAAGTGGTGAGGGGAAAATGAGCCATTTGCTCAAGCAAAAAGCCACACTGATGTGTTTGTGCTTTTCCTGGGATCCAAGCTCGCTCTGGAGTTCTAACACAGCCCTGCACTGTGCTAGAGTGTCTCTACCTGCACAGAAACTGGTCCGAGAGGAAAGCTGTGTGTCAGTAACACTTTTCTCTCTGAGTGACAAAAATTGCAGTTAACAATACATTTTAAAAAGTATTACATTAAAGGTTATGTGGTATATGTAGAGCCAGAGTATGACTGTGTAAATTCGTTAAATAAACAGATGAAAAGTGGATGAAGGCTTCTTCATGCTGTCACTTGCAAAGGCAAGGCAGGAAATGCCACCTGGGCAGGAAAAGAGGGGTGTAAGCAAAGGACAAAGGGTGCAGCAAGGGACCCTGCTTTCCTCCAGCTCCTTCCTTACCTCCTGGTGCATAGACCTGACTCAGGTCAAGGTCTGCTTTGTTCTTCAAACCCTTTCTCTCTCGTATTTCTGTATGAGTGCTAAACCAATGCAGAACTAAATGCAAAGGTGAAAATCCATTTTACTGGCATTTGACATGCTGAAAGGCACAGTATTTCTGGAAATGGAAAACTTGTGTGCTGTGACTGGCTGTTAGATGGAAAATGTAAAGCTGCGTAGCTTGGTAAAAAAATCCAAATAATCTATTTTCTCTGAAGTCTTGCTTTCCAAGTAGCAAAGCAGTAACCAAATTTGGTTCCTCAGAGGCTTGCATGGTCATTAGGTATTTAGTACTGAGTAAATATTAGCTTTCCTGGTCTGGTGGATTTGTGGTGCTGTGTGTGATTACTGTGTTTTATTAAGAGGCATCTTCAAACATCTGTGTGATAAATAACTGCAGCATTATGTCAACTTGTATCTGTCATGTGAGTTCAGATACAACCAGAAAGGCAGTATTTCTTCTACGGCAAATGCACATTTTGATGGTTTTTTCTTCCCCAGAGAAACAAGCAGACTTTTGTTCTCTGCAGCTCTGTGTTTATTGTCCTGCTGCTGCTTTACCCTAGGGGATGAAAGTGGAGGGAATGTTTTTAAAATTATTGTTACTGTCTATTAATTTTTTTTTCACCTGCACCTATTATTATCCAGAGATAGAAGTTATGACTTCTTGGGTGTGAGGGTACAAGAGAGCCATTAAGTGCTATTGATATGAGGTGGCAGCAACTGCAGCTGGGCTTGCTCAGGAGCCAAAACTAAAACTGCTGAATGCATAACTAGACGTAAGTCACAAAGGAAAGCAGGGAAAAAGTCAGTTAATAAATACAGTAGGTGCAATATCTGACAGAAAGCCTTCCCTTTTACTTACTCCCCATCATTCCCAGAGTATCCACTGAAGATAAATTTAGAATCCCTGAATCTATTTATTGCCTGATTTTTGTGTGTGTAAGTTGATACTGAGGAAAATGGGAATGCTTCCATTTCCAGGTTTTGGATTGTTGGAGGAGGAAAGGAGGGGCTTGGTTAGGCGTAACTGCACATGAGAACCAAAACAGTTTGCTGAACCCAAGAGTCTTTCAATAGCATATGAGCCAACTAATCCTTTGTGGATATAGCTTGTATTGATCTCATTAATGGACCTCTAACAATGAAACTTCCCAGCTGCAGATGGTTTGCAGAAAAGTGGAGAGCACACAAAAGAGATTTACCTTGTTGACTGGATTCTATTATATCCTAATGTATTACTATATATAAACATAGTTGGATTTTTTTTTTAAATCCTGTAACCCTTGAACAACTAAACTAGACCTGACAAACTGGTAAAGGAAGTTATTTGTCTAGGAATGCTCTTTTTAGATTACTTTTGAATAATGAAAATTTTACAATAAAAATGAGAAACTTTTAGAATCTACATTTATGAGGAGTGGCACAGTTAACTTGTATTTCAGTCTCATAAATATTCTGCATACTGTTTCAGCAACATAATAATGAGTAATGAAAAGCATATGTTGAGAACAGCTACAAAAGAAAAAAAAAACAGCAGCGTTTTGTACTTCTATATATACTATATATAGAAAATGAGTCATTGCACCCACATCTGAAAAGGAATGTGGCCACTTACTAGAAGAGTAATGCACCACTGTGTGATAGTTCAGGGCAAGTAACCATATAAATGTATCCCAGGCCACAGCTACAGTTTGGGGGCAAAGAGGGGTCCTCCTGTCCTGTGCCTGCTCTGATAAGCAAAGTTTGCCCTCTGCCAACAGAGAAGGAGCTGCAAACTTCTGCAGAGGTTTCCTTCCCAATCTAAAGCTCAAAGTAGATATGCATTTCTTAAAACAAAAACAAGGAGATGAAAGAAATTCTTCAGCTTTTGTTGACTGCTTTGTCTCTGATTGCTGGGGCAAGATTTAATTTTGCAATTGGGCAAGGGAAAGGAGTGCTTGCACACTTCTTTCACACTGCTTGCACACTCCTTACACACTCCTTGCACACTCATTGTACACTCATTGCACACTCCTTGCACACCCACTGCACTCATTTCACACTCCTTGCACACTCCCTGCACACTTCTTACACATTCCTCGCACAATCCTTACACACTCCCTGCACGCTCCTTGCACACTCCTTGCACACTTCTTACACATTCCTTACACACTCCCTGCACACTCCTTGCACACTCCTTGCACACTTCTTACACACTCCTTACACAATCCTTGAACACTCCTTTCACACTCTTTGCACATACATTGCACACTCCTTGCACACTTCTTACACATTCATTGCACACTCATTGCACACTTCTTACACACTCATTTCACACTCCTTTCACAGTCATCGCACAATCCTTGCACACTCCTTACACACTCCCTGCACACTTCTTACACATTCCTTGCACACTCCTTGCACACTCCTTACACACTCCTTACACATTCCCTGCACACTCCTTGCACACTCCTTGCACACTCCTTGCATGAGCAATCGAGTGCCAAGCGATGGAGTGCGTAAGGAGTGTGCAATGAGTGTGTAAGAAGTGTGCAATGAGGGTGCAAGGACCGTGTGCATGGAGTGTGTAAGGAGTGTAAAGCTTCCCAATCTAAATCTCAAAGTAGATATGCATTTCTTAAAACAAAATCCAGGAGATGAAAGAAATTCTTCATCTCTTATTGACTGCTTTGTCTCTGATTGCTGGGCCAAGATTTAATTTTGCATGCTGCACTGACCGCCATATATTTTCTCTGAGCTGAAGTAAATTAGAAAGTAGAGAAAAACATTACCATACAAACAGGTCAGCTTTGCACCTTGTCATGCTTATGGAACCATTGAGCACTTTTTAATATCTGTGCTTTTCTGGTCTAGGGTAGATTCATGACTCTTAATAATTTTCCCAGATTAGGAAGAAGATAGAGTGATAGCATCAGAGTTAAGGAGTGGATATGCTCTCCTGAATTCCATACAGGAGAAGGTCCTTAAAAAAGGCTACGGGCAATCCTTCAACTGCCAAGAAAGCTATACTGGACCCAAAGATGATTAGCTGCTGTCCTGGGTCCTCCCACTTTCACATGTTCCTGTGTATATTGTAATTCAGCAAACACAGAAAAGTGTCACTAGGGCAGCACTGTGGGGCATTGAAGGGAAAGTTAATGGGATGAAATATAGCTGTGTTACGGTGTGAGAACGAGTGATGGTTGATTATTTCCATCCCAGCCATGGATTTGTAAGGAAGATTTCTGCCCAAGTGAATTATGTGAAATTATTCGCAAAGCTGACAGTTATTAGTAGCAGATCTAATTGGAACATCATGGAAGGACTGGAAATTTTTGGAAAAGAGGCTGAGTGGTTTTGTCAGTTGTATGTATGCCAGTGGAATTGCTGACAGTTTAGGGATCTGAGACTCCATATGCTTAAACAACAAGTGAAGCCCTGCTAGCGTGGCTGTATTTCTGTGAACAGTTATGAACCCTGGAGCTTCACCCTGTTTTACTTGGGAGGTTTTTTCTAGTAAATCTGTGTACTACTAGAAACAAATCAGCATTGTGCCTTGTGTTTAGTCCTGTCTGGAGTGCAGGTGCACAGTGCCAGTGTCTGGGGCTCACCTGGGTCCTGGGGATTTTCCTGTCACTTTTCAATGCCAAGGATGGACACATGTGAGGAGGAGGTGACCTTGCAGAAGGGGACTGTGGAGGGCTGGGGAAAGCAAAACTGGAAACTCCTCTGTGCCTTCTGGATCACAGGATACTGATGGGCATTGTTCTGAATTTCATTTTTAAAAAGGGAAAGTCTCTTACTTATATTGGGGAAAAAAGCCCAACCCTGACTGGAGAGAACACTGGAGGTTTTGGATCTGAAGGCATGTGATTTTTGTACATCAGGAAAGACCTGGTTAACTTCTCTCACTGGGTCTGCTCACTTTCTGTCTCATGCTTGGTCTCCTGTAGGACACGAACCCCTCTGGTTGGGGCCAGGCCAGGGGGATGCAGTCCCCATAGTGCTGGTGAGGGGCACCTTCAGCCATAGCCCTGCCTGTGGGATGGGGAAGGAAGCAGGCAGCTCCTGGAGCTCCTCATAACCCACACTCTCATTCCAGCAGATCTTAGAAACAACCTTTGACAGGCTTTTCTGTTTCTATTTGGGATTTTCAGCCTGATTTTCCAAGCAAATTAGGCTGTGTGATCACACTGTCTGTGAATTCACCTCATTCCCTCACCAGGATAGATTTAAACCAGCTCACTGTTTTTCTACCATGTTTGACAATGTAGAGGAGGTCTCAAAAATTACTGTGGCTCCCAGAAATTGTGTAAAATAGCACCTGGGGAGAGGGAGGCAACCCAAGTTCATGCCCTGCTGAGGGTAAGACAGGCAAAACTTGGGACCAGAAGCATCAGTTGGGTGCCATTCCTCACTGAACAGAACTGTATTTCTTTGTTAGGGCTTCTTTCTTTAATGTTAATTTCCCTCCAGAGTATCTGCAGTTGGGTTTTGTTTATTGTGTGGGAATTGTGGAAATTTTGTAGTCCAACAAAGTATAGTGTGAGGGCACTTCTTCAAGATAATATTGTACTAGAGATAATGTAAAGGTATAGGTGGGTAGGAGTCACTGAACTTCTTGTTCAGTTCAGGCTTCTTGTTCAGTTTTGTTTCTCTCCTTTGACAGGTGTTCAGTTTACTGCTTGGATAAATTTAATTTTTATTATGCTGTTTTATAAGGTACATGCTTATAATCCCCATTTTTCCTTTTAAACAACCCAGAAGCTGAGCTTCCCCAGAACACTTTGCTAAGCATTTGTGTTTCAGGACAACTACAGGAATATGCAGAGCTGCTGATGGCAATGGAAGTACACTGAGCATCTGTTGTGTTTGCAATAACTGTAGAAAAGTCCAGTAAAAATCTAGGGATGTAGCTTAAGTGATCCAAAATAAGATACAGATCTCAAGTCAGCCTGTAATTCAGGTTTTTTCAGTTCATTGTGTTTCACAAGAATAGTCAGAAGAAAAGGAACATAAAGCAGGTTTACTCATAGCTTGATGTTCTATCTGCATACAAGCTAAACATGCTAAACTTTGCACACAGTCTGTACTCATCATGCTGGGTTGTAGCTGTGTGGCTTTATATTTACAATATAGAGTATTTACAATACATGGTTAGCATTAAACTTACCAAAGCCTCATTCATCTGGAACGTGCTCTTCTTTCCACAAAAACAATCCTGAAGTTAAATTTCCCAAAATATTTTTGTTTGTATGCCTTACTGATTTAATGAGCAGTGAACTATTGGAGGGCTGCTTTTAACTGCTTGCTTAAAAATACCTTTGTATCAGCCTCCCAATCTCACAGCAGTTCTTACTGAGCCAGTTCACTGTATCACTAGATCATGTTTCTCCAACGTTTTAATGTGTATAACTACTATAAATGTTATGGCAGACAGCAACTTCCCCCCATACTAGAGGGTTTTTAGCTATAATTAGAAACATTTACTAGTCCTGGGCAGAGGAAGGATGATCCCTGACTCCTACAGGGCATGCAGGCAGGAGCTGGTGGTGTAAGCAGTATTGTTCTTTACTCAGGTAGAAGAAGCCTTGCTTGTGGCAGGTAATTTTATGGTAATAGTATAAGGTATGATGTCTGGAATAGATGTGCCTCGTCCTGTTGTAGGAACCTGCCCCTGCAAAAGCACTTGTGATTTTTTATTAAAAAAAAAAAAAGCAAGAGAAAAATTTGTTTTCACTGGAGTGACATTTTTATCTTGGGAAGGGAAAGAAACATTCATTTTTGAGTTCATTCACCAAAGGCTTTGTCAATAAGTTGTTGTTGTCCAGCACATAATAATAAGCAGCACATCTCTGTTGAGAGAGCCTTTCTGATTAGTTGTTCCAAGCACCACCCCAATGGCACAGAAAATTCTGGTTGGAGTCATCATCCAAATTCTCTTCCTCACATCAGTGATGTCATTTCAGCAACGCTCAGGCAAAGGAAATGTTTTCCCAGCTCCAGTAGTTGATTAAATGCAAGGGTCTGCCCATGTCTAATATGGGTCACATACATTATCCCTCATTGCAAGCAGGATTTTGCTTGTTTTTCAAGTGAAGTAGTTAACGTTCTAAGATGTGTCATTGTTGTCAAGAGCAGTGAATAGTATTGGGAGGGTTGATTTAGCTGTGAAGGCTGTTTTCTCAGCCTAAAGAGCCAACTAGGAGGCTTTTCTGGGAGCAGATCAGAGCACCCATAGCACAGGTTCAGTTTTGAATCACTGTCCAAAAAAAGCATATTCTTCTGAATCCTTTTGTAAAGTCAGTTCAGCTTTTCTAAAAGAATCAGAAGTTGTGAGACTAGCAGCTACTTGCAGGTGGGCTTTGCTTTCTGCTACTTTGTTGTTTTATTTTTCACCTCCCTCCCAATACCAGCTCAGGTTTGTTCCTGAAGCCTTTTGGAATCAGAAATTTAATCTACCCCTGGAAGGGACTTCAAGAAACTACACAGCTTCATTTTTCATGACTCATTCCCTTTTTTTGTGGCACAACTGAATATCCCAAGATGTCCCTGAAAGCTGTTTTTTTTGTTCATAAGCATTTTTACAGAACGCAGTTCAACAAATGTTCCTGGGATATGTTCCCATCCTTAACTGTCCATATTTAGGGAAAAATTCCCTAGAGTCTGACCTTAATAAGCCTTCTCTTCTGAAAATAGAGCCAACTACTTGTCTTTTACTCTAAATGTGATGAATGATTAATTTGTCTTCTTTAAATATTGCTAAAATATATTGTTACTGTAATCCTCTCATATTCCTTCTTCTTAAACTAATCCAGATCTTTCACCCTCTGCTTCTAATTATTCCCCAAAGCCTTCATTTTCTAGAGAGAATTGCAACATTTCACTTTCCCATTTTGCTGAGTATTTAATGTTAATGGGAGATTCTTGAAGGTGATTGGCAATGATCCACAGGTTTGTGTTTTTCTGATTAAATTCAGTGTTGGATTTCACCAGAACTGCAGGATTGTCTGCACTTACCTGGTCTTACATTTTTAGCTGCTTCCTTCCTTATTCTAGTTTGTGTTTTTGACTGATTTTTAGAATTGTGTGAAGTTTCTAGTCCTACCTAAACCCTTTTTGTAAAGACAAGGAGCAATGAAAGCATGGTTTACTTTAGTGTCTCTCAATCATTGATTGCTTCCTTCTGATATATTTATAGAATATTCCCTTTTCATCTTTCATGTCCCTAAGTACATGCATTGCTCTTGTGATGTAGGTTCTTTTTTTGGGGCAAGAGAGGTTTGCTGTCATTTCACATTCATACTTAGCCACAAGAAGTTGTTTGTGTGTTGGATTTTCAAAACTTGTGAATCTGAGCAGCTGATACCTTCTTGTCTACTGTCCTGCTTCCGTCCTGCTTCTGTCCTTTCCCTCTGGCAGCTTTTCAGTGTTTTCTTTTTGAAGCTAGTTTCCTGAATTTAGTGAAGCTTTTTTAAGTCCCATCTTCCTCATTTCATTCCTTTTATTCTTTGTCTGTACATTCAGAGGACAACATCGGTTTCAGTCACCTTTCTCTTCTGAACCCTGAGAAAGTTCTTCCCCGCAAACCAGAACTACGTCAAAAACACCTTTATTGTAACTTCTTGCAGGTTTGAAAAAGAGTTAGTCCCATTATAAGTGAGTCTCCCTTAAATAAATTGTCAAGTGTTTGAGATTCATATTATTTGAATGTAGATGTAGATCCTGAAAACCTTGGTGCAGTCTTGGCAGTACTTCAGGGTGGTCATCTAGACAATGGTAAGTAATAGGTACCATTAGGGCAGTTCACCTCATTAGAGGAAGAAATTTTGTTGGAGGTGGGATGGTCCAAGGGCAGAGATAGAAGAAATGAAGAGAACAGTTTATGTGTCCCAAAGTTGTTTTTTCTGCTATGTCAGTTGAACAAAACATTCCCTCAATTTACAAGCCCTGTTTTATCTTAGAGGATGGGCTTATTTCATCTCACCTCAGTAGAAGTCTGTTGTTTCTGGTTAGGTGGTGAGGAGGGGGAAGGTGTGGATGTGCCCACTGATCCTGTGGTGTAGCCCTGCCACACCTGAGAAGAAAATTCCTAGTGGTCATCATAGCCGATTCCATTTGAGGAATTGTTTAAAGCAAAATAGTTCATATAAACCACCAGAGTGAAAATCTGGACAAAGCAACTTCTGCCACTGTCCAGACTAGGAAAATGGCCAGTGTTTACCAACTGCTTTAGCTAAACTGTTTACCTAAAGTAGGAGCTAAGTGGTGTTTAAAACGTTAGCTAACACCTTTCCTGAACATGCCTCATCTGGTTTGTTTAGACAGGGCTGGCCAGTATCTCCTTTCACTGGGAACGATTAGTCACAACACAGAAAAACTGTTTGTCATGGATTTCTCAGGTTTGAGTGTGTGGAGACACAAACCTCAGCCTCAGAAATTGGTGGATGGTGCTTGTAGTTACCCTTTTAGTCATTCCATGACATTTTTTTGGGGTTTTGCTTAAGTACAAATTGCGTTTTTTCATTGCTGGTTTGCAGCTGATCTGAAGGGAAAACATGAAAAGAGTGAATTGCTCACAAAACTTACTTTAGAAAAGGCTCCATTAACAAGTGACTTATTTACAGTGATGGTTCTTTCAAGTCAGTGTCAGAAGTTGACTGAAATTTTCTCAAGTGAGAATCCACATGTAGTGAAGAACTCACCACCTTTTAGTCACCTCTTGCAGGACTTAAACTTTTAGTTGGCAACAGAAATGTAAATTTCAGTAGGAGTGGGGAAAGTGGGAATGTTGTTTCCCAGGACTCTACCTTTCCATCGTACATAATAAGCTATTTCAATCTTTGTAGATGTGTTTGTGGATTGTTGATGAGAATGTTTTAATGATTTGCTGAACACTCCAAGTCATTCCAAATCCAAATGCCTCTCCCTAAATTTTCCCTGCAGCTGCCTCAGTAGGATTATGCCTCCTTTTCATCCATCTTTCAGTAAGTGTATTGTGCAAGAGTATGTAAATATCTGTACTGAGAGGGCAGCTCAAACTGTGCACATGGTACTGTTTAGGCAACTCAGACAGATGGTTCGACTGTAGTTACAATGAAAACAATTCCTTCAACATGGGTGGAAGAACGTTTCAGGAATCTTTGGCTGTGTGGAAGCTCTAGCAGGATCTGAGCCCGTGCAGAGTAATTCCTCAGCTCAAGGATTTTGCTGGCAGAAAAGTGCTTCATGCCATTCCAAGTAGCTTGAGTCCGATAATAGTTCTCACTTCAGCAAAGGTGCAGGATGAAGGGGTAATGCTGGTTCAGCTGCTTTTCATTCTGAGCCTTCCTATTGTTTGGCTTCCAAGAAGCATTTTTATTTACCCTTCTGTGAAAGAAAACGTAAAACAATAGTGGGGTTGGTTTTTCAGGGCTTCACATCCTCTGTTAGTCATTTACACTGCTGCAAAACACTTCCTGTGGTGCCAGACCCATCTTCTGCATTCTCATTCCCTCATGCACAGGTGAGGGGGTTGGACAAAACAGGAGAGTAAACAAGGACCCCTTTTGGAAATAAGAACCAGCAGCAAACCAAACCAAATAAGACTCCCCACATGCAGTGGAATGGGTGTGTTCCATCCATCCATCCATCCATCCATCCATCCATCCATCCATCCATCCATCCATCCCTGCCTGACTCATGGCCTTGCACTGGCTCATTATTCATCATTTGGCTGCATTCCTTTGAAAACAGCGACTTGGCAATGTGGAAAAAAAGCTGGGGTGAGAGGGAGCTGGGAGAAGGCACACACAGGGTGGTAGCTGCAGTAAATCTGTGCTCAGCCTTTTACTTGAGAAATGTCTTCACCATTTGTCTTCCTCTGGCAGGGTGCCTTGGCTGCTGAATGCTGCTCTGCAGATGCTCCCCCCACACCCCTCCAGTGTGCAGAATCCCTCCTCCCTTCCTGTCTCGGCCATGCAGGAGCACCATCCCCTGTCCCCCCAGCTGCTTTTTGCTGGAGCTCCAGGGTGACTCTGATGCAGAAATATGCGTGACAGACAGGACCCTGCTCAGTCGAGCAGCTGTTGCTAGGGACGGATGTGACATTTAGTGCTAGTACAAAGGGTCAATTAGATAAGGGCCCTAAAGATAATTTCTGTAATACGGGGTTTGGTGATTTGGAGTAGGGGAGACAGCAGTAAGAATTATGCAGCTACTAGTAATCTGGCTTGTTTTGGGTTTTTTTTAAACCTTGCCCCAGAGAGATCACAATTTAAAGCAGACAGGTGTTACCACCTTCAGATATTAAAGACATGCTTAATCTCTATGGAGACATTCGCTTCACCTAATGAAATGTGCTGCAGCAATCAATTTTATTTTGCACCTATTGATCATGTCTGTTTTAGGGAGACAAATACAAGACAACCTTAATTAAGAGGATCTATCTCTTCTTCTAGCAGTGCTTTCCAGCAGGAAGCTTTCATATCTCATGTTGCACTTTTTGATAGGAAGTATCTCTTCTATTTGTATCAAGATGAAATGGAAATCAAAAGCTTTCATTTCTATCTCCTGCACTGATTTTATAGGAATAAAGTAGTTTGTATTTTTAAAGTGCCTAATTCAATTTATTCAGATTTATTGTACCACAGGAATTTGAAAATCAATAACTTTAGCTGCCAGGTGTACTCTTTATTTATATATGTTTTTTAAGATTGTGAATGTGGATGACATCTGTCTTTTCTAAATTGAGCAGCTTCGTTGTAAACAAATAAAAAGCATAGGATTATTTTTTCTTTAGCACTTATGTTTGAGGATATTCTCCTTTAGATTCATTCCTTCTCTTCCTGGCCGTATTTCACATACAATACATGCTGTTTGCAAACTAGTTTGCCTTTAGCAGAGTCCTCAAAGAGAGGAGCTCCAGGCAATATAATGGGTATTGTGAGTGTTGTGGAGGGACATCTAACACAACAGCTGGCCTATATATTAAATGAGCCACTGGTGTAGAACAGGTCCTTTCGTGTCTGAGGTCTAAATGTCACTTAAAATATTGTGGTGAGGTTTCTGAGAGAGTTAGTTCTGGACATAGATTCTAGAAAGCATTTGCAGTCAAATCTGTGAAGTGTTTGTGGCTGGTATCTGGCAGTGTTGTGTGGAGCTGGCTTGTTTAGCCAATGCTGTGAGCAGTTTTTTGCAGGAAAGAGGGAAAAGATGGTAGTGTGATGGCTTTGTAGCAGGAATAGTGTTCTGCATCATTTCCCTGCCAAAGCAAAGTGCCCCTGAGTGGAGGAATGTTTTTTCTGCTCACAAGGCAGCTGTGGAAAATGCACACAGGAATTGTATTCAAGGAAGTATTTGCTTTTGTGAGGGCAATAGCATAAAAACAGTTAAGCAGTGGCATTAGATAGCTCATGGTAACTCATCATGGCACTGTGGCTCAGTATTGAGTAATGAATGTACCAAACTATCAGCAGGGATGGTTGTAGCACTCAGTATGTGCTGTATTTCTCACCATCCCAAAGCACGTATCATCCTCCTCAGGAGTGAGGGCTATTCCATTGCATAGCAGGATAAATTCGGGTGCAGTGAAGTGTCCAAGCAAAGTCTTGTATAGCAAAACTGGAAAGGCTACAAAAGGAACTTTGCTGTTCATCCCCTGAACCTACAGGTGTAAAACAAGGAATGCTTTGTGGTCTTGTCTGATAGCTCAGCATTAATTGGGTTTCCTGATTCCCTTGTTTCAAACTGGTTTAAGCTGGGTGCAGAATAGAAATCTCTGGCACATGGGGCAGAACATCAGTAGGGTTAATTGGTCCTGACTGCATTAGGGATGCTGAAGATCAGCCACTCTGTGCCTTGAAGTCTCTTGGATCCAATAAGTCTCTGTGTGGGTGGTGTTAACCCCAGAATGGTTTTATAATAGCAGTGCATTCTCCCAAGTTTTCTTAGTTGAAAACTCTTCTTTGTGCCTCAGCCCACCATGTCCTGTCATGCAGAGAACATTAGTTCTCATCATGAAATTTCTTCTTCCATTCTTTAAGAGTTTTGCTGCAGGTACTTCTCAGGTCAGCGTCAAAAAGACTTTTTTACTTCTGAACTCAAGTTAGCCAAAGTAGTTTCCTTTTATGGGAAAGCTATGTATGGCAGCTGGGGGAAAATAGGAGTTTAGCAAGTTGCTCTTAAATAAGTAAATAATTTGATTCTTCAGTCTTTTAATCCCCACCTTTTGTGAAGCTGATAGCTCTATTTTTAGAGAATAGTGCTTTTAATAATTACACGTAGAAAGTGTCTACTCAAAGCACTAATTAAAGTATTTTTACTGAATTGACCCTGAGAACTTCTTTGTGAACAATGATAGACTTACATAAGCTCATCTTTATTTACATAAAGTTCAATAAAATAAGCTATTTCAATCTATGGATATTTTCTTCCTCTTCCTCCTTTCTAGGATATAAATTTGATTTAATTTGACTTTCTTAGACATTTTTTGCCCCTATAAGGAAGTTCAGCATCTCACAGCAGTATGCTTTGCTTTGTTTTAGTTCTCTGCTGGGTCTCTGAGTGAAGCTTGGTGTTCTTTAGATGCTACTCAAGAATTCAACACTCTAGTTTGTTTATTTGTAGGAAAACAGTTGTTGCTGGACATCTGCTGCTTGTGGTATTTCATGCTAGAGTTAATATTGTTGCACTGCTCAGCCTGAATTAGTAATAAGTACAGTTTGACTTCTGTGACTTTGAGAGATGGGACTTATCCAGGGCCTTACCGAGAGTGGGTTGAAACATTATGCGAAGATGGATTTCTGAGTCGTGCTATGATGGATATTGTGCAGCCAGCATGAAACCACTGCACTTCAGAGCTCTAGCCTTTCTTATTGTTATTTTTCTACTCAGACACTTGCTTCTCACAAAAAACAAACTTTAATGATTCATTAATTTAATGATTCAGCCAGCCCCCGTTGGTTCAATTTAGCCTGCACAGATTAAAGGGTCGTTCTGTTGGTCTCGGACAGACAGACTGGAGAGAAATGAGCTCTCCAGGATGATTAGCTTGAGAGAAGGGGACTCTCCAGGGCTTTTCTAATGAACTGAGAGCTCTTTTAGGGGCCAGATAGGAGTGCCTTCTCCTTTTCTGTCTCCTTCCTCCATCTTCCTGCTCATCACTACAATACAAGTAAACCAAACAAAAAAAGCCATTATTCATACACAGAAGCTTTAGAACAATGTATTTTACAGCTGAAGACAGTGT
Source organism: Rhabdornis inornatus (assembly GCA_013397075.1). Taxonomy (NCBI): domain Eukaryota; kingdom Metazoa; phylum Chordata; class Aves; order Passeriformes; family Rhabdornithidae; genus Rhabdornis; species Rhabdornis inornatus. Next base: position 1,150,785 of record VWZS01008949.1, on the reverse strand, counting down.
TTTGTGTCCTTTGAGATACTGATGCTTAGATCGTTTTCTGTCTGGCATTTTTATGTTTTAAAGCTTGTCAGTCATACTAGTATTTAATGACTTCTCAAAGGCCAGTTAACATCTTCAGGACTTTGTGGGGTGTTTTTGTCCCAAACATCTCTTTTCCAGCCTTGACAGTGGACAGGATTTTTTTTGTCTTTGAGATTATTTAAAAATGAGACCAATTTATCCAACAACAGATTGAAAAATGGGAGTTCTGGCACATGTTGAATATTTATTATTAAATTGTATAATTGGAAATGTAAGATCTGTTTAAGTAACAGGTTGTACTCAATCTACCTAAATTTCCACTGGAATTTCCCCCAGAGATGGTGCTGTTCAATTCCTCCTCTCTGCTGTCCTGTGTGTGGTTGAGCTGCCTTTTCCAGCCTTTTCCAGCAGGTTCATCCAATGGCACCAAGCTGAGTGTGTGTGACTGTATTTCAGAGAGCCACAATTCCTGTCCTGGTATCTCTGTAAAGCCTGTGGGATTAAGGCACTCTGCTGTTGTGAAATGTTTTCTTGGTTTTATTACTGCAGCGATAACATCTCACATTGCTTTTTCAGTGGCAGTATTGCACCCAAGAGGGCAACGGTTCGTGCATTAGGACTACGACAAATTAACACTGCTTTGCCCTTTCTCTTTAAAGTGAGGAAGTAGCATCCCTTTTTAATAAACAGATGAATTTGAGGCAGAATTAAAATTCCTTTTGAAAGACAGTCAGAAAAGCTATTGCAGTGAGGTTTTAAGAACTCAACCCAGAAGGCAGTTTGTCATTGGGCATTCCACAGAATGGAAACCCTCTTTTTAAATTAATGAGGCCAGTTAAAATAATATTCACCCATACACAGCCTTAGTTATTGAGGTCTCTCTGTTATTTCCAGCAAGGTAGCATTTGCTTACTACATGGAGGCAACAGGCTTAGCTTTCAAAGACCCTTTTCATCTCAAGGTGTGGGAATCTGCTGTGTGGTAGAAATAGAGGAGGAAAGGATTTTTCTCCTTACATAGAATCTTTCTGCAGTTTGCTTGCATTACACAGCACAATACAATTGGAAATTCATGGGAAGAGTGTGTTTTGAATGCAGCTGAGCATCCCACACTGAAATAAGTGGTGAGAATTTAATAATTTTGAGGTTGGCCACCAAACATGTTATAACACCGCTTAGTATGCAGTCACAAAGTAGAATTGACTAAGTCGTTTGACATGTGAACTCTGCTTACAATGGAAATGTTATTACAACTTCAGCTCCTTAAGTTTCTGTTTAATGGTTAAATAACATGAGCAACACTTGATTGTTGTAATGTTGCATTGATTTTAAACCACAAGTTTACTGAAATGGTAATGATTCTGTTTTCTTTTTAGGAAACTTAGGAGAAAGACTTTCTTCTTTGAGGAAAAATACCAGTTAGTGGGCATTTTCAGGGCATCTCCATGGCACTGTTTCTGAAAACAAAGCGTAGGAAGGAGCATATGGTATTACATCTGCAGAGTGTTTGACAGTAACCAGTCCGGGTTGTTTCAGAGGTCAATTTACAGAACTCAGAAGAAAGCAGTTACTCTGCCCAAGGAAGTTACTCTTCTGAAAGCCAATAGCTTTGAGGTTAACATAAACTCTAAAGAGTCAGACACATAACTCCTTCACCACTTGCCATTTCTGAACTTCATTTCTGGTCACCTCTATGATTAACTGCCCAGAGATGGATCCAATTTTTCCTTGAACCTTGACCAGACTTTGGCTTCATTAGCATCATTAGTATTTTTCAAGCTTTGCTAAGGACCTGGTAAACTTTTGAATAACCCATTGGACCTGAGTTATGAAAGACAGTAAAGGATTCTGATATCCATTCTGCTGGTGTTTTGTGACAGCACATACTTCTGTCAGTCACTTTCTTACTTCAGATATGCAGTTCCAGTCTCCCATGTCATTTTGTGAGAACACCTTTTCCTCCCATGCCCTTGATCATTGTCATTTGCTTATAAATACTGGAAAGTTCTTTTTTCTTTTTTTTTAATGGAGGGAATACTTCAGCACACAGTCTTCTAGATGAGATCAAACCATTGGTTTAAACAAGTCTTTCCTACAACTTTATGGAAAAGGAACACTTATCATTTGGAAGATGGATGGGTTTCCCATTCCATAGCTCTGTCCTTAAGACCTGCTGATATAAAATTCTCATTTTAGATATTCAGTGATTAAGTATGAAGATCTCAGTGAAGCAGAGTCCCATCAGAACCCAAATTGCAATACTGAGATTGCTTTAAGCAGATGAATTACTTCTGTCCTATAATGACTTCAGTGCCTGAAGAGATTAAATAGTAGCAGTGAACAAAACCCATATTAAAAATGATGTGATTAGGAAGATGAGCAAGTTTTTTCATTATAATGTGAAACTGGACATGAAAACCAGCCTGAACATTTAAACTAATAGAGTCATTCTTACTTTGTGTGTGTTTTATTGTTTCACATTTGTTATGTTTGTGTCATTGACTTTTGTAGTAACTCCATAATTCGAGCAAATTGTCACCAATGAAGCAGATGGAATGAAATTCCTTTTATATAATGTAATTAAGAAAATAAGCACATTGTAGGAAGAAGCTAGGACTTTGCTCTCCCTCATCCAGCAGGAACTCATCATCCATGCCAACATCTTTGGCAGAGCATGAGTGGGCTTTTTCTCTTCTCAAGCAAAAGATTGTTCTGTTTGGTTTTTCTTTTGATTTTTGTGTTAAAAAGTCTTATGTAGATGATTATGATGCTCATAATTACTGCTATCTCACTGAAATGGATGAGAGTTTTGGCCTCATTGGGAACACTGCTGAAGCCCTTAGTTATACAAGCAAGAGTGCATTTTCCTCTTAATTAGAAAATAAGTGTTTCTAATAAATAAAATAATTTCAGTATTTATTCAGTGTTTCATTCTCCTAGCATAAGCCAACTGAGATGTATAATCCTTAGATATATTAATTGACACACTGTATTTATTAAGAAACTGTGCCATTTAAAAAGTCATGCTCGTAAGATAATAATTTTAAAAAGCAAGATGGAAGGCTTAAGTGTCATTTTTGACCTGTCTCAATTATTATGTAGCATCTCTGGAGTTTGAGATTTCCCAGCTTCCCTAGGCAATCTGTTCCACTGCTTAATTATCTTCACATTTAGAAAGTTGTGTTTGTTCCTCAAAAAAAAAAAAAAGAAGAAGAAAACTAATGATGATAATCTGCCTTTTTTTTTCTCTATTAAGTTCTTGTCCTGCCTAACAGTGAAGAACATGAAGAACAGAACAGATTATCTTCCTTGTTTTTGCAGTAGCCTTTCATATATTATAATGTCAGTCTTCCAACTGCTCTACTTCTTACAGTATTACTTTAATCATCTGTGTTCTCCTGTTGGAGCAGAATGGCAGCATTGCTATCTGTGTTATGCAGACCAGGTTCCAGTTTATATACCAGTACCAGAGCTTCTGATGGTTTTTTTTAAACATTTGACTTAATTTCATATAATGAGATTAAATATATGTCAACTGCATCATGTAGTTTTGCTTACCAAAAAAAGGTGAAGATGTTAGAGTATGGTATATAAAGGGGGAATGAGTATTTTTGTAGTTAAATGCTGTTTTCTAACATTACAGTTTTGCTATAGTTCTTATAGGGAACATTGGTAAATATTCACCTTCTCTGTTTCACAGAATCATAAATTGGGTAAGGTTTGAAGAGACAGCTAGAGGTCAACTAATCAACCTCTCTGCTCAAGAAGGGTCCTCTGGAGCACGTTACTCTGGATGGTCTCCAGGTGGCTTTAGAGTATCTCCAGGGAAGGACATTCCTAATGATACTTGCTTGTGGCCACTGAGATAAATCAAAGAAACTGCTCACATCTTTGCAAATGGTTGGTTTATCTTGTTTTCAGGAAAAGATCCTTAAAAAACACAAGATTTAACAGGTCTTGTTCAAAGCAAATCAGATGAGGTTGAAATTAGAGTGGGGACAATAGAGAAATAAAGAGCTGGAATAGAAAAAAGCTAGTAGAAATTGTAGCAACTATGTTGCTTACCGTTTATGTTCTGTTTTATTAGTTTTGAATCGATTCATGTTAATAATTACAAATTACTGTCTCACAGGGTCTTGTATTATTGTGGTTTTCTTTATTCTTAATGAGGTGAAATGATTATTTCAGCAATGATCTCTGGATTGTTACCAGCACAAATGTGGATCTTGATTTTGTTGAACACCAGAACATTTTTGCAATATCATTAGTACAATGGCATCTCAGTATTCCTCATGTTCTTGAGATGTGTTCAGCTGGAATATAAAAATGCTGAGTTGATTGACTTGGAGAGAGTGATAGAAACTTAGAGATCAACTGTAAAACTGCCTATCGGTGCTGCCACTGAAGACATGAGGAAATGTAATTTTCATCTTTCGATGACTTGCACCTTTGTCTCTGTTGTCCTTGCAGCCTACAGTGCTAAGGAATTCAGTGCAAAGACACCTGAGCTGGCTGGCTGCAGTCAGGTTGAATGTCACTGACTAATGACCTCCTTAAATTAGCATTAGTGCAACCTAATTAACTCACCTTAAACTAGAGTTAATAAGACTTACATGGCTTTGAACTATGCCATGACAGACATATTGCCTTGGGCCAGCAATAACTCATGTCTCTTTGCACTGTCCTGTTGTCATGTAAACTTGTCTACTGCCTCACAGATGTCCTAAAAGATGAACAACTTAAGGTTTCTGTGTATGGCCATAAATTGAATATAACCCACATACAATTCTATTTGATGGCAAATCTAAAGGAGATAAAGGACTGCTCGAAAGCTGTGAAAAGAGAAGCTCTTGGGATAGTTGGCAGTATTGTTAAACTAATGCAATCTTGAACCCAGGGGACACAAGGTGTCTTCAGGTAAACTAACATTCCAGGCCCATGTGCTAGAACTCCATCTCTCCAAAGGGAACTTAAATTACAAGCACTCTGTTCTTTCACAGTTAATCATCTTCTTTTGTGTCTCTCTATGCATTTCCACTCTGAAAGGTGTCAAACCCACAATACTTCAGTTTCAGGTAGAAAAACTGCATAGAAAATTAGATTAGGAATAAAACAGAGAAATAGATGAGAAAATTCAGACTAATGAAGTTATTGCTTATTATCTTAATAATATTTGCAAACAGTGCTTCTGTCTTAGACCTCACTAACAGTTTACCATAATGCAAATGTTCATCTTAATGTTAAAAAATGCAAGAGAAAGAAAGCATAGATAGTTATAACAAATGCATAATTTTTAAAAATATGGTAGACTTCAAATTTCCCATTAAGGTATTTCTTTACAACTTAATGTATTCCTTCTCCTACAAGAAATCCCTCAGAATAAAACTACTTTGGCACCTCTAATTTAATATTTGCTTGCTAGTGAAAATTTCTGCAAATTGATGTTCATATTGATAATCGTACATATCTCATGATCTAAACTGAAAGCAGCTGTAAAAGGTTTTATCTTCTTCAGTGCATTTTGGACCACCAATGGAGAGGATTGAAATAGGACAAATTATATAGATATAATAGATTAAGCATTTATCCTGTGTTCTCAAATGGAATTGGGCATGTGTTAAACCTTCATAGAATAGCTCAGTTTCAGAGTTATGGGCAAATGATGATCTGTACTATGTGCTGGTGAATCAGTCAAAGAAAAGGGTGTTTGGATCATCTTTCATCCGAGACCAAAAAGTCTTATTAAGATCTGAACCTCTCAAGGAACAGCTGCAGGACTGAAGGCTGTCATGGTCTCTTGTGCAGTTCTGGGAGGTGTGCAGAGCACACTGTGGTCTGTGGTTAAGAACCAGCCTCAGAAGCTTTCCCACTTTGAAAGGGAAAGGCTTTTAGAACCCAGGGCAATATGAAATGTGTTACCATTTAAGCAGCAAAGCAAACACAGACAGAGACCTACTGTCCTTACTGTTGTACCCAGCTCTGAAATGAAAAGCTTCAGAGTATAACTGAAGATTTATTGGAGAAAAAAATCCAAATCTACTAACATGCATGAATTTAAAAGAGGTGAAAGAAATAACCAGGCTGACAAATGTGTGCCATCATCAGAAGGAATAGCAGCTGTTGTTTGGATTGCAATGAGAATTTTAAGGAGGTGTTTGCTTTCATCCCTGCTCTATCTTGTGAAGTGGCGTGAGCCAGAGAAGTGACCAGGAGGTGTTGGGGCATAAATAGTGCTGGCCTACCCAAAGCCAACACTTGGGAATAAAGAGGGTTCTTAATGAGTTTTCTAAGCTTCTCACATTGTCTTGAAATAGCACATTGGAAAATGTGTGTTCCCTGGCATGGGAGAGAAGGGAAGACTGCTCTAATAACTTATCCTGGCTTTTTGTTCCCAGGTCAGCCTAATACCTGAGGTCACTGTCCAACAGAATTGTGGAAAGTTCTGCAGGACTTATTTTTCAGTGAAGAAATATTTCTCTGTATGTTAGCTCCTCACCAAATACTCATCCATCTTAGCACCCCACTCATCCCCAGCTCCACCTATAGGATTCCTCTATCAGGAAATAGAGGAATTCAAAGGCCCATACTTCCTTTATGCTTTAGATATGTCCAGCTACTGGGAAGCTGAGTGAAGTTGTCATCACCCAGCTGGCCCTGATGCCAAAGGGCACAAAGTTTCCTTAAATATTGGATTGCAAACATCATTGTTCTCTATTTTTCTAAAGCCAATAATTGTATTACATATGGGGAGTCCCCTAGGTTACAATATGCTGGTAAAATTACTCACTGACATTGTTATCCTCTTTGCTGAGTTGCTGCAGCTTCTAATGGTAGCATTACTTTGAGTATCCTGCCAAGAAGCAGCAAGTAAAGGTTTAGGAATACTTCCTTTTATACAAAGTCCAGTGTTTCATGTTGTGATGCATGGACACTATGAATATAATTGGGAAAATGTGGTGAAGCATAGAGAGTAGTTCAATATGGCAGGAAACTGTAGAGGTTAATGAAGATGAAGGAAGACTAGGGCAAAATGAGATGAATGGACATGATGGTATATGGAATGCATTTTTGTCACAATGCAAAGAATAAAAATACTGATTTTTGCATGCTGGGGAATTTTAAATTAACAGCCATTGTTTGTGGGTGGAAAAATATTTTTAGGAAAAAAATTATTTATTTCTGGAGCTTCCACTGTGGGAAGCTGAATGAGCGTGTCTGCTCATTGTCTCATGGTGATCTAACAGAACATATGTCAGAAGAGGACAGCAAATAATATTTTCTGTTATTATTAGTAGGCATATTCTGTCACTAATCCCATTCTAGTACTGCTGCATCCTTGGTAGAAAAGTAATGAGATCTGAAACAAAATGATGTCTACCCAAGGTTTGGAACATATCCACCAGTAACTTCCCCCTTTTTTCTTTATAGAGAAAAACTTCTCTGCTTCAGACCATGAACTATGGTGAGTGATGGAGGTTAGGAAGAAACTTCCTTCTGTGTGCAGTTTATCATCTGATTTTACTCAGAAGAGTTTCCTGCTCTTCTACTTTGTGTCTTACCATGCATGATCAATTACTGGATAATTTCCTGATCCATGATCAAACACTGGTCAGACTTGCATTGATTTTTATATTGATTATATATGCTTATATTACAGGGTGTTTTATATTTGATACAACAAAAAATCAAACTGCCTTTATTGGTGATCGGTTCTGTATAGGCTTTAGGTCCCAACTGGGACAAACTTGAATACTGAGGAGCAAACTAAACAGGGAAAAATTTAAAATTATGCTGTTCCACCATATATTCTTGAAGTAAGAGTAAAAAACACACAAATTTTGCATTCCATGATGCAAACTCTTTTGGCAATAAAGGTATATGTATGTCATTGTAGATATTGAAGATCCTAAGAATTTTAGAGAGAGAAACTGGGAAAGAGATCAGAAGTAAAATAAAATAACTTTGTAATGAAAAGACACTGATTTGTACAGGTAGTTTGTAGATAAATTGAAAAGGTAGCAGCAGAGAATGGTCATAAGAATAACTGATATCGTGAAATAATTTTATCTCCACAAATTTGTTTGCTTGTTTGTGTTGGGGGACTGTCATGACCACTAACTGGTTCCTTACAGACCTTAATTTTTGTTGCACTGTAAGTGTGCAGTGAGGGATCAGAACCTTGCTGTAGTGAGCACTGTTCAAACTCCTAACAAGAGATCTCCATGCAGGCCATTCACTTAAGAGCTGAATTTGATGATCCTTGTGGGTCCCTTCTAACTCAAAATATTCTGTAACTTCTGTCAGAGATGTTTTCTAGCCCATAGGAATGTAAGGGATGACTAGTAAGTAGTGTTAATACTCTTATTTGTTTTCATGTTCTGAACCACTGAATTCATCTTAGTGTCACATTTTTCCAATTCCAAGATTTTATTGTAAACTCATAGAGCTGAGAGGTGAGCAGCGAAACTGAGAGTATGTATTATTTCCATTAAAATCTATGGAAATAAGAGCTAGTTTATGAGCCCTTCAAGTTCATTTTGTATCACCCCATGTTATACAGATTTGAACTTGGGCAAAGCAGAAAGAACTTTACCTTTTTCATGTGTCAGCCCTTTTGTTTGTGCAGTTTTTAATTCAAGATATGGATTACCTGAAACTCCCCTGGACTGCAGGGCTCCAGCTTTGAAACAGCCCCAGATGACTTCACATGGAAAAATAAGATTAGGTACAAATAACATGGAGTTCCTTCCTGACATTTGTATGCAAACTTCAATTGCTAGCTCCCACTGAAATCCATCCAAGCTTGCATTGCATAGGACAGAGCAGAATCTCTCAGAAAAAGTACTAAATGATGTGGAAATCAGCTCTGTTTTTCCCCAGATGTAATAGTTGAGGAAACATGAAAGATGGAGTAGCTTAATGAGCTTAGTCTGTTTTTAAAGATTCCTTGCAGCCCTTCAGAATAACATAGCCCCTTCCCACATGCATTTTTCCTTGAGGAGTGGCAGTGAAAAAGGCATGTCCAATTTCCACTTTTATAGAAATATAGTTGATCTTGTCATGATTCTTGGCCATCTAGTTATATTTTTTCATCCTTTGAAAGCAAGGCACGTTGCTTGCTTGCTTTTCTTGCTGCTTTTCTATGTAGGTAGCCTTTTTTCCTCTTCCTACACAGGTTTGCACTGCACTTCTCTCTCCTGACTCTGCCATCCTTTCTCTTTGGTATTGATGTCTTCCATAGGTCATGAAAGTTTTCATTTCATGTGCTTTATGCTTGTTGTGAAGCTGCCCAATTTATTTGGGACAAGTCTCTCTCTTTTTAATACTCAGGGGTTTTTTTAAACTTCATCCATGTATTGTTAGTATTTGATTCAAATATTTGCTTCTACCTGTTTTCCAGCACTCAGGGTTTTTTTTAAACTTCATCCATATACTGTTAGTATTTGATTCAAATATTTGCTTCTACCTGTTTTCCAGCCTGCCTCAGTTGTAATCTTTCATTAAGTTTTTGCTTCAGTTTTGGGGGATGGATTTATGTGGAATAAATATTGACAATATTTTGACAGGTTGGCACATTACACTTCTTGTGTAAACATGATTATTATAATCTGTGGCCTATTTTAAACCAGTGTTTGAAGCTTAAAGATTGTAGATGAAAGTGAGTCATGGTGGTCTATTGTACGTAAACATAATAGAAGTTTGATTGATTTCCAAGATCAGTTAGGATTACTTGATTGGAAAGGGTTGCTATGGGAAAAGAAAGGCGATAACAAAAGTAAGCAGCTCATTTCAGCCTGCGATGGCAATCACACATTCTCACCACATGTACAGTAACATGTTCAGTAGGGTATTTTTAAACCTTACCTTAGTCTTGCCATAGTGTAAACATTTGCTGGAGTTCTGCCTCAGTGGAGCAAGAAGCAATATTTGCTGGAGAAAAAGGAGCATGGAGCAGGGTCAAAGCAGCTATTCCTTGGCACACCACAGCCCAGCTGGCTGGCTGATGTGCCTCCCAGCCTACCAGTCCACTCTTGTTTTTCCTTTCAGATGAATGATCTCTGGTGCAGCCAGGTTTCTGTGATCTCTCAGCAGGGGATGTGTGGCATTATGTGCATGAGGTTTTATGCTTGCTTTGGAAAATGCTGGCTTCACATGCCTTCTCCCTCATTTTGGCCAAGTCCCTAGATTAGAAACGTGTCCAGTAAATATTTAGTTCCAGATAGGCTGCCAAAAGATTCCATGCTCTCTGACTGCTTCGAGGTTTGTTAGTGTGAATCAGTTTTTATTATTTCTTAGAGCTGGCCTTGCAGAAGCAGAAAAAATGGATCTGAACAGTAATCAAGAAAACGAGGTGAACTGCCAGCCAGTGAAGTTGTAACTGCCTACAATACAAGGATACCAGTATTTCTACCTGTTACTAATACCCTGTTATTTCCTAGGAACAAGCTGATGTTTGTGGCAGAGCTGTGAGCAATATCTCACCTGTTCCTGGTCAGTGTTTCTGCCTCTTGGTTCAGTTCTTGTTGGGTTACAGAACACGAGGTTCTGAGGTGTTACAAACTGGCTTTCTTTATCACACTGTGTCATTTAACTACCCACCTAATTGCAGCAATCCTGCTCTTTTTTTGCCTGCCTGAACATATTTACAAAGATAAAAATAGAACAAGGGAAGAATAGCAGCTGCCAAGGCTGGGTTTGATTTAAAGACCACCTAGGAATGGATTAAAGGTGAATAACTGTTTTGCCTCAGGACAATACTGCTGAACAGCAAGGGAGAGGGAGAGAAGAGGTGAAAGGAGCATTGCTAAGGAAGAGATACGGAGAAGTGATGGTGTAATTGACATATTTAAATGCAAGCAAGTTTTAAGCATGCTGAAATGGAGATAGGGAGGAAAATGAGTAAAGAAATTTTAACAGGCAAATGGTGGTACACTGAATCACAAGGAGTTTTGAGCAATGCTTTATTTTGGAGAGGATGCCATAGGTCTGAAGGATAGCAAATGCAGGTGGATATCTGAGAAAAGAAATAAATCTGAGTGAACTTTTAGGATGGTCTTCTGGATGATGTCTGTTGTGGTGTTTATTGACAAACAGAAACCTTGGCCTTAAACCCTGCTTTACAGCTGCACAGTCCTTCTTAGAGGTAGGGTCTTATGAGTTGACAGGTGTTAAATCATCACATAGGTTTAATTTCAGCTCTGTGCTTAGCCCTCATCAGTGGGAAATGACAGAAAAGGAGAAAGACCACAGTGCATGAGTCAGTCTGAGAATGACTAAGCTGCTGTAGCAGTGCAGCCGTGACAGACAAGTACAGCCCTGGGATGCATTTGGTGAAGTGCTCCCTATCCAAGGGGGGATTAGCAGTTCTGCTGTACACAGAATGAGACCCTGTGGAGCTGGGAATACGGCATACAGGTTTGGTTAGCCAGGCTTGGGAATTAATTTCCTGAAATTAGATGTATGGAAGAAGAAGGGGTTAGCAAAGAAATGGAGAGTCTCTCTCACACACAGGGAAATTAAAAGGAAATAGCTTCTCCTTAATTACAAAAAAGTAACATTGAATGTTTAAAAATATAGTTGTTTACCCTGTTTCATGTATAAATGAGACAATTAAGAGCAGGAGAAGACTGAGTTAAACCAGAGGACAGTGTTCAAACCGAGAATGTGTGGCTGTGAGTTAATTCGAGCTGAAGATTATTGTTTCTATGCCTTCAAACAACATTATTTTAGGATAGCCTACGCTGGCCCTTCCTCAAATATCTGCCCTTCAGCTAAAGTTCTTTGGTCCTTTAGTCACAAACAGAAATTTATACCAAAGTTGTCACAGTTGCACCCAGCTGGCCAGCAGCTAGAATCCGAAGAATATTAGCAGAGATTAGATTCGTATAGAGCACACATTACAATGCATTTCCAGCTGCTTCCTCCTTGTCTGTATTCACTACACAAACAAATTCATCATCTGTCAGCATCATGACAGCATGCTTGCTTGCACGTGTATTCAGCGTGTTTAGGACTACTGCAGCTTTGGGGCAATCTTTTCAATTAGTGCATGCAACTACATCCAAATCTAACTTGGATTATTTTAATCTAGAGCCTTTGCTCCTGTTTGCCTGCTGATAGGAGCATTGCACCAGACAGAACAGGCACCCAACAGGAGTTCTTTCTGTGCTAGGTGAATGCATAGTATTTATGATCAGTGAGACGCCTGCGTAGTAAAGATGGAAAAAATTGATTAGATTCAAGAGTCACCTACATAAATATAGGAGAGATTTTCTGTGACACTGCCAGCCCAGTTTCCAACCATCTATTTTGCATTCCCACAGTGCTGGAGTAGCAGGGTGGCTGTCGCTCTGGCTTATCAGACCAGTTTTAAAGGGAACACATGCTGTATGAAAACAGTAGTATTGCCTTGACTCTTGGCAGCAATCCTTCCTCCTACCGCTTTCCTTCAGTTATCTTCATTCTGATTTGATACGTTGATGTTCTTTTAAAAAATAAATTAAAAAACAAAACAGAAAATGCAGTCAATTCAGGTAATGTCAGAGCAACAGCTTTTTTCCCCAGCTTTGTCTTTTTATTGCTGTTTTAGGTCAAGTTCTGTCATTTTACACCTGTCTAACCTTGTGAAGGCCTCACTGGGGTTGTACAAGGACAAGCGTGGGTGGAACTCTGTTCAAAACTGTGTGTGGCTGTTGACAATGTGTGAGAAGGGAAGAGCCCTCTACTTCCCAGACCCCAAATTAAGCCTGCAGGGCTGACAGTAAAGCAATTTTTGTAATGGTACATGGAGCTAATTTGTTATGAAATCAGAGAAGCAATAAATTTGGAAAAACCCCCATTCCAAGTTTAGAGTAGTCTGGAGGGAAATTACACTGCGAGCTCCACTGTGCTGCTGCTAACTTTCTATTTTCTAGACTTGGGCAGTGACAGAATATGGTAGCTTCATCCCCTCTCATTTACCCTGTCCCAAGCTGGGGAAATGCACTTTTCTATACTACGTCTTAAAACCAAGTGAATTCTTGTGGAGATCTCCCCACCAGATTCTCAGGTGTGCTGTTCATTCACAATCCAGAGCTGCTTGTCAGTGCAGACTTACTGTGACTTCTGAAGAAAGCAAGTCTCAGCTGGTCTGACATTCCTTGTACCTGCTGCTCAGGGTGTCCTGCTCAGTGGAAAGGCTCTCCAGCCTTGACAGAGAGAAATAGACTACATCTGCAAGGTCTTTGCAGGCAGATGTCAGCCCAGCTGGGCCAGCTAGCACTTGTGTGGCTGTGTTACTGGGGTCCTGAACTGCATTTAGGAGGGCCACTGCTGTCGTTAGGGCACCCTCATGGTTTTCTGCCTGCCTGCATCATTCATGGTTCTCATTAGTTCTGCCTGTGAATACACTGTAGGTGTACTCAACACACTCAATACCCTTTGCAGATGAAAGGTAGTGAGGAAAAGTTGAGACTGGTGATAAGGTTGGGCTCAGGGCAGTATAGGTTTTGTGTGTCTTCTGAATGGTAAGTACTTGAGTTTACAAGGCGTCACCCATGCCAAGCTTTTTCCATTAAGGCATCAGCCAGGAAGCCTTGGTCAAATGCAGGATTTCTGTGCTTTATTATTCATCAAGGCTCACGATTTTATTCAGCTCTATCATTGTTTCTGAATTCATGACCATAAAGAAACAGAGGTCCTGCAAGATAGTGTAGGCTATGGGAAATTGCAGCACTGCTGAGATAACGTAGTTGGTACCAGTACGTCCTGCTCTCATGCTTTCCGAATAACTTACGTTAAAACAAACAAACAAAACAAGAAAGTTGTGCTGGCCTGGAAACCTTTAGGCATTCTTTCCTATTTTATGTTTGAAAGATTTAAAGAAAAAGGCATTGTCTGTTTCTTATTTTCACTGCTTCTTTTTTACAAATTGCTGTTAAGTGGAACACAAGTAAAATAGGTTTTATTTGTTGTCATAGGAAAATACATCTCAGAGAGAGACAAGGATGGCCTGGAAGGAAGAAATGATATTTCAGGTTGCTATTTGAAGATGGCCTTTGTGGTTGCCTTCTGTGACTCAGCATGTTGGTTGGGGCTTTGGGTGGCAGAGTGGATTCAACAGGTTGAGGTTTTAGAGGCAGGTGATAGGAAACAACTGTTGCTGATGCTGTTGCAAGTGCATTGATTTATTTTTTGTAGAAATTAGTAGATTACTCTGACCAGCTGAAGGCACTAAGATAGACTTTATCCAAGGGACAGGACTGTGGGGTTAAATCATTAAGAGTAATTATGCTGTGTATTCTGTGCCTTGCTGTAGCCTTTCCATGCTGCCACTGGCTGGCCACACTGTAATAGATGGTTATTAAGTTGTTCTCCGCAGGACCAAGACTGGAGCTGCATTGTGCTAGAGACTGTGGAGCTGCATAGTAACAAATTGTAAACTGTTCTCTGAGAGGCCTGGTTAAATATGAGAAGGAATATGGAACAGAAATAATCTACAACCAAGCTCTGGCACATAATGATATTGAGTGAGTAGCTGTGGGTTGTACAGTAGGTCTGCTGCAGAGGCGGAAGCTGGGCTGAAGTCTTCTGTGCTGTCATTATGTGCTAAAAAATATATAATTCTTTATTATTTTTGTTCTCACTTGACTGCTCTAATTTATTCCATCAGGTCTTGTCCAGAGGATAGTGTAGATGCATGTGTAAGTGTGACTGGATTACAGCCTTGTCCCTCAAGACTATTTGCTCTCAATCCTCTACTACCCCTCTTACTTAAACTGAAAGATTGCAAGGTTCCTGTATATTATACTGGCACAAATGGGATGCATCCTCAAGCGTGTTTAGTTTGAACTTAGACTTTTGTGATTAGCATCTGCCTTTATGCAAGATACTTTTATACAAAGACTTGTATTCGTTCTGGTTTGGGCTAAGGAATAGTTACTTGGTAATTTTAAATGGGAGCTTTGAAGACATATGTCAACTCAACCATTTGTTCCTCAGCTTTTTTCCTCTCCCTGCTTTCTCATCTATTTGATGGAGAATTGGAAAGCAAAGAGGGGCTATTGTTTGAACTGATTCTTCTCTCCACAGACCTGGAAGTGGCCAAGGAGTTTTGGTGTGGCTGCATTATTTTTAAATGTGCAGGGACAGGAAATTCTGAAGTGTAACTTTGTGCTTGTTGGGAACACCAAAAAAAATTAAAAGCTTGGGAATGTCTTGTTAATGTGCAGTCTGTACCAGAACATCACCAGCATAAGCAAGGAACATATCCTTCTTCAAAGAGCATGGTAGCCACAGGGCTTCCTCCCTTTGTTGTTATTTTTTTCTTCCCTCCATCTCCTCTCTATTAGTTCTCTGTAGCTGAGGACATGGACTTGCCAGTAGAGCTTAGGCTGCAGTGCAGCAGTCCTGACAAGGCAGGGACTGGTGCTCTGGTTGGTTTTCAGAGGGGGAAGGACTGGCAGTGTCGACACAGCACAGTGTGCCTTGTCACCCTTTGCCTTTAGTCTTCAGAAGTCACAGCTCACCTGGCCCCTGGTCTGTGGCTCCAGCTCAGGGGAGGGTTTCATGAGGCTAAATCAGGAATCAGGGCAAGCCATGCAAGCTGAATTCAGGGAGTCTCTGTGTGTGTGATGTGGATGTAAGGAACTCTGTTTCTTTTGAAGCTGATGTGCTAAGTCATGGATTAAAGCTCTGCTGACTTAAACCCAGCGAGCTGTGACATATGCACGCCAGAGAAGTCACTTTAAAAGGGGTTTCAGGCTTCTTTTCTGCAAGTACTCAACTTGATCAAGGCTGGTAGAACAAACTTCAATAAAAGAGGGGACAAGGACATAAGAAATCCTTTGTGGCGAGTTATATGTAGTACTAGGGAGAGGTGGTCCTTACTAGAGCGTATCAGAAATATTTGTAAGTTACTTCTTGCAACTATGGGTTGGGTGCATTTACTCACCCCCCCAGCTCTTGTCATGCATGCAGGCATGCAGACAGCCATGCTGGAAACTGCCTCCCATCTTACCTTCATTGTTTCTTTCTTTTTTTCATTTTAAAAAATTCATTTGAAGGCAAATAATCAAAACAGAATTCAGGGCCTCAAAATCGCTGCAACTGCAGGAGTTGGCACTTAATGGCAGCTTTGCCTCTAGTCGTGGCATCAAGTTACTTTTGAAGCCTTTGAAGTCAACAGGGCTGGAGGGAGAAAGTGTTGTGTTGCTTCTTTAAAAAGAAACATGCTTCAGTTATATTTGCAGCTGGGGTTTTAATGGCTGCGAATTACAGCATGTTTTATTTGGCCTTTGTTTTTAGTGCACTTTTACCCCTTGGGGCACTTGAAGCCAAGGCACAGCTTGAGATGAACCTGGCTGCAGCACACTAACACAGCCATCATCAGCCTCCTCTTCTGTTCCTCTTCTGTTCACTCTCAGGATTTGTGTCCCCCACAACACGAGTGTCCCACCCTCCCAGTTTACTCACCTGGCACCCCTTTGCAGGCACTGGGTCTCTGCTTACACAACAGCAAGCAGTTTGTGGCTGGCAGTGTGGCTTGGAGTGATCTGATGTAAACTTTTTGTATTGGCCCTGGAGACCTTAATTTCTAATCAGCTCAAATTAAATTACTATGAATCTGATAAAGGGAAAGAAGCTCAGTTTAAAACAGTGCAGATAGGCACTTAATGTGATTTAATGTATGTCTACATAGTCTAACTGCTTATCTGCACATCTGGCCTAAATACCTGTGCAAATCTGACCCATACCCTTTTTTGGACTATATTAGCACTAAAGGAGAGAAGGTAGATTATGCAGTTAATAGGTTACAGCTTGTTTCCCTGTCGATCCTTGAAGCATCAGCCATCCTGCTGAGTAGAAGGAAAGGCGCTTGGAGGATGGTGATGGGGGTGGCTGAGCAAAGGGCACTGCACTCATGGTTTAAGGGAGATATTTCTCTACATGAGATGTAGGAACCTTTCCAGCTGTGCATTTGCTAGGCTCTGGTAGAATCATGAGCAAACCACATCAAAATGGTGGCACAGGCACCAACAAATACTGAGCAGCACCTTTTTTGACCTCACTTTATACTCTGCTCAATTATGAGTGTTGCTACATTTTGTGATTATCAGGCCACATTTGCTGGCTCAGTCAACTCACTCGAGCAACACAAAGATATGATAAATTTTTTTTTTTAATGTAATTGTGTGATCAAAAGTAGTGTTTTGTAATGTTTACTTTTTAAAGTATGGAAAGAGGACGTAAGACGTCTGTCCTAATAATAAAATAAGGAGGTTTTTGTATGTTTGACAGGTGACAAACAGTCCAGTTCAGACTGTCTTTCTAGAGGCTAGTTTCAGTGCTCCTTGAAGAATTAACAGAATTATACTGTTCTACCTGATGCATTGAATTTCAGCGAATATAATAATGATCATTCTGATCCAAAATCCATTAATATTGAAGGCAAACTACTTTATGGTTTCAGTGAGGCCATGAAAAAGGGCCAGGGAGGTTCTTACACATCCACATACTTGCAGATTAAAAGCTCTGTCTCACACAGAACAGAAATAATTCTTTGGTACTTGTTATGAAACTGCTGTTCTTTAGATCAGAGTGATTTTGTTCCTCAGTATCTGAGATCTTTGCAGCTGCCAAGGGTTTCCAGCCCTTCATGAGTTATGGACCTGGAGTCACTTTCCCTTCTCAGAACTCACAGAGCATATGGTTAGGGCAAATTCTGTAACATTTCTGACTTCAGATCACACAGCAAGAATATTTTGCTTTAGTTCTCCCTGTTTAGCTGTTGTTTCAGAGGCTGAGACAGAGAATATGGTGAATGCTTTTGTTAACATATTGGATAATCTGTTGCTTGAGAAATCTGTATGCAAATCCTGGATTTGCAGCCGGTTTTTGCTGTGACCTTGAACTAAATATTTGCCTGTTCTGTATGTAGGAGACATGAGGGTACTATCTCTCTTAGTCTCGAGCATGGTATAAGAATAGATCTGTAAGTACTTGAGGGGTCATGGAGGCAGGAAATGTCATCAGCCAAAGGCAGGCCATTTTATCACCATACTTGTACACTACGGTAAAGAAAAAAAAAGTGAAGAGAGAAGATTTTTCTTGTGTCTCCTACTATTCCAGCAGCACGTTATCACCCTTCTGCTTAATGCAGCACTGCCATTTGAGTCTGCCCGTCTTCTTGTGTGGGGTACCTGAGTGCGATATTTCCCTATGGATAGCTGTGTTTAGTTTTGGTTTTACTGGGTTTTGTAATTATCAGAACACAGGTGGGAAAACTTGGAGCATTCATTTTGTTTGAATGTTACCATGCCTTCTGCCTGTGCTTGGCCTCTGTAGTAGTTTTCCTTGTCAATTTTCTTTCTGAATAAGAGGAATAAGGAGTAGATCTCTGTTTTATAAAGTATTTCCTCTGCCTCCCCTTGCTTTCTGTGCCCAGGAGGTGGTGGCCTGCAGCAAATTCCCTGCAGCATCTGTGTTATTGCATACACATGCTTGTGACACTTTAATAGTAGCTGTCAGATAACATTAATGTATTGCTGCTACAAATAAATCAAGCAGGGCTAGGAGCGAAGGAGTGAGTGAATGAGATAGGACAGTCTCGTCCATCACTATCAGACAAGGCCACCCTGCAACTGTCTGCTCACTTCACCAGTGAAATTGTTGGCTCTGTTAAGATGTGCTCAGTGGACACACCCAGACCTTAGCCAGCAGCCCTCCTTTCTGAGAGTACCCAAAAGGCTTAGTTTGTCATTTATTCAGAATAAGGAGAGGAAGCCTTCTGAAATGACCTTGAAGGCCCTCTGTTCTGGGGTCCTGAGGACAAACCTTGTTTTGTGGGTCTAAACCTCCTGGTTTCTTTCAGGGGACTCAGTGTGGCTGCTGTGCTAAACCTGGTGGCAGCAGGGTGCTCAGGTAGATCTGGAGCCTGAAACTCCTGGCTGCCCTCCCAGCCCTCTTTCTAGGAAGGGTGTAGGTAGTGGAGCTGGTCACCAGAAGGAACAACTGAGTGAGGGAAAAGCAGTTACACTGAAATTCCTCCCACAAAATTATAGGCCTCATCTGTCAGTGTGCTACCACTTAAGGATCTCTGTTCTGTGGCTCTCTTTATACTTCGTGGAAATTCATTAATTTATACTGCTCATAAAAGACTCTTTATCTGATAGTGCAGATGTTTCCAAACTCAGGAGTGCAAACTGTGCCTGGAATACTGTCCTCCTCCTACTGCTTGTGGAGATCCTGGAATTATCTCTTGCATTTTAATGCTGTATTAGAAAACTGGCCAGCAGTAACTTGTTCACAGCTGAGATGGCAATATACTCACAGCACTGCCTCTGCAGGCTCTGCAGACACACTGGGAGTAGAGGTCTGGCATTTGAGTACTGGCATAATGTGGATGGAAAATTACTGTGTTAGTTCTCCCACCTTAGCTCTTGTTGATAGTTGTAATAGTTGTAATTTCTACAAGGAAATAGAAATCATAAACTTAAAGTATACCAGACCACTGCCTAGTTCCTGAAAAGCATTAAAGTGTCACATCGAGTGACTCTGTGATTCAAATGAGTTCTTTGCGAGAAAGCTCAGAAAATTTTAAGAAGGTTTTTTTTAAGAAAAAAACTTCTTGCAGAAGCATTTGCTTTTACTGTGTGAAGGTGGAAAATTGTTCTTCAGGATCCAGCTGTAGAAAGGATCATCACCACTTTTTAAAATTTATACGTGATTGTCGTGTTCTTAAAATTCTCTCCATGACAAGTCCTTTGTAGTTCCTTAAACTGGTGATGATTTTATTATGCTGAATTTGACAGGTTAATGATCGAGTAGGAAATCATTTAATGCTTGTTAGTGTTAGATATAGAAAGGATAGATTAACTCTATCCTTTCTATATCTAAAACCAGAAAGTAAATCTAGAGTTTGCCCTAGTAATAGGGCAGGGATTGTAGCAGGTAATTACCAAGAGGACTGGCTGAGATCAGTGCTCCCTTGTCTCCTTGCATATTGCATCTAGGATAGCAAAAGAAACATTAACCGTTATGCTGAAGAGTCAATACCAAAATAATGGGGTCTTGGAGGAATATCATATGAGTTATTGTAGTGACACATTGGTCTAATGTAGAATTTTTTGAAGTATCTTTCTCTAAAGTATTAGGATTGGAGTTTTGCTGCCTAGCAGAGGTAGCAGGACATGGTGGTTTGTGGGCTGGTTTGGAAAACAGCCTGTTTGAAGGGGACTGCTGTCCCTTTTTTATTCAGTCATTAGCTCCCTGGCTATGAAACCTCTATGAAAACTTGGTTTGGATGGGAACCTCTGTGGTATGGGCAGCCTCTGACAGTATGGCGAGGGAGGTAGCAGGGGCAGAAGTGCTGACATGTCACTAGTGGTAATGTAAAGCAGTAAGAAGAGTAAAGGCATATGGTCCAGGCTTGTGATTTGAAGAGCAAAAGAACTCACAGCCTGTGTTCAGTCCTCGTGCTTTGTGTATATATTTTAATAACTTATGTTTTTCCTGTTTGAACTGAGCAAGGCCTGGGGAACAAGCTGTTCTTCTGGAATCCTTTAGTTCATTTATTCCCAGTAGATTCCAGTGGGAAATAAAATCAACAGCCTCTCCTCTTCTGAACAGTGACCCTCACTGTGTTTGTTAATACCTTTCAGTGTCTGTCTCCATCAAAACTCAGGATATAATTGCTCAGCCAGAATATGCAGGGGAACAAGAACTAAGGGGTTCTTTTTAGCATTTAAAAAAGTACATTAATTGCATTTGATTTTGGGTGCCCAAAGTAAATGCTTTACTGTGGGAGTAGCTCATTTGTTTAAACTGCTTTTACAAATTTAACTTTTTATACAGATCCTGAGTTTTAGATCCTAAAAACACCTCATCAAAGCATTTTAATGAACTGATGACATCTATACACCTGAATGATCTTTGAGTGTGTGGGCAGAAATGCTAAAAATCTATTTCCCTGTGGGACAAGGAGAAAAAGGCAGTTTTTTAAATCTTGTGGTTGAATTTGCATCTGGCTTTCCTATCACTTCATGCTGCTTAAATGGATAAGTCCTGCAGCATAAGATCTAGGGAATATTTCTAATGTGCATACCTTGAATGTGCCCAAGATGGTTTTAAACCAGGTGTTGCAGAGCAATTAAAACTGGGTTCTGTAATGCACACAATGAGAAAAGGAGGCAATAGCCAAACAAAAGACAGGAAGGTCTGATTTACCAGAATAGACATGGGAAGGGATCTGGTACAATGATATCTGGTAAGTAAAAGGTCTCCTGGAAGCGCTAAAATTCTGTTTGAATCTGAATCCTAGAAGTCTGGACTGTAAGTCCACTTTCTGTATATTTTGCCAAATAGAGAAGGACTAGAATTATATTCAGGGGGCAGAAAACAGTGTAGTTGAGGCCTAAAGATCAGAGCAGACTGGTAAAACGGGGAATATATGAAAATAAGTTATTTTGAGAAACCTGATACTTTCTTTAAAAGATACCCCCCTTTCCCCATCCCCCTCCCCCCCATGATAGTTGTAAAAATTAGTGGGAATAGCTTCAGGGATTAAATACATTCTGTCTGAATAAAGTACTACTGACAGTGTCAATATTTTATGGGTCTTAGCACAAACTTCTTGACTACATGAGTTGCATGGTAACATGAAGAAATGTGTGTTCTCTGTTTAGACAGAGGAGGTAAAAAGGGGGTTTGACAGAACTCCTGGGGGGTGAGATTTAAATGTGTCTGGGCTGAGGCAATTCTGTAGAGCTGGGGAAAGACTAAGATGCCATTGCAGGGAGTCATTCACCTCCCCTGAGGAAATTGCACCTGCTGTTAATAAGATGATTTTCAATGTCAGGGATCTTCATCTGCTTCCAGACAGTTTAGGAATCAGTGTACTTGAGCACATTTTCCATCTGCATTCAGACCAAGGGCTGACTTTCTTCTCCCTAAAGTGGAAGCTGTTCCTGCCAGGTGTATCTTTTGTTCCTTTGGTGCAGGAGCTGATGCTTGGCACTCAAGCTGCCAGGAGCAGAGCTGAGAAGCCATGCTTGCAGACTGGCTCTTCATGATCCACCAAATTGTTTTACTGTTTAGTCAGTGTCAGCCACAATGACTCCAATTCTGCAGTGGCTTTTATGACAGTATGTAGGGCAGTGGACTTAGGACAATGAACACTTTGGAGTCTTTCTTTTCTCTGTCTTTCCCCTCCTGCAAGAAATCATGCTGCTCATGTTTCTTGAATTAAAGAAAGGCATGGGTAGTAAGCCAATTTATCTTCCTGTTTCTGTAGTTTTCAATCTCTAATTCCCATTCTTCTTGTGGATAGGTAACTTTTAGCATTTTAATTGTTGTTTAGAACTGAACTTCATTATAGTTGGATGATATCTAGCATCTGACCTATCCACAGTGGTAGGAAACATTGGGGAAGGCAAATCTTCTCTTTGGAGTCCAAGTCCTGGATATTCAACTATCTCATATACATGTTGAAAGTCCAATAAAATATGATGCTGATTTTCCAACTAGTTTCAAAAGAGCACAGCTTATTCTGAAGTAATTAAACAGCCATTTTAAAGATCGTGTTCTGTGCAGTGCTGATAATCAAATACAGCAATTTTGCATTGTAAAAGTGATATTTTAAGGGCAAATGGAATCTCTGAAGTTGGGTGCTCGTGCTCAGAAATATGACACATTGCCCACTGAGCCTTGCTTGAAACAACTAAAAAATTGCCTGTGAGTTGATGAACATTATTCAGCATTTAGGTATTTGCTGCTGCAGCCTCAATTCACTTCTCTGGTTCAAGGCAGTCTCAGGACAACTACAGTGTTTAATACTTAAATTCTCTGTGCAAGGGATGGCAACAGAGTCCATTTGGTCCTTTGCAGACCTGCTGGTTGAAGAGACTGTACGTGTAGTTTGTTATTCAGCAGAAGCTGTTTTTGAGGCAGAAAGTGGGAAAAATTAGAGGTTTAGATTTCAGGTTCTGTAGGAAGGAAATATGTAATCATTCCAAAAAAGCTGTTTGTGCTTTTTTGTCCATAACTTACCACTCTTGGTCCTCTGTTCTGATCTCCATTTCTTTCTTCTGTGCCATTTGCCACCATTTGGTGTGAGTTCTGCCCCTCCTCTTTTTTTTTTTTCTCGTGTGTGTGTGTGCGTGTGTTTTCCAGAACTGCAAAGACTTTGTGAACTTTCCAGTTAAACATGAATGCAAGAAGAAAACTGGTAGATGATAACCACATGAGAAATTGTCAAGCAGGTTATGGTAATAACAAAAGCACCAGACAAACTTAGCAGTGGTCACTACTGCTTGTGATGCCTGACATTATGCCAACAGCTTAGCATCTGATTGCTGGATGAGTTGTGTTATCAGTTGATTTCTGCTATAAATTTCCGAAGTTGTTTCTTAAAAAGGAATAGTTTGGAGGCTTTTTGTTCATAGGCAGACAATGTACATCTGAGCCAGTTTATTTTGTACTTGCTGTTCTCGAAGAGCAGTTGGCTACTTTTAAAGGCTGTCCTGTAGACCTCAGTAGATAAATGAGGTCCATGACAAAAATGACCCAGTTAAGTCTTTTGGTTTAGTCTGTTATGTTTCTGTGTTCTCCTACTTTGCATTGCATATCTGCATTTGTGATTTTTGCCATCCTTTCACTTTTTCTTCTGTTTACTGTTATTTTACCAGCTCTGCAGCAGGATGTGCCAGTTATCACTGCTGTCAAGGACCACCTACTTCACATTTGAAGGGATAGCTCATATTTGCCTCACCAGAAAGCACAAAGAAGCGTGTGATGAAATAACATCTTACAGATATCATTAATAATTTTCTCTAGTTCTGTCTTAAGCTGATACAGTTAAACTGATAAGAGGAGACAACTACTTCCAATATCTTTATCCTATCAAAATTGCTTAGGAGCTCCCTATTGGATTTAAACTGACAAATGCTATCACATTACAGTAGCATGGCAAAGAACCATTTTAGGATTTCAAGCCACAGTCATGGATCTGATCACATACTGAAGCATTTCACACCACTTTTTTATTATTATCTCTTGCTAAATTCTTCATTTGTGTGGCTTTCATTTCCTAAACATAAAGGCTACAACTGTACATGTTTTCAGTAGACAGCAAAACCTCTCGGCTGTTTTTCTTCTTTAGGCAATTGTTTATCCAGTTATCTTCCACGTTTGAAGTACTTTCCATAAACTCGCTTTGTTTTGAAATGAACCAGTTAATCTGCACACGATACAAGGGCTGACTTGTGAAAGGCTTACTAGGCAAGGCCAAGTGCACAGGAGCTGTATTCTTGGAAATTAAAAATCTAATGCCATGACTAAATATTTAAGCCGTGGTGCAACAGATGATGATGACACAGAAAGAAGATTGCAGGCTAATTTGTTTATTGTCAATATTGTCCACTCCAGGAAAAATGTCTCTTTGGAATATATTAAGAGAAATATTGCATATAATATGAGAAAAGCAACTGCTGCTATTCAGAGGACATCAAACTTCAACAGAATTGCAGTATCAGTTTTTTGGTTATGACAATTTTTAAGAGGCAACTGGGAAATGAGCTCTATAGTCCAGGAGGTCTCTTAGGTCCTGTTTTCTTGTCATATTACAAAAAATTCTGAAAATAAATGCTCCCTACTTTGTTTCTGTCTGTCTTCCTCATATTAGGTTTCTTTAAATAATTGTAAATTATTGTTTTTCAAAGTTCAATTCTGTGGTGTACAGTATCCTCTTGGGGAGGTTAGTATGATATTCAGTCTATTTTAGTTTCACCTCAGAAAACCTATTCAGCTGCATAATCTCTGGTAATGATCTTGAGGAGAATAAAAGTACATGCTCAATTACAGGCTCAAAATTTTCCACTAGCAGCAGAAATTTGGATTTAGTTTCTTTATATCCTACCCAATTCCCAGTCAGCCCAACTTATTTCAATTGTCAGAATTCAAAGGCTCTTCCAAACTGTGCATCTCCAGGAAAGTGAGGTTAATTTGTTTACTTCTGTTAAACAGTGTAATTTTTACATTATTGTAATTCCAGTATTTTCAGTATATTCATTTTACACATTTGGCAGTAAGAAAAAGCAGGTTTAAGATCCTACCAAAATATCCTTTGGCTGTAGCATATCTTGATTCAAAAACCCAGCTTCCTGCCATTTCATAATGCTTTCAGAAATTAATGGTGGAGTCTTGTGGTATGGGGCTTGGATAATGTTTTCAATACATAGGCCTTGAAAATTTACCTTGAAATGTTTTCCTTCAGATTCTGCAACGCAGTGTAAATTGTGACTTGCAGAGTATGCTGTGAAAAACTCATGTGGTAGCGAGTAACCAAACTGTTGATGCTATTGGAACAGAACGAGGTTCATCTTGGCTAATTTACAAACAGTCATTTGGTTTGATCCAGGAATTGTGTGTGTTTGGGGACAGATGGAACTGGAGAGCTGAGAAGAAAGTGCAGGGTGGATAATAATAGGATGTACTTGTAAAGAAGGCAGAATGAAAGACTCATGAAGAGTGCAGTAGTGCAGCTCCAAAGGCACAGAGGAGAGGGGTTGTGTACAGTGAAATAGAGGCAGGCTAAATTATGTTGGAATTTGTATTATAAACAGAGCTGGTCATAACCAATGTCGTTGGGTTGTCTTAAACTTGCCTTCATAAACAGTTCTGAAGTGTCTTTTAGAGCTTCTCTATAAAATCTTTATTATATTACTGTAGATCTTCAGAAATTCAGCATGACAGAGCTGAAGGCCAAGGAATGCGCCTTCAAGCTGATCATTGGGCTCGGTTAAAATTTGGTCAGGAATTTGCTTACTGAGCTTTTGTGTTGTTGAATCCAAATCTGTTTAGAGATCAGTATGCTCAGCTGCTGGAGCAGCCAGATATGATAACAAATCTCAGACTTGTGTGCAACCCCTCTGATGCAGAAGTAAGCCCAGTTTACTGTAACAGCTGGCAAAACCACACAGCAGCCTTTGAAGGAGAGGATGTGATCCAGCCAGGTCCCTCATACACTGACTTGGATATTAGCGGTGGCTGTGCACAGTCTTTGCAATCTGCTATGAATGCTGCTCCTTCACCTCATCTAGTGCAAGCCACTGCTTCAGTTCAAGAGTTCAAACTTTGCTGGTGATGCTTGGTAAGTTTTTTTTATTGAAAATATATGTTGGGATGGGGATGTTAATAGGAAGGAACAGAGCTTGTGGGCAAGCTGCTCTGGCTTGATTTGAAATCCAGCAACAGAAGAAGAAAGGAGGTCTTTTTAAAATCAAAACCAAAATACCCATCTGTATTCCATTCCTTCTCTTATTTTACATTTCTTCCCACACAGACAAACAAAACCAGTCTAACTCACCACCCCCCAAAAACACACATTCTAAATGCTTGGGAAATAGTAATTTTTATATCTTACAGACCATATTTAGGGCACTCATTTCTGCCTGCTGAGCAACTGGAGAATGTTCCTTTTTCCCAGATAAATAAGACTTTCATGTAACTAGATAAATATTTTTGTTTTTCCAGTGACCTGGAGGTGACTCCTGTGCTTAAATGACGATGGAAGATAAGGGATGTGATGCATTGCCTGTATCTGAGCCCAGGGCTCCCTGAAATATTCCCAGGAACACTAAGGACTAGGATTCACTGTGACAGGGGGAAGCAGAGGGGTGTTTGTCTTCATGATTTTGTGTATTTAGTACAGACATTTTCTCCATAGCCATTGAATGCAACCACAAGCCTTGGGCATGGCTTCTCTATGCCAGCATTTACTGGCACTGTGTAAGGTGTTGGGAAAGGCAGAGCACCCCTGGACAGGAGAATGGGGAGGGGACCTAGTGGCAGCCACAGAGGTGACTGTGAAGAACTGGGATCCTGGGTTCAGAAGTCTCTTCTGCTGAGTTCTCGTACTTGGTATGGCTGCCAGGCACAACCTGTTCCAAAGGGGAAAAAAAATGCAGAAAAGCAAAGTAAACATAATCTTGCTCCCACTATGGCTTAGATCAGTTTATGTATTTGCTTGTTGAGTTAGTTGGTGTGTATTAATGGACTTTCATGTGTGTTTCAGTGTAGCTGACTAATTTTAAGAGAGCCTGATAGAAAACCTCAGCATTTGTCTTCCGTCCCTCACATCCCTTCCATCAGATAGGGAAGGAAATGGGATATAAATGATGAATAAAGCACATTTCTTGACTTTTCTCCTCATTGATTAGAGCTGCCTTTAGCTTCAGAGACATTGTGCAGAATCTGGATAACCAGATATCTTAATCCAACTTCTATTCAATTATAATATTTTTTCTATTAACACCTATTGTGTCTTATCTTACCAGCCCCTCATGTCTTGGGAGGATGGGGACAGGTAGGACTGGCATGAAAATAACTCAAACGTGATTACAATCATTTGCAGAACAATTGATTTTGCTGGAATATCAGAGCTTTGCTTAATTTTCTTAACTAAAGTCATTGTCTAAATTGCCTAAGCTCTTATGCATCTGGGCAAATTTTGTACAGTTGTCAAAATTATCTTGACATGTTTTTTATGGGAAGATGTTTATCCAGTGACAGCTGTGAGTCATGCACAGAAAGTCTAGAAGCTTTCATCCACTTTCACATCCTCAAAGAGAAGTCCCTAATGTTTCAAGGCCTGTTTGAAGGGCTTTTATATTGGTAAGATTGTATTTGGTTGCTGAAGTCTTTGTCACCTCTGTGGATCAGAAATAAACACACTTCCAGGGAAATTAATTCACTCGTGGTACAAATGTGTTTTTACTGGGGTCAGGTTAAGTGAGCTGGAGGGTTAAAATGTTAAAAATACTGCACAGTACTGCTCATGAGCTGTGTTTTAATCCACGTCCTCCATTTCTATCATGTTGTTCCTTCTGGAGGCTGCCACAGCAGATTTGAAACAGGCCAAACTTGCAGCTTGTGCTCAGTAGAAGCACCTGGCTGGTGTTCCATCTCTTAAGATAAGAAGCCACTGGATTTCAAGGAGACAGCCTGGTTGCAAAGACTTAGGTGGCTATTTTAATTAAAAAGCACAGGCTGAATTGTCAGCAGGGAAAAGGAAAGGGGAAATATCCCTTTTTTACTGGAGAAAGCCTCCCCTTAAGTTGTTTCAGAGTCTCACTCTTGCATCCAAGGGCCACAGAGTGTTTCCCTGGAATGCCAACTTCCCATGCAGCTTTTGCCTTGCTTCATCTGAATCACCATGGAGGATCCATGCATGAAAACCAGTGCTGATTTGTAGCTTTTAAAGTATGTTAAGAGTGGAGATAAAGAAAAACTTGTTTGCCACAGAGATCTGTTGGGGATGGAGGACAGACCCAGCAATCTCCTTCCCGACTGTTTTATTGCCAGAGAAGCATAGCACTTCCTCCCCCAGGCTGTGCCACCGTGCAAAGGGTGCTTTTCTGGGGCAGTGATAGAGTGCCAGGAAAACTTAGACACACAAATATTTCTTTTAGCTGATGTTACACCAAGATTTGGTTAGGACAACATATTCTCTGCTTCTTAATCTTATCAGTCAGTAATGAAAGAAAATGAAAAATCCCAGCAGAAAAATTAATAAAACACTGATAGCGAAGTAGAATTTATCAATTTTATGTAAGAATTTTTCCTCTTGATAAGCTTCATTACAAAAAAAAAAATCTGTATTGGTAATATTTTGTTCTTTAATAAAAGCAGGATTTAAAGATTTTAATGATAAAAAGCCCCAAATCATAAGTACTGTATTTTGCATGACAGTACAAATATTGGTGGGCAAGAATGCCCAGAGGGTTTGCAGTTACAACAATCAGTAAATGAATTAAAATTATGTAGAATAAGGTGTGAAGCATTACAATTAAGAATGCCGCATCAAAGATTTTGATATCCTCTGAAACAATTAAGAGAATTGAAAAATATAAATATCTTGATTTTTTGCTCTGGATTAGGGGTATAGTGTATTATGTTTCCACATGCAACTATGTATTTAAAAGGTAAATTAGATAATTATTTTCAATCTAAAGAAAGAATGAACTTATGCAGGGCAAAACACTTGTTTGGCTTTCTTCTGGGAGAACAGCATCACATTTGAGACATCAGTGTATATTGGGGCTGGAAAGGTGAGATGGTCACTGAAATTCACAGAATGGATGGCATCAGATTAATGGTTTTATTGACTGCAGTTCCTGAACAGAGATATTCACAAGTGGCATAAGGGTTCTTTTAGTGTTTTCAGCCAAAATACCATGTGTCACTCTCAGCAAGGAACTTTATGCCAAATATAATCCAGTTGAAAGAGTGAAGTGGGCAGCTTTTGTTCCTTGTAGGCTCACCAAACAGAAGGAGCATCAAAAAAGTTTCAGAAGTGTTTCTGCAGAGACATTTTCTTGTTCTCACCATCAGCTGAAGAGATTTACTACATATGTAGAACATCGCTCCCTAATACTCTCCTAAAGAATTCTGCTACTTTGCAGTAGTTCAGCTGTGACTTAGGGAGACATTTGAACTCATGACTGGCTTCAGCAGCACTGCTCTTGTGTTAGAGAAGCCTTTGGAAGGTTTTCTGTTCTGCTCAAGATCCAAGCAGTGGCTGCTGTACGGCAGCAGCAGAACAGAGAGGGAAGGCACCACACAGCACCTTCAGAGAATTTGTTCTCAGGCTCGTGAATTGATGTAATCTTTGGATGTTGCAGTTATCTCTCAATACTCAGTTGAAACCTCCTGATTTCTTCAGTAGTACTTGCACTGTTTTTTACTCGCCAAACACTGGGAGAAGGCCATCTGACTTTAACTGTTTAATTATCTTTCTAGCATAATCTACAAGTTTTCACAATCTTAGTACTCTGCTGGTTGTAGCTCTGGGAAATGAAAGATGTTGTTGTATATACAAGACAAATACATGAGTAATTTGATCTTGGAGCCAGCTGATGTTGTCTTTCATTTTAATTTTCATTATGCCTTTGGCTCTGAAGCTGCTCCAATTTTTTTATTAGACAGTAGTGTATAAAGAGGCAATAGAGGGTTAATTGCTGATCAGGGAATGGGTTTACAAAGCAGCACCAGCCATATCTTATAACAACAACATTTTCGTAATGTTTGTGCTTTTTGTCTTTAGAATTTATCCATACTTGCAATTCATGATTACACATATTGGTGCAGCAGAATTTTCTTGGATAGTTAGAGCCTTTGTAATCGTCATATTTTTGTTCTTACATTGTTTACAGTAAGTATTCAAGATTTCATAATATTATTTAAAGAAGTAACTCTCAAAAGTAAAGATAATCTCAGTGTCTGCCCCTGCAATTAATAATTGGACCACTTTGCCAATTCAACATACAACCACTTTGAAATGTAGTCTAGAAAGACAAGTATTATCTGCTTTTAATCTGGCTGTTGCACAGATGATGACTTTAACAAAACATTTGCTACTGGCTGAGTATCATGAGAGTTGGAAAGCTGAGGCAAACCAGTGTCACACTCTGGAAAGAGGGGATACGTAGTTTGGTGTTTGTTGCAGGTTGTTTTGCATGACATTTTAATCTCCATATATGTGCTTTATTTCTCCTTGTGACAGTTTTATTGCCCCACAGTACAAGCTTCAAAAGTAATTGTTTTCAAAACAGGACCTTACAAAAATATCAAAACAATATTTTTATTTAAATGAAAAATAAATAGAAAAACAGAATACTGGTTAGTTGTGTGGGAAACTAAAGGGAATAGCCTAATGCTGTGATCTTAGGACAGAAGTAACCCTGAGCCTTTGCAACAGAAGTAGACCAAAGCAGAGTAGCTTGGCAAAAACCAGAAGCTGTGACTTTTATAATAAGCAATGATATTGCACGGATTATGGCCCACCTTCTCATGTCAGTAGCCAGCCTTGTTTGCTCTGGCAGAGGTAGAGAACTAACTAAATTTATCTTGATGCTATTTCTCTTAAGCATGTTGTTGTCTCTTAATTACATATTGAATAGCATCTGGTGTTTGAAGAATTATAGGATAGAAACACAGCAGGGAGAAGTGTGGCAATATTGATGCAAGCTGATACTTCTTCTGCTGTGGTGGTCTGGAGGCTCTCTCCTGGCCACTGAGACATCCTGCTCCTTCCTCAGCCTGGCCTGAGGTGCCCAAAACATCAATTTTGTAACACTGGTGTTAGGCCAAATTTAGCTCTCGATTTTGATTTTGTAATACCAGGTTTTCATAACTCCTAGAACATGTGGATCGAAACTGTTTCCATCTCTTGTCTTTTTTCCTCTCCAGTCACCAGGGGAAAAAATTATTGAAAACAGTTTCCTGCGGGAGATTCAACAAAGGCATGGCAGTGCTCTGTTTGTGCAATGAAATCAAAGCGACTGGAAACTGTTTTGTTGTCTGAGATTGAGTGATCTATTATTTCAGTGGCACTAAGGAGTCACGGTGGTTTTTGAAAACCCCTCCTAGTACATAGCTCTGCCTTAGGTACTGAATCACCTTTGAAGAGCTCTGCCTTGGTAACTCCAGGAGAACAGCATTTCTCTGCCTCACACAGGTCATGGAAGAGTAAACATGCTAGTTTATGAAATACTCACATGTGCCAATACTGCAGGCAGGTTTATGAGCTTTTCTAGGAGTTATATCTAAGCTAAATGGTCTTTATAAACCATTGTTTTCCAAAATCAGAAATGTAGGAATCTTCTTACTTATAATCTCTAGTTAGGCAGGGGAAGGAAGTCAACTACAAAACAGACAATTTTATCTTTCCATTGCCTTGAAGAGCTCTTCAAGCACAGATTGTCTGAAATAGCTGCCATAATATGCTTTTGCTTTTCAGGCCATGGAGCTTAGGGAATCAGATTTTTAGTATCTACATCATCTCTTTCCTCCTGGGACTGAAGCTGGTTACCATAGCAAAATGGCAAGGAAGCTGATAAGCAAGTAGTACCATTTGGCAAACAGGATATAAATTTATTTTGTTAAGACAGAGGTCTGTGAAAAAAACTATTGCTCCTAGAATTTTTTTTCCTTTATTCTGTTTTAAAATGGCTGTGTAGAAAGCAGATATTAAAGCTGAGCTGATATTAAACAAAATTCCCTTGCTCACTAACAAGTGTGGCTGCAAATAAAAGGAGCTTCAGTTTTAAATCTCTACAGATCTTTAATATTTTCACAGAAAAGTTACACAGTAACACAGATATTACACAGTAATTTCACTCCTTATGTTTCAGAGTGTTGCAAAGATGCCATACTGTGAATTAAATGAGTTCCTGCTAAACAGAATAAATACAGATACCTGTCCCCTTTCTACTTAAAAATTACACTGCAATATAGTTTTTGTTCCTACTTGATGACACATGGTCATCTGAGTCTGCCTTGTAAATCAGTCTGTGAAATCCCTTGGGTTTGTGTAAAGTGATGTCAGTGAGTGTTGAAAAGTTGAACTACTTGGTGTTCTAAAAATGTTATCAATAATGTCAATTCTGATGGTGTCTTTTGTGCTCCCTGTCTCAGTGTCCAATCTGAACCACACGCCCTGAGCAGCACAGCCTGGCTGTTCAAGGCATTATCACAGAAACTGTTTCTTTGTGTGCGGACCCCGTTAGGGTGACTTTTTGTTGGCACCACCAATTTGTCCAGAAAGACCTAAAAAGAGCTTGTTTTCAGGATTGAGGTGTTCCTCTTTCTCCTGGGTCGATACGCTGCCTGGCATCGAAACCATCCGTTGTCTCCTGTTCTTGGTGCAAGACTTGAGTCACTGTTTTGGGGAGGTTTTTTGGGGTTTATGCTAGTGACTGTAAGTGAAATGAAATCTCAGAGTCTTGGGATTAAAGCAGAAAACTGCTTATTTCCTTAAAACCTTCTTTGTTCTCTAATTTATCCATTCAAAATACATGCTTATATCATTTTATATGCCCTGACAAATTTTCTAATTACTGCACAACTCCAATATCAAGGATTTGGGAGTCTTGCTGTAAACTGGGCATGCAAAAGATACTGTTTAATTTTAACCCCTTTGAGCCCATGTAAACCAGATTGACCTTGTAGAAGTTCTGTTCATTGGTTGACAGTCTCAATCAGTGTGCCCATGCAGTGGAAATCAGAGTAAATCCTAGGAAACCCCTATTCTGACAACCTTTTTATGTTTTTGGTTTTTTTTTCAATATAGTAAGCACTGGCTGGAGGTTTTTTTATGCTAGGGGGCATTTTTTCATCTTTAAAAATCATCATTATCACAAAAACATACCATCAAATGCCCATTGGATGCAGCAGTGGCTCAGGTTAACTGGGCAGGATCCGGATGGAGGTTGACTGGTGTCTGATCAGTTTGGAGGAGAGAGGTGGAGAACCTTGGATCTGGCAGGATGCATCCAGGCTTAGAAAGAGCTGAGTGAGAATATAATTGTGAAGGGAATGTGTGAGTTTAGGATTGGGACTTCTTTCATGTCCACCTGTGTGACCTGCATCTTCAAAAGCCCCACCTCGGTGCGAACTGTGGGCTCTGCATGGAGGGACACATCTCCAGGGGATGAGAATAATTTCATCCTAGAAAACCGGTTGTCTCCAGATATACCTGGACTGGTGACAGTCACCTGGGGGTGTCCATGACCTGCAGGTCCTTGTACTGTGGTGTGGCACACAGTGTGGGAACTCACTGTGGGGACATGGCCCAAAATGCAGCACTTGGATGCAGGAGCTTGGGAAGTTGGAGTGTTACCAGCCATCCACAGAGAGGAGTCCCTCCTCTGGCTGTAGTTGATGGTGTTGCTTATTTTGAGGTGAAAGATGAGGTTTTTCTGCCTCAGCCCTGTTTCAAGTCAGAGTTGTCAATAAAAGAATTGTTACTGTCCTTAGCACATGAGTGTAGTCAAACTGTTGGAGTAATACCAGTCAGATTTTCATAGAGAAGTTGATACTCTTGGGATGTGAGTCCATGTTTGAGATGGGGGTCTCTCCTGCAGTGTCCAAGTTAGTTTGGGGAGTCCTGAGCCCCCACTGTGAGCTCAGGGCTTGAGAGGTGTCCTGCAGCTCTCCTGCCATTCAGAGTGGCTCCTTATTTTCAGGGAATGGGCTGGGCTGGAAACTGCTCTTTTTAATGCTGCAAGTAAAATATTAATAAAGGCAAAGGATATATTCGGGCTCATTAGGGAATAGAGAAAAGACCTGTATTATTAAGAATCCTGGAGGTCTGACAGTCTTTCCCCCTGGAAGAGATGAGAGGTGTTTCAAATAAATCTGTCCTCAAAGGGTGATCCAGTATAGCTTGTGCAAGTCTCAAAAAGTCCTACTGGGACTGACCTGCTAAGGGAAATGTTTACATTAAGCCATCAGAATAGGCTTTGAACATTTTGCTTGAAACAAATACCAGCAATGGGCATGAATATTTTTTCCTTTTTATTAAAAAGTGGTTTGGAAATAAAAGGTTGCAACACAAGTTTTCAGCAAAAGTTATGTGACTGCTTCCTTACAAAACATAATGCACATGGGAGTAGAAGAGTGACATAGCTCTACCTTCATCCTTGTCCAGCTGAAATATGCTTCAGTATATTTCTTAGCAACTCATTTCTGTACTCATACATAGAAATGTAAAAAACTTACGTTTTTGTCTATAAAATTTTGAGTTGGAACTAGATTATAAAAACTGTTCTGAGACCATGTGAATACCAACACTTTACCCTGATTATTTTAAGAACTATTTTAAAATAATGGTTAATATACCTTTGAAATGTTTTTGAGCCAGATATGTAGGTACACAAACATGAAAATATTAGTGTTTCTCTGCCAGATCTCTCTGTGTGAGTTATAGGTGACTTCCAGTGATGGAGCAGTGATGCATTTTTAGATTGTTTTGTGTCTCAATAGTTCCCAGAAAATAGACAACCAAAAGCAAGATTGCAGAATTACCAGTGGAATTGTACCTTTTATTTGTGAAGTAGTACACAGTGGGAAGAACATATATTTGAAGTCATATATGGAAGTTTTATATTTTAAAGACTAGAGAGGTAAAATACACTGGAATTAAGAGCTTGAAGTTTAAATATGTGTTAGATTAAGGAGTCATGGAAGGGGCAGGATTCTGGCTGGTGCTTTGTTACCAGTGGCAGTTTTCCAAAGTGTAACCAAGTATTTTTCTCTCTCTTTTTTTTTTCTTTTTTTCTTTTTATTTTTTTTTTGTTTTGGTTTGGTTTGGTTTTTTGTTTGTTTTTTTGTTTGTTTGTTTTTGTTGCAGCTGGTCTCCAATGTTCTCATCTTCTCCTGTACAAACATTGTAGGCGTGTGTACCCACTACCCAGCAGAGGTGTCCCAAAGACAGGCTTTCCAGGAGACCAGGGAATGCATACAAGCCAGGCTGCATTCTCAAAGGGAAAACCAGCAGCAGGTAAGAGCAACAGCTGGAAATTAAAAATGAAAACACTGAAACAGAATTAGCATGCAAATTGTTCCTGTAGGATAGGATTTGCAGGCTTCTTGCTCTGTGAGTAATCCAAGCAAGAATAGGTTGTTGTTAGAGGACAGGATTTCTAAAGGTTTGAAAGAAAGCTCAAGGGTGTAGTTCTTGTCCAGTATTCTGATGGACTTTTCCAGAGACAAGCAACATTCCCAGTGGCATGTGCTCTGTGGATTAAAATTACACAGTACACAAAGAGTTTGCATAGGTTTTTTGCACCCATCATTGCTGCCAAGTGTTAGATGCAGTTGTAACACACAGGCTTTGGACTGACCCTCTTTGCAAGGTCAAAGCCTGCTGTGATTGTCAGTCAAGCCACTGCCAAAAGGCAGGCAAGAATTGGTCCACACAACATAACATTCCTTGATGCGTCCAAAGAAAGTCTTCTTCCCTCCTTCCCCAAAGGTTCCTACCTGCTTACACACCTCTCTATATCTTATTGGTTTCAAATTAATTGTGTTTGTTCAAAAAGTAAGATTCATCATCAGCTTCATTGTTTTTTTTTTCTATAAAAAGCCCTCTTGCTGCCAACATACAGTTTAGTTGTCAGGGTGCTGAATGTGTCTGCTCCCCTAATTCATTTGTGGGGTCTCTTGCAATGAATCTCTTGTGTCCTCGGAATTAGACACAGAAGGTCTTTAGGGGCAGTTTAACTATTCCCTTGCTAACACACATCTCTGCCCTGCAGAGATCTCATAGTGATCCATCCAATTTAAAATGAATCATGAAATGGGACTTCTACTCGTCCCTTGGGAGATATCTCAAGAGCTTGGCTGTGGGTTTGGGGAGTGGTCAGGGGAATTAATCAGCTGGGGAGTCTCTGCATGTCTGTGGCAGCTCTGTTTCATTTTCCTTCATGTCTCAGCCCATCTGCATCTATGGATTTGTGCTTTGGCAGTGTTTCATGAGGTACCTCTGGCTGACATAGCTGCTGTTCAATCCTTACTTTGAAATAAGGTGTACAGCTGCTTATTTGGTACCTTATGTATGAAAACAAGATTCACACTCAAGACCCCTTTTTCCCAGGAAAAAAAATATTGTCTCAAAAAGATGAAATGAGCAGCCACTCCTCCTTCCACACCTTGAAGTGGAGGAAAGGATTGAGCCAAGAGAATATGCCATTTTATTTATTGATTATAGCTCTGTCTTCCCTGCTGAGAGACTGCCTTAGCAGCATGGCTCAGATGCCTGTGCTGTGCTGGATTTGGACACTTCTGTCTCAGAAGCAGCTCCCAAGAACAGTCCTGACAAATGCCCTATCTTGATGCTTTTTCTTCTCCCCCTCTCCAGGAAGTACTATGCCATACATAAGAAAGCCAGGACATCAGAAAAACATGTGACAAAGCCAGGCACTGCCAAGTGCTCTTCAGTCTCACCAGCAATAACTGCAGGTCCTGGCAGCTGGAGACTCCTAATGAGATTATTTGCTGTCACAGCCTGCACTGACATTGATCTCCAGGTTCAGTTCAGATGCCTCTCTATACATAATGCATTGAGATAAGCATGAGGTGACAGCAGATACAAATAAAGACAGCTCAGCCCACATCTGAGAGAGCCAGTCTCCAAACAGGGGTGGAGGAAAACACAACTGCACAGCCCAACCCTGTTATTTATAGTTGCTTGTCTTTTTCTGGAGATTGATGGTGCTCCTGTGTGCTGTTCTCTTTTAAAGGCAGGCAGATTTTCACAGGCAAATGGCCTTGTATTTTCCTTTATGAAGCATCACCAGCACCCAAAATTAGCTTGAAAGTAAATAGAAAATCCAGAATGTCCAATGTAGAAAAGAGACGACTTGTGATTTCATTACTTGAGATAAGGGCAGAGCCATAACAGGAATCACTGTTGTTTGCCCAGAACAGAATATTCTTGGATGAAAAATCAGTTATTCTCCACATTCTGTAGGGAGCAAATAGCATTTAAGAGGTGGGTTGTTGGGACTGCACTTAATTCTTAATTCTAATTCTAGCATTGCATGTCTTTTGTCTCTCTAAAGTTGTTCTCTCCCTTTTTTTCACGTCAGCTTCACTTTTGGTAAAAAGCAAATGTTCTTTCAGACAAGAAATGGATAAGATACTAAATATTCATAGTGATTTGAGGTCATCTTGGGAGAGGGTTTTCATAAATAGTTAAAATTCCTTTGCAGAGTCATTGTGAGAATGTATGTGCCCATGTGCATGTGTATGTGTGTAAACAGAGTAGATCTGTATTGAACTCCTTCATCTATGTGCCTGTTTTAGAGACTAGTGCTCCTTGGGATGCAGTCGTTTAATGTATAATTCAGTGGAACTATACTTGCATGTTATTTTGAAGTGAGAATTATATATGGATTTGCTCTTGCTTTTTTATCAGGTCAGAACACTGCCTTGTTATACTTGTAAAACAGCAGTCCTAGTCAACTCACTGGTGCATAATATGGGATTTTACAGCAAGGGCTGCAACTCTTTCTAGTTATTGTATCAAAATGAAAGTTGTACTCTTGTGAAGACCCAAATTTCTCTGCTCCATTTGAAATAAAACATAAGGATTTTGTTGTTTTGAAGGCATTCTCATGTTGCTTATGCCTTAGAAATGCACGTGTTATAGCTTTCTCCTGTTAGCTTCAGAGATTATTTTCAGTGATTGTGATGACCCCAAGCAAACAGAATAAAGATTATGCTCAGCTCTGCAACACAGCTCAACTTCCTAATTAGTGGCTGCATGAAGGGATGTTGTGCCACATGCATTTGTTTCACCTGATGAGCTGTCTCATTCCCTGATTATTAGTGCAGCTCCTGGAGATCTCAAGTGTCTTGAAAGTATTGGTGATTTAATTTGGCAAGTGCCTATGGTGTCAGGAGGAGTAGGGGTGGGGGCTCTCCACTAGAAGCTACTCAGAAATGTAGGTGTCAGTGTCCTGAAGTGCTCCTAACACACTCAGGCTCCTGTCTCTGTTTTGGAAGCAAGTAAACCCTCCGTGTTCCTGAGCCCACAGGGAATGTTCCAAACCTGTGGGTGCCCCTGAACCTCTTGTAAAGCTCCAAGTTATTTAGAGGATGTGTAAAATCACACATAAAATAGCAGCTTTCTCACATTTGAGGATCCCTATTAGCATATGCAAATGACAAGAGTGTATACACCATTTACTCTGGAAAGCATGCAAATATGTTGTGCTTTTCCACTGAAGGAGTGCACCAATAGCTGACAGAAGCCTAAGGACACGTGCATGATTCATGAGCTGCTTTTTTTTAAAAAAATGGATATGTAACTGTTAGCACCTGCGGTATGCTAGTGACAGTGGCAGTACTTTAAAAAACAAGTATCTTTTCATGACTGCTGCAGTTTTAAGCAGAGATAGAAATCATACCAACACATCTTCTGAGTTATTACTATCGCTTCAAAGACTGAAGGCTGATTCAGTCTCTTCAAGGTGCACATTGAAGGGGAAAAAAGAAATACTGGGCAGTGCTACAGAGTATAAAATGTCTCAGTGCATGCTGAGCACATTTTCAGTGAATTCATCTTCCTCTGGTTCCCCCAGGGTTCCTCTCTCTCCTTAGAGGAAGAAATAAATGGTTAACTTTCAGTTAAAACTAGGAATTAGAAGCCAGAAATGTGCCTATAACTGCAGTATGGGCAAGTGGTTTGGTGATGTGAGTACTTGGGACAGGATTGCTGACCCTTCTGAGTCAGGCCTGTGTTTGAACCCTGCTGCTCCTGTGTTGTTGAGAATTAATGAGCTATTAGATAAGGTTGGGGACCTTCCTTTGCACCACCTTCTGTCTGTGGCATCAAGAAGGAAGGCTCTTTTCTTCCTCCTGCTCACTGCAGGGAAGGAAAAATAAAGACAAGAGTGGCAGAAGCTTTTGGGATTCTTCAGCTATTCCAGAGCACTGCCTGCAGGTTGGGCCTGCAGAGCTGATCACAGAGGAGATGCTCCCCACGTTCATGAGCCATAGCAAAACCTTTTGAACTTCACAGGGTGTGACTGGGAATAGAATGAAGCTCTGGGCAGAATTCTCAGGTGTGATTCCTGATATACACAAATTTGTGCCCTGGGGCACAAATTACCTGCAGGTTTAAATACTGTAAATTCTGTGTGAAATTGGCACCAAATTTAACAAGCACTTGTTTTTATGTGAGTTTTTAGGAAAATCACCAGAAAGTCATCATTTTTTCAGTTTTTGCATACTCTGTAGGACCAGCTTGCAAAATGTTACAAAATCACATGATCAGTAAATAAAAGTGCCAAGTGAGGGGCAAGGAGAGCCACAAACTGTTGATGATATATGGTTATTGAAAATACTCTTGTAGGTGAGTGGGTGGGTTTACAGATCTTACTGCAATTGGGCACTAACAGCAGTTTAAAGTGTAGCATGAAGTGTATGCTAGTTTTATCGGGGTGTTTCTACGACATTTTAGCTGCTAAGAGCAGGTTTGTGCCTGCTGGGGGAATGTGCTTCGATAATTAGATAAGCGAGGAAAGAATTTTAAATAGTGCCCAAGGGTGTTGGGGTATCATTCCTCTTGTGTTAGGTGAAGGAAGACTTCGTGGTGGTGTGCAGAGACTGTGTGGGAGGTCAGACAATATCATTTATCAGAGTCCTTCCAAGAACAGTGCACGGACACTCTTTGAGTTGCATGGCTCCTTCACTTGCAAGAATTGGCAACCGTGAATTGTAAGCCCAGTGCATCTGGAATGAAAAATAATACTTTTTCTTCTAAAACCATTGAACTCTTATTGTGGGAACAGAATCGCATATGACTGGTTGGGGGATCAGCCACTGGCTTTATGGAGCCCATTTTCTTGGTTGTACTAATCTCTCACCAAACTGATGAGTCATTTCTCCCCAGTAAGGAACAAAGTGTGTTTGTTAACTGGGCAGCAGGTGTTTTAATTGGTTCATCTGTCTGACTCCACAGGAGCGTCTCCTGCTCTCTGTACTTCCTCGACATGTTGCCATGGAGATGAAAGCTGACATTAATGCCAAACAGGAAGACATGATGTTTCATAAGATCTACATCCAGAAGCATGACAATGTCAGGTAAGAACAGCAGCCTGTCTCCCAGCCATGGGGGAGCAGGGACCCTCCCAATGCTTGACCCTGAACACACAGGGATGAAGATGTCAGTGACACATAATCCAAAATCACTGTAAAGACTCTAAAGTGTCACTAGCTGACTTTTCAAAATTTGTTTGTAAGATGGTAGGAGGATTGCCTCATTCAAACAATATCTTCGTTTGAGAAGTGGCTTGAACTGATCTCCTTCCCTACATTTTCCTTTTTTTTTTTTTCCTTTTTTCTTTCCTGGAGTAAGTGTTGATGGTTTTGAGAAGGTGTTCTGTTGGAGGTCATTTATTTCTGGACAATTACAAGCACTCCTCTGATAAGAGATGATGGAATGCAAGTTAAAAATTGGGAACACTTCCCACAGGGTGAATTGCAGAGCCTGGCCAAGGTCTAGATTTTCTGGAGTGGTTTCTGGCAGTTTGGAATTACAAGCAGGGGGTCCATTAGTGACAGCTTTGACACTTGCTTAGTCACCCAGCAATGTGTTGCTCCTTGATCTACCTGGATGAGGCGAAGAGTTTCAAATGCAATCTCTGGCAAGTCATGCAAAATCAAACTCAGCCTGTGTTGATGGGGTAGCCCAGCTGAAGGAGCTTCTGAACATCTCCTGGTTCCCACTGTCCAATTTCCGAAGGAGGAGGTAATAAAG
The DNA here is from genome assembly GCA_013397075.1 of Rhabdornis inornatus. Lineage (NCBI taxonomy): Eukaryota > Metazoa > Chordata > Aves > Passeriformes > Rhabdornithidae > Rhabdornis > Rhabdornis inornatus. The sequence goes on along the minus strand of VWZS01008949.1, from coordinate 1,109,682 downwards.
TAGTACTTCAGGTGACATGATAGCTTTATAGGCTGCAGTTGCAAAGTTTAACCTAATCTTAATGCGTTTCAGCTCTGCTGTTGTACCTGATCTCTTTGGAGATCACTTATGTCTCAGCTAAGCCGGGTCCTGGCACTGTGTAACAGCTGTGTCAGTTTATAAATACTTCTTTTGAGACACAGGGACTGGGGACAGAGAGCTTCCCTTTTCCATCTCCCCTTACAACAAAAGTTTTTCCTGTGAACTCCCTGTGAAGCCTTTCTCTCTGATCCAATTTCAGTATGTTGGTGAATGATATTTTCTGATACTTTATGCTCAACAAATAAAAGTGAGTTTCTAGCATACTGCACCCTCCAATAGCTGACGTGAAAAATCCACATGAAATTCTGATGCATTTGAAGATGATACCTTAGGATTGAGGATAGCTGAGAGAGGCAGTGTACAAGCAGAAAATTGGGAAGTTGCTCAGTATTGAATGTAGAGTCTTACATAAAACTCACTGAAATCAGGGAGTCTGTGTACTGTCTTGGATAGAATTCAGCCCTTCAGTTTTTTTGGTTGTGACTCAGTAAAGAGATAAAGATCCACTAGCAATACAATGAAGACAGAAACAGTATCAGAAATCAAAGACAATAACAGTTCAGTGATGAAAAATAACAGATATGTGCATGGTGATGAATGGGAGGGGAAGAGGCCGTCCACAGTGTCCTCAGCAGACTTCGTGCTACAGTAGATTAAGTTTTGTGTCTTCACATTAACTTTTTCCTTAATGACACTGAGCTTGTCCAAGTAGGAGTGTAAATTTCTTGTGATAGATGCTGATTGTGAATTACTCTTTTCCATTACTCAAAGGTCAACTTGACATTCAAACTAACTGCAATTCATTAGCTATGCCATAAGACTATGGTATTTTAGTCTTCCACATCCATTTCCATATGTCATTATTTTACAGGTTTGAAAGTTGCTCAGTAGTCAAATCTTAGTAAAGCTGATTATCTCTTTAAGATGATACTGATTCGAAATTTTAATTGATATGACAACAGATACAAAAACTAAATAAACAATAATGAACTAAGTTTGCGAATGAAAAGTTTTAAAGGGGGAAGGGGAACCTGATGTAACAATTGTGACTGGAAAAAAATAGACCGAAGATAATGGCTGGGTCTGGAGACATGGAGATCCCAAAAGGTGGATCAAAAAATGGCACATGGCTAAGAGTATAGAAAGAGAAAAGAGCTATGATTTTCAAGCTATGGCTGTGAAGAAACATGAAAGGTGAAACACAAATATATAAATGGGTATGTGCACCAGTCATTTCCTGGCAGGTAGCTAACAGAACGCTTGCAAACATTTAATTTTCACATCTTGCATATTTATTGAATAATATAAGCAATTATGTAATAGTTTCACTTCTGCAGCTTAAAAGTAATTTTAACTTTGTTCCTCATGGTAATGAGTGTTTAGGAATCAGGCCCTTGCAGGTGCCAACTATTTCCAGTGCAAAGGGAACTGAAGTGTCAAAAGATCTTAAGAGGAAACAACTTAAATGATATCTTCCTCAAAGTGTGGGCTTTGTTGTCTGTGCCTGTGAGGTCCTGAATCAAAGCCCACTGAAATCATGGAAAAGGCTGGAAAAGTGAGATAAGAAATAGGAATAAAATAGTGTTATGTGCTGAGAGCAAATAGAAAATAACTCAGGAACATCTCATCTTCATGTACTTTAGGGAAATGAATAACTAAGTGCGAATATTGAAGAAAGGAAACATGATTTGGAACAAATGACTCATTTCACACCAGGAGTTCAGCACGGAGCCTTTGCTCTTGCCTGGGTGCACTGAAACCACCTCTAGTGGGAATGACTGTGGATGATTTTGAAGCATTTACGTGCACACAGAAACACCATGGAGGGGGGAGGTAGCATCTCAGCGATGTTGATTAATGAACTGGCTGAATAAAAGCAAGCATGCTCTTTACTTTGCACAGGGAAATGCTCAAGGGGAGGCTTTTGAGATGAGAACGTTTCAAGCAATTCTGTTTTGTGTTCGTCACTATTCAAAAATGTCATAAGAGCTAAGTTTTTATGAGCTAAAGGTTATTGTGTCAAGGCAATTGAGAAGTATGTGAAGTCAGTGCAAGGGTGCTGTGCCCAGCCATTGAATCTGGCTTCCTGTTGATGATTTATCAGCAGGAGCATTTCCTCTGCAGTTCAGAGGAGTGGGAAGGTCTGTGTGTTTGAACAGAGGTGTGAGTTTTCTTTCTCCATCGGCTGTATTCAGCAATTCTATTTTCCCCCCCATCCTCCCAGATTGTGTCTAAAAGTAGATTTTAAATTAAAGTATAATGGGCGGGAATTTTTGTTAGCTATTGATTTAAAAGTTTGATTGTCATCTTAATGCCTGGAACCTGACATCTTGATTTTTACTGGATCTTCAGAGTGAGGTTGCTCTCCAAACCCACCATCAACAAGGAAATAATGAGGCTCTGGAGGTTTCCTCCCAGATGGGTTTAACTTGGGTCCTTTGCACTCAGGAGGCACAGGAGCACAGTCTTGTGCACTTAGCCTGGTTTGACATTTTGTGTGGGAGAAGTGGCTTACTAAATTCTCTTCTAGACAAGATTAAATATTTTAATTTTCAGTGATGATTTGGTCTGGGCTTTTGGGACCACCTCTAATTTTAATTAAAAACCAAACCCAAACCACTCTACCAGCAGAAAATGTTAATCTAAAATTATGTGAAGTTAATGTGTGTAGGCTTTACTTTCTAGTTTAAGTATGAAGTGTCATTAACTTTACAGTTCTGCTGTTATATGCTTAGTTTTAGATTCTAGGTTACATGGTTCAGGGTTTTTTGTTGGTTTGTTTTTAGAAAAAGAGATTACACACATTTTGGGTTTATTTTAAGAAAAAAGAAGTCAATTTAAACCTGTGTAGAAGAGATCTTCCTCAAGTACTAGCAGTAAGTCTGTAAAACATAGCCATGATCCTTTAATAAGGAGCAGTTCTGCCATGATACTGCTTACTGTGGTACACTTCTCTTAGAGGGTGGGCTATCTCTCCATAAGGGAAAGATGATTTTTTAAATGCAAAATACTGTGGTCTTTTTGACCTGAATGGGTAAAAGACAATCTTTTTTGAGCAAATCTTTTTATCTGGACTTCCTGCGAATGAGTTCATAATCTCCTGATTATTGTTATGGAAAGTAAAGTTCAGAGACTAATTTATCCACAATGAAAATATAATTTCCTGTAATTTTTGGCAGCAAAATTTGTTTCAGGATTGTGTTCTTCTGAAAATTTTAGTGTGATGACAAAACGAAGATGCAAATGTTTGAGGTTAATACACTCTTTTTCAAGGCACATGGACAGAACCTTTAAACAGAGAATGAAACAGTTTCCTGTCCTGATTTATTGAATGAGAATTAACTTCGACAAATCCAGAACCTCAGAGCATGATTTGACCTTTCCCACATATGTGTGTGTGTTAAATATAAAGTCTATTGTCAAAAGCAATCAGGAAAGGAGTTCCCAAGACTATGCAAGTAATTTGGGTAAACAACAAGGTGAATTATGTAACTAAATTTGTTCATGTTATCATGAATGAGATTATGTCTGATAGACAAGCCCTAAATTATGCATAGATAATATTGTTTATCTATCATGCTTCCCAGACAGAATTTTAAGTGCTCTGCCTTACTATTGTTATTTATAGTGTCTCACTGCAGTGATAATGGCTTTAATGTTATCTAGGTTTGGCCAAATATAGTAATCTCTGTGCTATAAAAGGAGGCTTGAAGTTCCCTGTGAAGGGATAAAGGTTGGCTTTGTCATTGAAATTCCTTTGATGAACTGTTTCAAGAAGCTTATTTTAGGGCTGACATCCAAGTGCAGTAAAAGTGACATTTCCTCTCTTCACCCCTTCATGTAATTCTTATGAATCATGTACTTAAGAACATTAACCTGTTTTCAGAGTTTCTTAAACTTCTTGACAACTTGAACTAAACCATTTGCAGAAATTAAACAAGACCATTTGCTTTCAGCTTTTTAAATGAAAAACATTTGTAACTCGACTTCTGATTTAATGACATTCTAACACCAAAAGGTTCTCCCCTTTAAAATGACCAAATAGTTGCACTTTGGCTGAGTGTCAGGGCATTCAGACCAGCTGTGTCAACTTAACCTCTTCATCTTTTAGGTGTTGTGGTGCCTAATTAGTTGCTTATGAAGTTTTTTTAATTCCCAGGTTGCAAGGTTGTATGGAATTGTGAACTATGAACTATTTGAGGAAAAATTCTGCTAAGCAAACATCTTTTTCTTCCCTCCTCCCACTGTCCTCACAGACAGGACATCCGTTCTTAATGTTTCTTGGTGGTGAAGGACTTACATTATGGCAGGTATAAATTTCTGACAGTTTTTCCATGGATATTTTCAAATATTACACAATCCCTTATCTCAGCCAAAGTTTGTGTAGCTTTAATTTCCCTGGAAGGCCTCATTGCCAGGAAAGGGCAGGAGCAGTAACTTTTTTAATATTTACTGTATAATCCATCTTCCTCCTTGTCTTCTTTCAGTGGGGAGGCAGAATGAAAATTGATGTTTTCTGTTTAACAACAAGGAAGAGAGCATCAAGCAGGAGAAAGCCCAAGAGCCACTTTTATCCATGTCTTGCATCTTTGCTGCTGCTCTCTGTGCCAGTCTGGGAGCTTCGATTTCCTCCAAAGTGTGTTCATGGGTTGGTTAGTTGTTTCTCAGAATTAAGGCTTGGCAAGACCTTTCCCTCCTTTTCCTTATTCAAGGCATGTGCCCACGAGCAGTAGAAAGTTACTTTTGCCCGTAGGTGGGGGGTAACTGTGGGTTTCATGTGAGTTCAGAGCATTTAATTGCTGTAACTTCTGGTTGAAGCTGTAGGATGACAAAAGTGAGTAGGAGGGAAATGAGCCTGCCCACGTCTTTCCCCAAATGACAGCAGTGAATTTTACCTAAGCAAGAGTAAAGAGCCAGCTCCTGGGAGTTTCACCTATGCCTGGCAGGTGTGAATCTTTGCTTTTTAATGTTGCAGATTTTGTTTTTTTCTTTCAAGTTAGCAATAAGCTTTAGGAAGTGCAGAAGTAGGTTTCAGCCATGGATGAAGGTGAAATACTCTGCTATTACCACCACTAATCACTTGTCTCTTCTTAATCAATTTGTTGTTTTTTAGAGAAAAAAGTCCCTTGTCTTTTGGAGATTGTCATTCAGGCTAAAATTCATATGTAAAGAAATTCACTTTGCAGTCTTGATACACCTGGAGTTGACCTCAAAGCTGTGCAATAAGTCTGGGTGTTAATATTACAGGGAACGTTTCAACCCAGGATATCTCCCTCTCGATAATAAATGTATTGACGGTTCAGTCATGAAAATTTTTAAGCCAAAAAAGTACAGCAGTTTTATATATTTTAGAAAATCTACCTCTTTGGGCGTGTGCACAGCAACCTTTAAGAACAAATACATGCTAACTTGTTGAAGTATTCATTTCCTCTGTGATCATCCTTTTTGAACTGATCTGTTGTGATCTTGGTACCTGCTGGGAGCCCCTGATGTCTTCAGGGGCGTGAGCGAGCCTTGTACCCTCTGAAGAACAAAACAGATAAATAAGTGGCTGCAGGGCACCCTGCTGGATGCACTCCCTAAACACGTGTGTTGGAATAAAGATAACATCCCAGAAGTGCAGCGTGCCAGGTGGCTGCAGATCTGCAGCCACCAGCGAGCCATCAGCAATTAGGAAAAGCCTGTGATGTATAATTCACACCCTGCTATTCTGAGTTTACACAAGGGCTTGTGAAGTTCACAGGGTGGTGGATTGAAGAGTGTTAGATGTTTTAATGATGAAATACTGTGAAAAGTAATTTGGAGAGAATAATGAAGGTGCCTGTAGAAGTTTACAGAGCAAAATTTTAACTCATCAAGGTTTTTTGGATTCTCTTTTTTCTTCAATAGTACTAAGAATAAATTATTTTTTTAAAAATGTGAGCATGACTTCTGATTGGTCTGATAAAAACAAATGTATCAAATTTATAGTAAAAAAAAAAGGCATCAAATTATGTTTATTCAACTAATTCACTCCCAATCCACTGTACTCTGGGGTAGCCTTGGCAAAAAAAATTTAGTATTCTCTGAACAAAACTTTTCTTTTGTGAAGACTTACTTTTACAGAGTTGCTTTTCTCCTGTAAAGACTTAGTGAGGTTTCAGTTGATGAACTGCTTTGTCATGTAGTTAACATGCAAAGTGGTTTTAAGAACATTGAGTTTATATAACATTTGAAGAGGTTTTTATTAAAATCATCATCCCACCTTTTTGCTTCCTCCCTAGATGATAATGACTGAAAAGTAAAAATTAGTTAAACTTCTTATTCTGTAATGCCGGGAACATTGCAAAAGTATTTAAAGCTGTCTTACAGAAGCTATAAAACAGAGGCACAGTTTTGGATGGGGATGGATTAACTTCTCTTGTTTTATATTATATTTATATCCCTTAACAACTGCTGCTAATTTGTGCATCTGTTCCTACTGGCGTATATATAATTTTGACACTGGATAAATAATGAAGAAGAGACAAAAGCTGAAACCAATTAGTGGAGAAGAGCTCTTGAGTGGTCTGGCATCCTGTGACTCAAGTTAGTACCATTGCTAACTTAGTCTAAGTCTTTCAGTAAATGAAAGTCATAGTGTAGTTTCTAAACTTTCTCTTTTACATTAAGTTTCCTTTATACTAAGTGGTGAAAAAGTTGGGGAGAGGTTGGTACCGACTGTGCAGTCTGCATAATGCTGTAAGTGGAGCTTTTGTAAGAAACCAAGCTAAGAACAGATCACTTCAGAAACAGAACAGAAATGAGGAGCACCAGAGGACTGCACAAAAGAGCAAAGGAGGCAAAAGACCAAAGGTTTAATTAATTTCATCACACACATCCCATTGGCATGGTGTTGCCCTTGTGGAATGATAAAAGTGCTCTTTTTAGAAAACTGAGATTTTTCTGTGCCCATTTCTGTTTCTGTTACAAAGCCCAAGAAGGATGCACACAGTTTTAAATGGTGGGAATAAAGATTTGTAAAACTGTGTAGATTCTGGGGACTTGGAAGTTTGAAGGTAGCTTTCAGAGATTGGGAAGTTTCTCTGTGATCACACTATTTAAAAAGCAACCAAAATATAGCAATAGAGGTGTTATCTTCCTTGATACCATGACCAGCAGAGCTCTTTGTGGTTGCTGTGTGACTTTGGCAAATATCTGATGCTTTTAAAGGCACTGAGGAAATCTAAGGACGTTCTTGACCAGTAGCCATGTCTGTTTTTTGAACCAACCTCCTAAATTCATGCCTTAAATATATAGGAGGATCATCAACATTCAAAATCAACTTCCTCATCTGCCAGTCTACAGAACCAACCCCCAAGACGAAAAATCTGGTGTGGTGAATCTGTGTGGACATCAGCAAAATATTCTCTGCTAGCCTCCTGTTGCAGAGAACTCCCTAGTAAGTGGCATGCAGAAGGCTGGGTGGCCAGGACTTTGTTGAGTTGTAAGATCAGCTGTAAATGCCTGCTTGTCCCAGCAGTAGCTGTGCAAAGTATCTGGAAGCATGGTTTGCCCTCTCATATGAATAGGAAAGTGCAGGTAGGAAGCAGTGGGGAATTTTCCCAGCAGAGTTACAGTAGTGACAGTTTGATCCACCATGTCAGCTCATTGTTTTGGGGTTTTCTGATGGTGTTGGTTTGGGTAGGTTTTTTAATTTAAGCATGATTCTCTGCAGAGTGTGATCATACACTGGCTCCATTCCTGCTCACTGTGGGGAATGCTGCTAATAGAGGGTTACTAGGACAATCCTCCTTCTTCTCACAACTACTTAATTTCTGTTATCTCCAAGGCCTGGCAGACCCATACATGAGTGCTGAATGAAGCAGCAATTCAGAGAGGTGCTTTGTAACTCCTTGAACCACGAAGGAACTGAGAGAACCTGTGTAACAGATCTGATGGGATATTAGTGGGAGGAGAGGTAGGCAAAAAATATGGGGAAGACAAAAAAAACCCTTGGAAAGAAAGGAGCAAATTTACCATTTTAAATTGTTAGCATGTCTGGAGGAAAAGAGAAGGGACAGTGCAAACCCAGATGCAAGCAGGTGTAGATAGTGGATGACACACAGTTATGTGCCATTGCTGGTGGAGAGCCTCTATTCCCAGGAACGTGCACACCAACGCACCACTGCTTTGTGCCATGGCTGTTTCCAAAGAATGAGCTAATAAGAATCGATTTGTAGAACAAAACAAACAAAACTTTGGCTACTGCTCAGGGGAACTTGAGCAATTGCAGTTACAGATCAGGCTTCAACAAATGCCAAGAGCTGATCCATGAAAGTATAATTATTCTATTTCATTTGGAACCTTTTGTTCTGGATTGCATTCAAAACTACTGTAAGCCCCTTTGTGAGATTAATTTCCTTTCCAGGCAAGAGAAAAAGAGGCCTTTTCATTAAATAGTTCTACTTTGTTTCAATTAAAAATGAGAAAAAACGTCCTTGCCTTTCTTCCCAAAGATTCTTCCCTTCTGTGGAATAGTCACATCAGTTCACAGTTTAGGATGACAAGTGTCATGTAGAGACAAAGTTGTGTTACAGAGTGTAAATTGTAAGTGATTCTATTCTTACTATCCAGTACTCTTTATGATTTTCAGCTGCAAACTGAGCAAAATTTTGTTGTTGAAATTGGAAGTGATTACAAATTTCTTGCAAAGTCCAGGGACATTGAAATTGCAGGTGTAGCTTACCTGCTGAGCTGCTTTTCCTTGGAAGTATGCAATGGGGGAAGAAGTAACTGAAAACGGTATATTGTCTGAAAAGTTAAAACCTGAGATGGACAGTGTTATAAAATGAGAGACAAAATTCTCGATATTTAGCAAAATTTAGATTGTTTTATTTGATATAGACAGAGCAAGCAGCGCGCTGGGGAATGTGAGGGGTCACTGCCCACACCACGCCCCATCGAAGCTTGATTTGCAGCCTCTTCTCATACTATGGTTTCTCGTTGTAATCAATAATTTTGGGTTTTTTTGCTGTCATAATTTTGCCAGGTAAGCAGTGGTGGTTGAATAAACATCCTTATACAAATTCACAAAGCCTCCGGGCGATAATCAGTCACAGATAACCATCTGGTCCTTGTAGATAACCACCAGCGAAGTTCTGGAAGTCTGCTCCTTGAGATAAACAGTATTGATCAGACAAAGGCAGGAAGGGCTATTGGGAAGTTTGATTTTGCAAGCTGGTAGCCGATACAACTTATTTGGAAAACATAACATAACATAATATAACGTAACATAATATAATATAACATAACAAGGTGATTTTAAACAGAATGATTTTATCATATAATTTCCTCTATCTAGTGTCCATGCTTCACTTCAGAGCTTAGTATTCTGGTTTATACAGACCCCAATGCTTTCGTAATTAACACAAATCTTTTATCAATTATCACAGACAGTGAGTTCTTTAATTTGACTTGGTAGTGGGGCTGATCAGAGTTCAGAAATGCTTGGTTTCCAGTGCAGGAGTGTCCTGATGACTATGTTTTGAAGGCTCTGAGGAATTGTGCCTAAGGAACAGACAGGGAGTATGAAGAAGCACACACACTCTGTGCTGAGCACTGGCTGTACCTGCGGGGGAGCAAGCGGGGCAGGTCAGCTGGGCTGCTGTGCCAAAGGGGCATCCTTCTGTTCCTCACTCAAATGGAAACCCAGAGAATTAATTGATTCAGTTGACATTCCACGTGGCAGAAAGTACGCACAGAGTGAAGGCCTGAAGAGGCACAAGTGGAGAGGCACACCATGCTCATCGGGAGCGTAGAGGCTTGACCCATGTGCTAGAGTGGGTTGTCTGAATTCAGTTTTCCCATGTGCCAGAGGGCGTTTGAGGCCACATCTCCTAGGAGAGGCCATAAATGAAGAAGGCATCCTCATTCTCTTTTGTTAATTCTGTTTCATTTTTTTTATATAAAAGAATCAAACCCCGGAGCAGCAGCTTGAATCCCACTGTCCCATGTCACAGCGTGCACCATAATCAGCAGGGCAGAGCGGAGGGCTTGCTGTCTCTGCCTCTAATTATTCTGAGTATTTTATATGTAATGAGCAGCTGCAGCATGAGGTCCTGAGGGCACCCCTGTTCCCAATCCAAAATAGCCAGTTGTCCAGTTCAGGCTGGATTCAAGCAGAGGGAAAATTAGATCCATGTTTTCTCACATCTTGGGTAACAGGTCTTAGGAGATGGTTTTCTTGCTTTCAGTTTCACTCCTTTTACTTATAAATAGCAGGCATTTGCAAAATATTATGGAATCAAGGATACAAATTTCTGTGTATGTTTCTCTACCTGAAAGATATGCCAGATTTTGTGTCAGGCCAGTGGTATTTTAGCTGGTAGGAATCTTGGTTCCCAGGTAAGATTTGGCTACAGTCATGTAGATGGCAGCACGGACTGGGGAGGGAATCTCTTAAATGCTGGACACATGCTGTTTTTTATTGTGGCTGCTGACTTAGTCTGAGCCCTGTCTGTATTTCTTAATTCAAACAAACAAATAACAACCAAAGAAATAAATTAAATAACAGTCCAGTATTCCTGTAAGGTGCTATCATGAGGCTCAAACTGAAGTGAAAAATTACTTGCCAGGGTTTCCAGCCCCGGTGGTCTTTGATTGACCACAGCATGTCCTAAGTAGCCAGAAGGTGCAGAAGCCAAGGGGAACCTGGGGATGATTTGCTTTTGGCTTTGACTGCTGTTAACTTATTTTCTGATTCTGTTTACAGGGATTCTAGCGACTGGATGTTGTTAGCAGGATTTTTTTTCAGTGGCATAAGGATTGAAAAAACAGTATCTGTCTGACTCTTCCACAGTGAATGGCTTTCAAGTTAAGCCATGGCTGCAGTTATTGTGCTCTAGCTGTGACACTATAAATAAAGTTATTAACAGCAATATGTAAATGGGTTTCTATTTTTGTTCCCTGTATTGTTTGCAAAATCTAGGGCAGTTATTCAGTAAGAATCATCTGCTATTTAGCACTGAGCCTACCAGCATTTGATGTTGTGTGGGCTGCTGCGCTTTTCTCCTCCACCACTTTCTTTCTTTCTTTCTTTGCAGTGGCTGTTAGAATCCAGCACTTTTGCAAGTTTGTGGTGTTTATTGTGGTGTATAAGAGTAGCTGTGCTAAGCATTTCCAGGCTTCCAGAGAGTGGCCTGGTGCACAAGAATAGGGAATCATCTCCTGATACGTGAACTACAGGAGGATTTAACCCAGCCATACAAACACGAAATACCACAGCTGCCATTTGCCTTAGTGAGCATCTTGCAAATTCCATACTGTTCAAAGATCTTTAGGCTTGTGTTCTGTTTGCATGCTCCATTTCCTTCTGCTGCCCTCTCCATTGCTCCAGATCTGCCTGCCAGCCCCAGGCCCTGCTCACCTGTACCACATCAGTTCCTGCCAGACCCCCAGAGAGAACACGGATGTGTTCTTTGACAAGCACCTTACTACAGTCATGGCTGTTCCTGTCTGGAAGAGCAAATCATTCTAAGGCAAGGCATTTGTTAGAAACCTCAGTGCTAGGGGCAGGATCAGTGTGGCTGTTAACATAGATACTCCAAAAGACATTTCCCTTGAGGCAGTTTGTTCAAACTCCTTCCTTCTCTGCAAGTGAATTCAGCTCTGGATTCCCCAGATCTCCAACAGGGAAAGTCCCAACCTGTCTGTCCTGTGACTTGTTAGCCACAATTTTATTCCCAGCTGTGTCAGACTTCACGTGGGCACGTGTCCTCCCTGGCACTTAAATTCCATTTCATGCAGCTTTGTGAAAACCAAAATTGCTGCTACTGCGGTGGCATAAAAAGTAAACAGAAATTAGCTAGACTGGTTTTGCATAGATGTAGGAAGAAACAGCAACTTTCCTCTTTTTTTTATGCTATGAGACACATTACCATATTTTATATTTTAAGTGGTCTCTAAGGTGGCTTTCTATGCTATAGAAAAGATCTGGTCAGACTCTTGATTTTATTGATATTAGTACACTGGTAAACTAATAGCTGTTTGCAGGAACTACATTTGGTGATAATATTTTGTGAATATTGAGAGTAGCAAGCAAATGGCTTAGTGAAATATCTTAATGCATTAACACAGAAATTAAATTTTCCAATAGAAAGTGCAAGAGAAAGCCATTTCTTTATATGCAGATCTATTATTCTGGTGGTGGCAATTACAGTAATTCTCTTGAAATCAAGTTAAAATTATATGTCTGCTTCATTATGAGAAGAAACCACTGATTGCAAAAATCAGGGGAGATTTAGGGGAAAGTTAGAGAGACTTACAAATGCACTGAGCAGACCTGTCATCACCATGGTTCCTTCTCCAGCATGTCAGGAGTAGGGTTTGTGTGGATGTTTCCTGGACTTTGGAGGCAGGGATTCACATTCCTGCTTTGCCAGGTTTTTCCAATGCCATCTTGAGCATTTTTATGTATTTTATCTATATATCATACTGCTGTCTCTAGAAAATAATGTGTTGTTGCTTTTCTAGCACATTTAAACAGTTGCTTAATGTCACTGCTTACTCTCTATGAAATCATGGAAATATGCCAAGTATTTTGGAATAGGAGATATGTTAGGGGCTGAAGAGGTGCATGGAATTTCATATTCCCTGTAAAGGGCCACCTTTGCATAGGAATCCTTATGCAGTAACTGACCTGAACTGCCTTCTGAGGAGGAGTGGTTTTCCTGCTGATACCAATTTACAGAATTTCATTATATTTACCTTGTTTCTCCATGGCAGCTGGAGTTTTCTGTGTCACCAAAGGGAACCAAAGATAGATATCCACCCAAGTGCCACTGGTCAGTTCAGATGTGGTGGTAGGTGACATCTTAAAAAGGAAAAAAAATCCCTTAATGCTAAATTATAGCCCTTGTAAAGCTGGGAGACTTTAGTTTTGAGTTGAGGGTATCTATTCATTACTGGTTCTTATCAGGTAAGGAAAATTAATGCAGTGTTCAACAACCAGATAGTGAGTTCAATTTCCTGCAGGATTTTTTCCTTTTCATTTGATTCTGACATTGCAGCCAATCTCCCTCGTCATTGAAAATATGAATGTGGTTTATTATTAAATTTATTATCAGGTTTGTTTATTAATCAAATAACATTGATCCCTCAGTTAATGAGCTGTACCATTTTCTTTGGACAGCCATTTTTACTTTCAAAATACCTGAAGTAGAATTATGTCTTCATTTTACAGTTCCTCTCCACTGATGTTCATTGGAGTTTCTCAGAAAAGTGAGGATTGTAAATTGTGCACAGTTAAGTGTCTCTAAATGCTTTGCATCCATTTCTGTTTACGGTTTCATCAGTGTGATCTTAAAAACACAACTGCTCAGCTACATTTAAAAGTACAGAAGTGAGGGGGCAGCGAGTCCACTCATGCTGGCTGTTCCAAAAATGGCAGGAAGACTCATGTTCGTGTTCTTCAGCAGTTTTCCCACCAAATGGCCACTTTGTGTTATTGATCTAATAAGATACCAATGGAAATCATGTACACAGAGCATCACATTGCTTGTCCCTTCTCAGCTGATCCATTGGGAGTCTGTGTATTTTGCTACCTACCCACTTTGGGAAAGGCTCCTTAATGTTTTAAATTATGACATTTATGTACTAATCTGATGTGTTTATTATGTAGTGACTTTCCAGAGGGAAAACCCTGACTTGCTGAAATGCAAAGTAAATAAATCCAAAAAGGACAGGACACTGGGAAAACTGGGGGAGAGAGCGAAGAAGTAAGGTTAGATTGAAGTGATGGCTTCATGCAGAATTACTGCAGCTTTTTGGTTAGGGAGTACAAAAGCATCGTTGTTTGCCTGAATATCCATGATACCAGAGAAGAACAGACTGAAGGCAGTTTTCGCAACCATGAAGAGCTCATTCTTCCTCCATCAAATGCAAAGACCTGAGCAATATATAACAGAAAGCATCACAAACCTGATTAGAGGCAATTTCATCTCTATGCCATGTGCCTGAGCCAGGATATACTTGTGAAACTGTTAACTGTGACAAAACACATTACTCTCTTGCCTTCTCTGACAACTGATTGCTGGCACAGGTTTTTTGCAACATGTTTTCTATTGCTTTAATGTTTAAGTTTTTAGTTGTTTCTCTTTCCTACTGTGCTGCTTCTATAGCTTCAGTCCATTTTGCAAGGTATTGTCTCAAAGAGAAGGCAGGAAGGAATAGTGCCTTCCTGCCCTGAACAGAACTACAACTGTGTTGGTCCCTTTTTTCAGAATTCTGTTAGCTCTGTTGTCCTACTTACTGGCTTACAGCAGGATTTTGATATCAGAGGTTGCTCTAATCCCAGAAAACAGACTGCAGGAATGCTCAAATGAAAAAGCAAGTTTGAAAACCAGGATATGGCTTTTCATTTCTGTTTTACATGCAGTTCTATATTTCAGAATGTCTCATGGAACAAAAATGAATCTGAGATTTATTTTGGTGTGGGCTGGATTCAGCTCCAGTTTGGACAGACCTGCAAGGTCTTTTTTACTGGTCAGGCAGAGATGGGTGGGTTTGGGCTTGCTCAGACCCACAGCAAAGGCACATGTTTGGGGTCAGCACTGTGCATGGCTCATTCCTGCAAAAGGCCCTATCCTTCAACTTTGCCCTCTTAAACTTCCTTGGAGATGAAATGGATTTGGGATCTTTTGCATTTACAAGTTTTTTTCCCCTGTCTTCCAGAACAAATTGGAAAAAAATTGGCATTTCTATCAGTCACTTCTTAGATAAATGAAAAAAAGGTCTAAATTTCCTCCTTCTTAATAAGACAAGGTCTTATTTAGAATGGTTGGATCTCTTTTTTAGGTTTGACAGACAGTCTAATTCAGCTGGCAGTGATGGAGGATGAAAATTCCTTTCACTCATCTCAAAGCCATCTATAGTGTGTCACACCTATAGTTTGGCTGGTAGCCACTGCATATCTATTTTTATTTGATTTTGCCTTCCTCAAGTAGTTTTTCTTCCCAAAAGACTATTTATTACTGCTGTTTCCAGTGAAAAATCAATCTGGTTAAATATAGTCTGCTGAAATAAGACAATCTTGTAACTCAAAATGTTTAGAAGGAGAGGATAGCAAGCTTTTCATGTTTAAAATAAAAAAAAGGAGTACTGATGTTGCCTAGCTATAGCTAAGTTCCAGTAATTGGGATGCTACTCATTCTTGTAAACTGTAAACCTAGGGAGGTCATGGAAAAACTTTTCTTTGCATGACTGGTGCATTTTTCCCCTTCTGGTTAGTGATTTCAGGATCTAAATTTTTTCTCATTTCCGGGGCTGTCAGTGAGGGACAGACCACAGGCATGGATGTGAGGAGCACTGACCATGATGGACAGTGTGGTGCCATTTTTCTCAGCAGCTCCTGAGCATCAGCAGGGCCAGGCCCTTTCCATGGGGCATTCCCAGCACAGCTAATGCAGAGCTGCAGCCACAAATGTGGAGTGTTTGTGCTGAAGATGTGCATCTCCCAGATGAGCCCCTCAGGCAGTTCTGACATCCTGAACACTCACCTGAGAGCAAACATGGGAAAATCAAGTCAAAGCAGGGCTCTGCAGTTTGTGTCTTTGCAATGAGCCTGGCTGTCATAATGCAGTGGCTATGGATGGCAGTCTGCACGTTGCCACCAGTGTCTCCCAGAGCCATCTGGTCTCCTGCTTCTTTGTTGGTTTTTGCTGTCTCCAGATTCACTTAGTATGGCCCTGCAGAGTGAAATTTTTAAATATGGCTTGTGAGTTTGGTTTACATTTTTGGCAACTTTGGAAGAGGGATGGGAGGGAGGCTTTCTGCCTTTTGTTGTAAAGAAAAAGGTGAAAAGGCTCACAGTTTTCCAGGGTTTTGTAGGGTTTTTTTGTGTATTTCCTCCTATTTTGCATTTTTCTCTCTCTTGCCAGACCCCTGTGCTTATCAGAACATTTGTGTACGTGTGCCTTCTCACCCTCCTGAGCAAGTGGGAGCCAGCATGACCAGCTTAAGATGGAACACTGTGCAAGACTGAGTCCTCCTTTCCAAGGGGGAGCTGTGTCAGCTCAGGTGTCACAGCAGTGTTAGGGTCCTTTGAAACAATAGGTGATTTTCCAATACTAAATGGATCTTCTCCGAAATGACCATATATGTTTAGGATAGAGCGTGTATCTTTTTACTGTTGTGTTTGCTTTTTTCCCATGGCTGTAGGAAAAGGAAAAATTTTAACCTCTGGTCTGTCTGGTGTCCTGCTGTTCTGGAGAGCATTTTCTGCATCGCTAAGGCTGTGTCTTTAGCCTGTCACATAGACATCCCTGGAGAACAAGGCTGACGTGCTGTTGAGACCTGAGACAGTCTAGAAGCAGCTTACTGGACTGGTCACTGGGCTGTCACTGACACAATGATCTGTGTGGGCCACTTCACCCTCCCTAGGTGGGCTTTGCTGCCCTTGCTCACATTAGTGCTGCTTTTTGCTTTTCCCAGTCACGCTGCCGCCTGATGGTCACTGTGGCACTGCTGTGAACTTGTCCTCAGCTTGTTTTGGTTTGTCCTTTTGTTGTTGCTTCTATCAAATTCAGCAGGGAAAGAGCATGATGAGCTGTTCTCAGTGTTTCTGGAAGCTGGAATCCTATTTTGTGCACAGGGTGAGTAGAAGACACAGAGGATCTCCATGCCATCCCATCCCCAAGTAGCTATAGCTAGGAGGGAGAGATTGGATGTATCCTGATGTCTTGGCTATTCCAGGACCTTCTAGATGAACTTAATACTATGTTTATGCCACTGGAGCTGGAAAATAATTCTGGGCTTACAGTGCTGGAGGGGAACTGGCGTTTAAACAGATGTCCAAGTGCAAAAATTGACTCATCTACCAAAATGCTGAAGAGATGCTCCCACCTTGGAGATACTCAAAAGACATCTGAACATGGTCTTGGGTAACCATCTCTAGGTGGCCCTGCCTGAGCAGAAGTTAGACAAGATGACCTCTGGAGGTCCCTTCCAACTTCAGTATGCATTACTGTGGCTCTCTGAAAGCCTAGTTTGGTGATAAGAGCTTGACCCAGCCTTTCAAGTGGGAGTTTTGTCAGCTTCATCTTGGTCCATCCTTCTTTGTTCTTCCTTGTTCACAGTATGACTCAATGACATGCAACACCAATTGCATGGGTGGTGTTGTAGCACCCTGAGACCCTGTCCTCACACATTAGCCCAGTGAGCTCACTGGCAAGGACAGACTGTGTCTATAGCCGGTGGCATTCTTGTTACACCTTCACTCATGAATGCTTGTTTCTAATGAGCAATGATTATTTTATCATGACACAGTAACTCTTTCTTCTCTTGTAGGTAGTGTTCCTTGTGGTAAAATACTACGGCTTTAGTTCAGATCCAGTCAAAAGCACTTTGCAGTTATTATAAGCCATTAAAGCTCACCAAGTCTGGGGTTTTGTTCTGTTTCCCATGCATTGCCTGTGGTGTTTGGTTTCCAGCAACACATGGTGTTTATATTCATGACTGGCATTACCGTTGTGATGGTGATAGGGTTTGTGTTTCTTGCCTCGCTTGATTTATGTTGTGGCTGGCGTGCATAGCACGCACATGGCTTGAAATAGAACATGACTGTGGGTTTTTTTTGTTTTTACATTAGAAGCACTCATGATTTAATTTAGCATTTTGAATAACCCTGCATTTGCAGGGAAACCTGTGTCATGTCCCTCCTTTGATAACTATATTAGCTTCAGACATCTAAGTCTGCACTTCAAAATCATTCGCTGAAGATGTGTGTGTTTTTAAACGTCTCGTAGTTTCCTGCTTCCCACCTTGTCCTTAGCTCTTCTTACTCGTTATGTTCTTTGCTTTCTGCCAAATCTCTTCCCTTCCTGCACACTTGCAAAGAAAGTTCTCCTTTGCCATCTTTTCCCATCCCAAATATCCTGTGATGCTTCTGCCTCAGGTTACATCAATAGTGCAAGGATCACCTGATTTACAGGAGATAGTTTTAAAGGACCTGCAGTGTAGGACTCCAGGTGCAGTGGGATGGACTTGAGCTTGTCTCTGGGATATTGCACTGAGGCTCCTGCTGTTTCCAGAGCTGCTTGTCCAGGTGTATCTTAACTGTTGTGTGAATGCATTACAGACCACAAAATGGGAAAGCTGAACTCAGCAGGTTGGAAATTTTCTCCTATTTTCTCTGCACCCTAGCTGTGCCTCCCTCCATTTCAGCTCAGTCTGCTTTTGCAGCTCTCTGAAGCACTGTGCACAAAGAGCACAGACATCCTGCTCATGGAGGCCGTGCAGTCCACAGTGTCTTGATGGTTTTGGGAGAACCAAGCTCATGCAGAGGCTGGGATTCTCGTGGCAGCAGCAGCCGGAGCTGTGAGCCCAACCTGCCCTGTGCTGCCCTTCAGACATGGTGGAATCCATAGGAGCCAGCAGCTATGAGGTGTTCCAGTCCCTGTATCCACTTTCCTGTTCTTCTGCCTGGAGCTTGAGTGAGACCAGGCAGGTATCAGGCTGGTCCCTAAGCAGAGGGGAGGATGGCAAGATCTGCCATCAGGCTCTTTTTCATTCTTTTTTCCTGTCAGTATCATGAGCCACATAGGGCAACAGGCACAAAACTGAGCTTGCCATGTACAGCTATGGAATCTTGAGCCAGTCCTTGCTGGAAATAGGAACTGAAATAGGAGCTTAGGAAAGTATTCACCTCTACCCTAAAACACAGTTTGTGGTACTTTTCAATGAAAATAAAACAGAAAGAATTTTAAAAGACATATAAAATTAATGATAACTCCTCATTTCTTCTGTCTTTCCCAGAAATAAACCATTTCTGTATTTTTTGAGGTCATACCCTGGTTATTGCTGGACAAAATCCAATCAGATGGTAAATCTGAAGACAGTGATGGAGTGGAAAATATATCAAGAGCTCTGAAACCATTACAACATTTTAATTACATGCTATACTGGTTTTTTCCACAAAGCAGTAGCCTCTCAGATGAAGGGACTGGGACTCAGGGCTGATAATAGTTGCTGATGCCCAGGCTGCAGATTGTGTGGTCAATCCCTTCTAATCGGCTTCAGCTAATAGTACTGCTAAACCACTGCCTCACTTATCCCATGATATTTTATAGCTATGATATTTGTTTCATTTGACCTTTTGTTGACCACTGTCATTTACTGCACATTTTGGCATAGGGGAGGCCTGTTACTGGCATTGTCCTCCCACCAGCAAGGAAATGGCATGACCTCTGAAGACTGACAAATAGTTGGCATGAGTTGGGCCCTTCATCACAATCATCAACACCATGGTCCTTTAATAAAATCTTTTCATTGCTAATGGTAGTCTGATATGAAAGACTCAAGTGTGGAGTGAGGAGTTAAGCGTAGTGGGAAGCTGTGTGTTTAATCTCTAAGGCTGCTAGTCTGGGTAAGATGCACTGGCAGGGTCCGGAGGTGCTTCAGACATCTCACTGTGTGTGTTGTGTGTATAAAGACATAGATATAAGAGGTTTCATTTTTAAATAACAGCTCTGGCTACACACAGGGTGAGGATCATGTGCTGTTCCCTGATGGCTACTGTAAGAGACATCTCTTTTCCTAGTCACTTGTGGATTTTTGGGTACTTTACAGGGAGCAGGCTGAATTTGAGGGTTACAAGGGCTAATAACAGAAGGAGCAGAAGTTTCTTAGTTCCCATTCCTTCTGTATGTGTCATTAGCAGGGCTGGGACTGAGACACCTGGCTGGTGTCTCTGCTGCTGGGGCTGCAGTGCTAGCAGGAGTGTGTGGAGGGGACAGATTAGGCAGAGGAATAAAATGTGGTTTGTTGGCTTTCAGAGTTCCTTGCTGAGAGCAGGGGACAGAGGCTTCAGTTGGGTTCCTGTTCTCAAGGGCTGTTTTCTCCAACTCTTGTGTCCTGTTCTTTCTCCAAGTGCCTGACACAGATGTGTATCTATCCTCTCCATCTTCAGTTCCCATATGCCTGCTCTGTCCTCTGCCATCTCACATGCAGTCCTTTCCATACCCTGATGAGGTTTTCCATTCCCTGCAGCCCATGTGTCCCAGAGGGTGTCTGTTGATAGCTCGGTAGTGTAGCTGTTTGCTGGCAGAGCAGGTCACAGAGCTGGCTGGCTGTAATGCGCTCAGGTGCTTGGTTAGCTGACACAAAACTGGGTAGAACAGCTCCATAGGTCTCTGTGATTGCTTCATTTGTGGGGTTGAAAATATTGCTACCATTTCACTTCTAGAAATGTCTGATCCATTTATCTAGCATGATAGTAATGGGGAATGGAGGGAGCAACCTCAGTCATTTATCCACATTTATCAGGAATGAGGAGAAGGCTCAGGGCATCCCTGTGCAGCATTTTCAGATACACCAATTGATATCTGAACATCAGAGCAGCAGCTGCTCTTGATTTCTATTCTAACACAAGGCTATTGCAACATGCACACAAGCAGAGTGTGAACATGTTCAAAAATGAGTAATTTGCAATTTGCCCCATGTTGGAAGAAGGACGTGCTTGCAACAAGACACATTTTGTTACTGCCACCAGAACTGGAGACATTTCCCATTTGTACATTACATATTAGCACATTCTTAACTTGCTTATGAGCAGTGTAGACTTGTCTAAGCTTTCATTTGATTTCAAGTGTGTTTCTTCAGGAGGTTTACTTTTATTTGTAAATATGTGGAATCTTGATTTATTTTTGTGTGTTTTCTCAAATGTTTAAAAATGGCAAAGTATATTTTGATTCAGACATCCCTGCATTCCTGTCTTGTTTTTTTCTCGTACATTTTAGCATCAGCATGACTAACAAAGAAGTATTTAATGCAATATGTTTGGTTGGTGATTTATTGGAGTTGAAATGTAAAAGGAAAATATGAAAAGCATGCCAAAATTGAAATGTGTTTTGGGATTTTTGCAAAAAATGCTTGTGAAAATATTTTTGTTGGTTTTGCTTTCTGACTGAAGGCATTGCAGGAAATTCTAACTGAAAACATACCTCTGCAATTTGCCTAAAACATGTTGGAGTTTTATTTTACAAAGAAGAAACAATTCCAAGGTGGTTGTTATTTAGACTTTTAATTTCTTTTCCAAGTACATCTTGATGGCAATAATCAGCTTCAAAGAACAAATCAACCACTGGATAAATGTTCCAATATACAAGTAGGGCTTATGAATTTTCTATTTATATAAATGTGTGTGCATATCTACATTTTATCTTAGATCTATATAGATGAAGTCTGCTGATTGTTTTACTGAAGAGTTTTAAATTTGCTCTAATGGCTGGGTTTGATTACAAGTCAGTATTTTCCATATTGTAATTATCAATGAGATAGAATCTTTGTGCAGTTTAAAAAAAAAAAACCCACAACCTACTGTTGTCCTTGCAGTACAGCATTAATATTGATTCACTGAAATCAAAGAGTCATTAATAATACTTGTGATTCAAATAATTGTGCTTTCAAAACAGTCCAGGCTGCTTTCACAGGGCTTTCCCAGTCCATCCTGGGTGGCTTTCCCAGTTCGTCCTGGGTGGATGTGTGATGTGATGTCCTTATGTCACAGTTGGCCTCAGCTGGCAAGGTCTGCAATCGTCATTTGGCAGCACATTGGTCATTTTGTGCTTGCAGCCTTGCTGAGAGGAGTTCCTAGGTGCTGCAGGTAGGATAGAGGCTGCATCATAAGGTGCCATTGGAGTTGCTCATCTCCTTGTTGCTCTGGGGCTGGGACACCCCTACATGCTTTCCCATCCCGGATTTCTACTGTGGAATTTGCACTTACACAAATATCAGCAACAAATTTTGTAATGCCTTTTCTTCTTTTTTTTTCTCCCTCCCTTTTCCCAAGCATCCTGTTTGCAGACATAGAGGGTTTCACCAGTCTGGCCTCCCAGTGCACTGCTCAGGAGCTGGTCATGACGCTGAACGAGCTCTTTGCCAGATTTGATAAGCTTGCAGCTGTAAGTTTTCTATTATAATTTTGTTTCCTCTTGTTTTTATTCTCCTGTTGCAAGAATGACATATTGTGCTGGTTCACTGGATTTCTTAGATATTCACTGCCCTAAAAGGCAAGCTATTGCAAGCATGAACATAAGCTGAATACTTCTTTCTCCTTTATTATTCTAATTTTTTTTTTAGGAGAACCACTGTTTACGGATCAAGATCCTGGGTGATTGCTATTACTGTGTGTCTGGGTTGCCAGAAGCAAGAGCTGACCATGCACACTGCTGTGTTGAAATGGGAATGGATATGATAGAGGCCATCTCGTAAGTACCACATTCCCCATAGAGAACTCAAAACAAATGCAAGTAGATTCTCTTTCCTGTTAGTTCTTCTTAATACGAGGAGCAAGGTAGCCAAACCAGAGAATTCTGGCCAGCAAAAAGGGAAACCAGCTGGATCGAAAAACCAAAATGGTGTTAAGTTTTGACAGCAGCAAAACAGACACTTGTGTCCATACAGTCATGTAGATATCAGAGCTCAGTTTCTTGGTGAAAAAGGCAATGGTTACTGTAATTACTGGAAGTCTCATTCCCAAAGGAGGATTCCAGTGAATTGCAGAATTGTGAATTCAGAGTATTAATAATAACTTTTATTAAATTTTAGTTGCTATTCATTTATGTCTCTTCAAATCAGCTTTTTACTCACCTTAAAATTGCTCTGCTAAGTACTTGTCTAGTACAACAAATCCTTCTCTTTGTGTCCCTATACCAAAAGGGTCAGATTCAAGGCTTTCTTCCTTTAGTTAAATTAATTACTGAAATAAAGCATGAAGTTGCTCTGGCACAGACTGGGACAGATTCATGGTCTTTTCCCTTTATTTCTATTTACTTCCCCATCTTTATATTTTTATTTTAAAACCTGTGGTGATGCTTTGCCTGCTCCTCAGACTAACAACTGTGTTAGTCCAGACCATTCTTGTCTTTAGAGAGTAACAAATAGGAGACCTGTATCTAGTTTTAGTAGTTGGAGGATTGCATACAGTGTTGAGTATTCTTTGCATTGTACATGTGCTTTCACATGCCAGTTCTTTCAGAGTTCAGAGAAGGAAGATTTATTTGGTCATCTTGAGTGTATGCAAGTTTAGGTGCAAAGTTCAGTCAGTTTTGGATGGTAACTGAGCTGACCTTGGTATCTACACCATCACACCATCCCTGCTGCAGACTCTCCTGCTCTTTCCCTTCTCTTTTTTTTTTTTTTTAATTTATTTATTTATTTTTTGAAAGCATCTTCTGAAGTATTAGTGGTACCAACCGAGAACTAGAAGATCTCTCAGCAGTTCTCTTCTTATTTCATACAGTAAATTGATGGAGTTTCCACTTCAGCTTGAAAAAATCTAGAGGTACCTCCTTGCTGAGCTTGGTACAGTACATCCTGAACCATCTGAATTTCTGCAAGGACGTCAATACACCCCCGGAGTTCTCAATCTCATTTTCATAACACAAATACACAGGGTGAAAAGCAGTGTTTTCACCCAGGAGACCCCATTCAAAGCACAGTATGCAACAGCATTCCCTTGCTTGGTATACAGTGTACAATGTCAGGACTTTCTAACTTTTCTTTCCTGGTTTTAAACTCCATTGCCTTGCACCAATCTCCTTTTGGGGTTTGTATCAATGTGCAAAATAAGAGGATTTGCAAGTAGCTAGTTTCCAGCAGCCCTTGAAAGAAGGCTATTTCATCCATGTGAGATACAATTAAGTAGCAGGTGACAAAGGGTCTTGTCAAACACAAGAACAGCAATCCTCAGCCACCAGCCCCAAGAATACTGTGTTCATTGCCCAGTTGTTGGCCTGATGGAGTCCAGAGCTCTTCACGTGTTGCTGTGTAATTCCCCACAAAGCTAAATAACACCAGGAAGTCTAGACTTCATTGATTAACTGCAACCCACCTTACTTGGAATAAACACAGAGCTGAGGTGCACTCAGTGTTTGTTTACAAATAGCTCTTCAACAACCTTTAAAACTTGTTTCCCACTCTCTGTATAATGAATGCATTTAACAATCTTATCTCTTAATAAGTCTGGAAGGTGACTCTGTTCTCACTACCCTTGCTCTCCCTCTTCTCCCCTCCTCCCCTAAGGATCAAGATAAGAGGTTTCACAATTAAGGTAACCAATAGCTACTGAACATTTGATTGCAGGTAACAAATAACTACTGAACATTTGATTGCAGACTTCACCAGCACTGGGCCCTGCCCATAAGCTGATTTCATCTGTGTCTAATAACAGCAGGGAATGTTACCCCAAATAGGAATGACTTCAAGAAAATTGCACTGTATTGCTGGTATAAATGAGCTGAAAAAACGGAAGGTAACAAAGAATATTTAATTTGTCTGTAGAGAATAACCAGACTTATTTGTTTGCTGCAAAGCCTGTACAAAGTCATCTGCTCATCATGACTCTACTGAGAAAAGTTCCCTGTTCTTGTGTCAGTAGCATGGCTTGGCAGGGGTGCAGGAGGGGTTGTAGCACCCAGTGGAGGAAGGAACTGCAGCTGGGTTGTTCCTATCAGGTTTATGGGCACAGCTACATTTTTATTACTCCACTTCCAGTTCCTTTTTCCAGTGTTGTGGTTGGAGCTCTTTCAGTTCATAAGGCTGTAACACCTTACCCATATCAGCTTCCTTTACCTGCTAGACGATCTCTGCTACTTGTTAAGAAAAATAATTAATTAATGTCACTTCAGTGGGTAGGTTGTGAAACATAAGATAGGGATCATAAAGAGAAAGGAACACAAAGACGGTAGGAGCTGTTTCAACAAGAAGTCACCTTGGACACTGTTTTAAGGGACATATTGCACTGTTAGAAGTGAACTGGAGTCCAGAGCTGGTCTATCTTTATTTATACAATTTCATTAATAACTAAAGCATAGATATTAGGACCGTGTTGATGTTAGGGTAGGGAGCTGGGAGGATTTACCTATCCAGATGATGTTATCTAGAAAGGACTGGATGAACCTGAAAACTGAAGAGATTGAAATCTGATAGGTATAAAGTACTCCTTGCTGCAAGGAACTTACTACTTAAAGAAAGGGACAGTGGTATGTGATGTAGGTGAATTTGCCTGTGAAGCATGGATGTTCTGGGAATGATGTGATTAGCAACAACAAGAACCAGAGTTGGTCTGAAGGCCTCATCAAGACTTTTCCCTACCCACACTCCTAAATGTATTTCTCATGTGAACAGTTCTTGAAGTTAACTTTTGCCCTAAAGGGGAAAACCCACAAAGTATTCCAGCAGTCTTTTTTGGAGTAAGCAGAGCATCCAAAACCTCATTACATTCAGAACTGGAGTATTTGTAGCTGCCTGTTTGGAGTGACTGCAATAGATGTGGTTCCCTGGTTTTGCTGCTGTAAGACCTGTTCAAGCTTTCCAGCTTCAGTGGGGTATTTCACACACATATCATATTTCATCTGTGGAAGAGTTGATGCTTGGTGCCATACAGACAAATTAAAATCTCTGAAATCATTTCCTTTTTCTCTTTGCAACATGCTATTACTGTTAATGAGGCTGAGTGCTGGCAGGTTATGTCCAGCTTTGGTATGGAAACCAGAGACCAGCGCTTTAATCCTTTTACTGCCCCAGAGATAATTTTTTTATGAGTTCTCAACTTGATCCTGAGTTCAGTGTACATGGATTTACTCCAAGAGCTCCACGTTCTGATTAGGGCTCTTCTTGGCCAGCCTGGCCATCCAAGAGCAGTACATCTCGTCCAGTTTTGTTCTGTTGTCCTGTTGATGTGGAAGAGCAGCACCAGGTGTATCTGTGAATAATTTATGGACCATTATGGACTTCTGTGTTCTGGATGCAAGTTTGTGCCGCTGACTGCAACCATTCAGTTGTTGTGATGGCCCTTGTCCCCCATGTCTCTTTTCAGGCTGGTCCGTGAGGTTACGGGTGTGAATGTCAACATGAGGGTCGGAATCCACAGTGGGAGAGTTCACTGCGGGGTCTTGGGCCTCAGGAAGTGGCAGTTTGATGTGTGGTCCAATGATGTCACATTAGCCAACCACATGGAAGCAGGGGGCAAAGCTGGGTAAGTTGCTTCATCAAAGCTGTTGTGTTTATCCATGAAACTCTCACACTAAATGTATAAGAGTAGTGACATGGCTAAATCAATTGGCATTTATTGCTTGCTGGTTCCAGTACATGGAACCCATCCCTGACAGGACCTGGCTTTTTAGGTGATCACCTTTCAGAATCTACAAAACTTGCTTGTCTTTTGTCTCACTCAAGGCGTATCCACATAACAAAAGCAACCCTGAACTATCTCAATGGAGACTACGAGGTGGAGCTGGGCTTTGGAGGGGAGCGCAACGCTTACCTGAAAGAGCACAGCATTGAGACCTTCCTGATTGTGAGGTGCAGCCAGAAGCGGGTAAGAACAAAAAAACTAATGCAGGTTTAGATACCTTTAATACCTTAATCTCTCTGACACACCCAAGTAGAGCCTTTATAGATGAGACAGTTGACATTCAGTGACAAAAATTCTGTTTCTCTCTCTTCTTCGTGAACTTTTATGTGTGTAGAAGGGAATAGCAACCATCTGCAAAGGTGTCTGCATCAAGCTCTTTCTAATTCTTTGAAGTAAATTTCCTCAGTTGTTTTCAAAATCATGTTGAAAAATGTTGTTAATATATATTTTGTAGAAGTACTTAAAGGAATAGATTAAAACCACAAAGATCTTTTCTCTGTCAGATTACAGAGGTGATTTTGTCTGCCTGCTGACCAGATGAATGAACATGAAGATTAGGGCAGTTGCTATCATTGCTTTTCAGCTTCTCTTTCTGAAGATGAGAAAAATTGGTCCACTGTAATGATCAGTCATCATTTTGACAGTAAGATGAGATCATACCAGCTGTGACATGGGTCAGGTGCACAAAATAAGGCTACAAGGGCACTACTGACTTGAACCTGAATCAAGTAAAACTCAAGTAGACTTCAGCTGATAAATCTTTTGTGACTCTGCTGATAGCAAATTATCACTAGCTTGTATTCTTTTTAAAAACAGTAGACTGAAATACTAGATAAGGATCTTTTGGATCTAGTTGAGCATAGCCAATAATATTTCTCTTAGTAATTTCTGCACTGTAGCCCCTACTTTGCTTATCACAGTATGGGCAAACATATACAGACTGGCCTGAATTGAAAATAATTTCATATATTTCTGAATCTAAAACCAATTAAACCTTCCCACATCTGTAAATATGACTGCCATGAGATTAAGTGAATTAGTGTTTGTGACATGTTGCAACAGCATGGTTGATTTGAATAACCAACACCTGTACAGAAAGACTTTGCTACCATTGCCTCATTTCCTGAGAAAATGGAAGTCTTAAATCTCTTTGATGGGTATTGTGTAAAAAATCTCCAAGAAAATCCCTTATCATTTGCTAAAGAGAGAACTGATGTTTTAGTGTCTATCTGCTCATAAAATAAATCTCATTAACAATTGTTAATCTTCAAAAGAGGATTAGAACTTGCAGTGCAAGTTTATTGTTCCTGAGTATCACTGGCTGTCAGTGAGCCAGCTGATGTTTCAGGTATTTAAATCACTTCCTCTTTGCTAGGCAGATATAAGAACATAAGCCAAAATACCCTTGTGATAAGACCCCATCTCCTAGAGTGGAGAACCTATACTGACTTCTTAAATCATGCAGTCACCAGGTTGTCTGCATGTTCTTGTGGAGAACCAAAAGTTTCTCTGGAGAGAAGATGAAAACATAAGATCAGGATTCTGCTGCTTGCAAGTGTTGACAAAAATCCTCAGAAACAGAGACTTCAGAGTGCTTGGCACCTGACTTCATTGCTGAACACGGGATGTATTTTGAGTAGGAGATTGGACAGAGACTCATAAGAGATGTGGGTTCCATTTCAGACATAGGTTTTTGAGGAACTTGCATCTTTATGCCTGGATTTGCCATAGGAGAATAAAATGGGCCATTCTTTAACTGTTTTATATGTATTTATTGCAGCTCTGTTACATAGTGTAGGTATGTAATAGTGTATTTCAGATTAGCTGAAATCTCTGAGCTCTACTGTAACACTGCTGTAATGTGCTGTGTCCCAGAGTACCTAAAAATTGGGACATTTGCTTGACTTATGTAATTATTGGGCTAAACTGAAATATAAAAAAGCAGCTACCCAGTGTCATGGGTATGAGGTGTTTGGAGTTTGAAGAGTTTCTGGTTTGCCCATACTGCTGCAACTTTTGTCCTCCCATAGCTATTTTTTATCTCTCTGTGAACAGTTTTATAGAATCATAGGAAGCCTTAGATTGGAAAGGACCTTAAAGATCATCTTGTCCCAACCCCACTTAGACAAGGTTGCTCAAAGCCCCATCCAGCCTGACCTTGGACACTTCCAGAGATGGGACATCCACTCTTTCTCTTGACAACGTGTTCCAGTGTTTAAAGTTCTCTCCCTGTTCGAAAACTCATTTTCACCTAGCATGAAGATCAGAAGTGAGAAAAGCTTTTGCCCATTGTCAGTTCAGTCAGTCTTGTACTTTTTGCCTGATGGTGGGCAAAGTTCTGGTGCTTTACTTTTCCTTTCATTTCTGCTTGCTTTTAATGACATCTTGTGATGTATTTAGACAGGTTTTCAGTTCATTCTGTTCCAGTAATGGCCATAAAATGTTCACCTAACTTAGTGGAGAGTTCCTGTGAGTTGTGTCTGGGTTCCTGCTGTCCTAGCACATAAGGCTTGGCATTAGCATTGACCTGAGAGCAGATCCAAGTAACTGCCTGAGCTGTTCCTCAGTCCACACAGCAGAATTATCTGGACACCTGGTTCATCAGTCCCACAGCCATCAAAACCCAACAATACCATGAGTTATGATAAGTAGATAAAATGTAAGGGTATGTGTTCTGTGCCCTTTCTGTTTACTGTTGCCATGTAGAGCCACAACTTTGAATTTTCTGTCTTTTTGTTTGTTTGTTTGACTTTTTCATCGTGTTAATGCCATTTCTTGGGCACAGAGTAAGTGGGAGGACCATCTATCTAATATTTTTGTTCCAGGAACTGAAAATAGCTTCTTCTTTGAAAATATATTTTTTTCTTTTTCCTTTTTAAAAATGCTATTAACTGGAATGTAGTCAGTGCAGTTTTAGGAGGGAAGAAAAGCTAGATTCTGCTCCGTCAGTCTTTGATTATATTGCTAGGCCTAAAAATGTAATCCTTGTTTTCTGTCTGATACACAGAAGAGTTGCTTTCTAGTAAAAGAGAACAAAATGCAAAGTTTCAAAATCCAGTCTTTTTGGATTTTTTCTCCTCATCTTTACCTCCAGATCTGCTTTCACCTTTCTGTTTGCCCTATCCTGTGATTCTGCTGCCCTCATGGGTGAGCACTTGCCTATAAAGCATATAAAAAAATGAAATTAGCAGGTTCTGCCATAAAGGTCTGTTGAATCTTTTGCTGTGGTTTGTTTGCTCTCATTAGTGCTAACACTGGGCTGCTCTAAAACCTGCTCTGGTTTTCTGCTGTCTCAGCAATTGGATCCCCTCTCCTTTTTTCTCCTGAGACAGACTCTTCTAATGTCGTCACACAACAGAGAAGAGACAAGCACAAGCTCTCGCATTTTCTTGCTCATCAAGCGAAACCTTTACCTTTTGCAAAGCTGGATCATCTCAGTGTCTTCTATTTATTCTGTGATGAACTAATGTAATTCCTGATAATGAAACCAAGTTTCTGTCTGTGATCTCTAAGGGAATGATCATGCATTTTGTACACTTGTAGACTTTGTACAATGTCTCAAGTTCTATTTCTAATATGTTAGTCCTCAAATGTTGGGTGCTAATACTCCTTTCCTTCCTATGTATCAAATACACCTCTGCTGCTCTCCTTAGCCAAATCTGTCATTGCCCACTTGCTACCAGGTAAGGTAAGAAAAAAATTCAACCAAATCTGCCCTGAAGAGCAGTAACGAGTAACTCTGCCAGTAACTTTCATCCAGACTAATACTTCCTCATTCGACACTGTCTCTTGCTATTTCCCAGCTTCATATTCCCCATCTGTCTTAGCCCTTACTCTCCAGCACAGCACTCTGTCAAATGCTCTATGGAAGAAACAAAGCTGGTGACAGCTACTGCATTTTCTTCTCTTTAGAAAAATTTGGATTCAAGGCTGTTAATCCAAACCCAGCATTTGCTGCTCTACAAGCTCTGTGTCATGATCACTGACTAAAGAGTTATTAAAAATATCTGTTACCAGAACTGAAATGGAATTTGGCAGTTTTCTGTAGATATGGAATGGAGGTTGTCTTTCTGACTTCAGCACATCACACTTCAAGTTTTGCTTCCAGACATGGTTTAGTGGGACTTGGCAGTGCTGTGTTTACAGTTGTATTTAATGATCCTAAATGCAACCTAAATTATTCTATGATTCAATGCTTTCCATTTATAACCCTATGCTTATGAGCCTTCTTCTCTTTTGCCTCTACTGTGGCAGTGGTGATTACCTGGAAAAAAACAGTCTGCTCCTTCAGTTCTACAGTAATGAAGAATTTTAAGTTCCTGTTATCCTTGCATGGTATAGGGTGATTTACACAGGGTAACTTTGGTTCTTATCCAGTTAATTTTCACAGTCATTTGGATATGTGTTGCTAATGGACTTAATACATTAGCATGGTAGAAATACTGGAATTCTCCAAGGAGATCTTTGCCTTTCTTCCTTACTGGCTTCATTCTTTACCTGAAAGTCTGTATTTCCAGATAAACAGCAATTTATCAGCTACAATTACTTAAACTGTTGCCCACATTTTAGTGATTCCCAAACTAAACCCCTAGGCATCACAATGGCCTGCACAACGTCTTTACCGTTCTACAGAGTGGTTTTGTTTTATCCATGTTACAGGGGGCTTGTTTACCTTACCCTGCAGACTGGAGCATTCATATCACATAACTCTGGTCCTCCACCTTCACGGCTTTTATATCTGCCCTTCTGAATCTTATTCAAAACATTTGTCCCAGTCATTATTGCTATCTTATCACTTCCCTGATATTCTTACAGTACTCTGTTTA
The DNA here is from genome assembly GCA_013397075.1 of Rhabdornis inornatus. Lineage (NCBI taxonomy): Eukaryota > Metazoa > Chordata > Aves > Passeriformes > Rhabdornithidae > Rhabdornis > Rhabdornis inornatus. Next base: position 1,078,623 of record VWZS01008949.1, on the reverse strand, counting down.
ATTATTCCCAGTTCTTGTGCTGCCCAAGTTTCTGGTGTTTGAACAGGAGTGTGTCACTCAGTGGTTGTCACTTGCTTTCTGCTCTTCTCTGAGATCAGGTGTTTCACTAATTTGCAGAACCATCACAACTACTCTTCCCAGCACTTCAATGCTTTACTCTGAGGAGGTTGGAAAATGTGTTTGGAGAACTAGGAAACAGACCTTAAGGTGAATAAGAGTTTAACAGCACTTAGTTTTACAGCTAGTTTTATCGTCCTCAACACTGTCAGAAATCTAGGGGAATGCTTTGCTTTGAACAAGAGTAGAAACAAAATGTGCCTGCAAGCAGATGAGCAATACTGCTGACCAAACACGCTGTGCTGAGTGCACAAAGTCTGCAGAGGGAAAAAATGTTTATTTTTTCTAATGTCTTTCAATTGATTACACTTGGGTGTTTCTTTTAACAATAGCAGGTACATACCAGTTTCAGAAAGGATTGCTGATGGTGGCCTTGAAACAGCTCAACAAAACTTTGGCTGTAACTCCTAGAAAAACAATTCTCATTCTTTTCTAAATAGTGCCCTGGAATTCCGTCCAGCTGAAGAAATAAAATGGTCCTTTAAATGTTGGGCATGTGACTCTCCTAAAACACAATCAATCTAATGTGATGATTCCTCAATTTAACACATTTAATCAGAGCTCAGCAGGGTTCCACTCATGCAGATTTGTGAAGGCAGCGGTTTGGAGCATGTAACACTACCAGAAACATCATGCACATGTCAGAAGGACTTCAAGAAAATTTAAAGAGTAATGTGTATATAAATATGATATGGCTGATCCATGGTCAGATTTCACTGTTGCACTGATAGTGATCAATATGTTGGAAAATCCTATCACACACACACTGAAGAAGTAACAGGTATTCTTGATTCGATTGATAAGTACAAGAAAACCTTTCTGCAGAAAGCTCTTTCTGCAGTTTTGCTGTAGCATTGCTGTAGCTCAGTGTGTGGGAACTGGTGGTGGGAACACAATAAAACCCCTGGGAATCAGATTTACAGTCTCTTTCTGAGTCCAGATTTGAAAAGTTCCCACAACAGCCTTCTGGAGTTCAGCCACCTAAAATCTGAAAAACTCATTGCTGTCAGAAACTTTTGCACCTTCTTCTCTTTTTTGTAGTACCTGTAATGAGTAGCACTGAAAGGTATCACCACTTCTCTTTCTTTGTTCTTCTTTTCCAGTCTTGTTATGCCTTAGGCAGCCTTGCGTGCAAGTTGTCCTTATGCTGTCACTTAGCCAGGAAGAAACAGAGGAAGCATCCTCATAAATTTCCACAGAGGAGCTGTGACCCATCTAATGCTTCATTTTTAGAATTTAGAACTTGTTATTTTCATTACTCACTGAACAAATGATTTTGCAGAAAATAAACTCTCTCAAGTTTTTAAAACAACAGGTTTTATTTTTTCTTTAATAAGCATTGTTGTTAACAGCAAAGTCCTATTGTTCAAGATGACATAGTAGAACATTATGTCATGTGGAAAAGCAAAAGTGCAGGGTGCTTTTATATATGTGTTTTAATCTGATTGGAAATATTGCTGAAACATAGTCCACAATCCAGTGGAAACTTCCTACAAGAGGTGGGGGGGAGATACTGCCAGAGTTCATGAAGCCATGGAAAATTTATGGCGCCTGACCTCATGGGTAGAAATAATCTCAGAATTACACGTTTACCCGTTTGTCCTGTCCTTACCTCAGTCCAGATGTGTCAATAAGTATGTATGAGGTCTTTTATTTCCTTCAAATTCATCAAGCAATGCTTCAGACTCGCTAGCATTTGTAGCAGGCACGAGGATTGCTCATGGGCTGAGAGGGGTAGTATGTCTTCATGGACTTTGGCATTAAAGCTTTTCTCAAATTCTAACCAAATTTACTAACTCATGGGGCAAAAACCTGCTGTATATCACTTTTATAATCTGTTGATGTAATGGCATTTGTAAAGTAACCACACAGCTTTGCTTTTATGCGTCCCCAGACTGGTTTCAACATCTGGGGTTTTTTATTCCATTTGGTTGAAAACCCTCCCCTTAGTTGGAATAAGGTGGATTGACAGTATCACTTCTGTTATTGAAAAACAATGTCTATTTGCTTGGAGGTAATGAAACTGTATTTCCTACCAGTTTTCTGGCATCGCATCATAAAAGAAAGAAGCATAACTGTGAAAAAGATGGCATAACTGAAAAAAGCCACAAGAAAGTATTACAAATGATGGCAAAGACTATAAAGAGCAACAAGTCTTAAAAAACAAAACTTCAAATCAACTAGAATCTGGACATCAAGACTTCATCGCATTAATGTATTTTTAGAAACATTTAAAAGATGTCTCTCCCGGAGGTTATCCAGTTGCTTCTGTCATGGTTGCTCATGTGAAACTCAGCTGGTGCCGAGTGCTGGAATTTTTAGCCATTTCAGATGAACCAGTGGTGGGTTCAATGTGGGGAAGAGGTGATGTGGGAGGCATTTGCTGTCCTGAGGGCATCCACATGGGAACATCTATGGTTCCCCTGATGGTCATCGCAGGGAGCTGACAGCTCCCTTAGGTCTGCTCCCACAGGCATTCCTCGTGAGCCTATACTTGTCATCCTGGCTGGTTGAAGATCTTTGCTGGCACCCTGGAGCTGTAGGACCACTGCTGCTCACTGTCACAGGGCCAGCTGCTGTGGGACACAGGGTTCCTGTCACAGGTGGCCCCACGGCCATGAAGCTGCAGCCCCACGTGCTCAGCAGTGTTTGGTGCCTGTGTGGTGAGCTGTGGTCTCAAGGGAAATGTCATTGTAGCTGTCTCTGCCTTGCAAGGAGAGAGAAGATGATTTCCCATGCTTGTCAATCAGGCAGCTTTCTCCAGCACTGAATTTCAGCAAGCCTTTTTAAATTTCTTTTTAAAAACCCTAATTTAAGGCAGCACAGCACTTGACATTTAACTCTGTGGTTACCATGGAGATAACACCAGGTATTTTGCAAACTCCTGAGAGATACAAGTTACACTGAATAGTGGGGAAATCAAAATAGATAGGTATGGAATGCAGACTCCAGGCAAGGAAAGCAGTGGACCTACTTGTTTTGTCAAATAACACTTGAACCAAAATTCTAGAGCTGAAAGCAATGGAGGCTTTCTTTTTAAATAACTCTGTTGTCTGGAAATGCAAAATTAACTATTAAATCTGTTTTTTTCTCTAATGTCATTGAAGCAGAAATTCTCTTGGAAAAAGTTTAATCTCTCAAGTAATAAACAATGATCCTTACCTTCTGAATTTTCAAGCTCTCTAGAGTTTGTATTAAGCAAGGATATAATAATTGACACCTCTCTGCCTTCTGAGTCAGTACAGGTGAATCACACAATCCTCCCTGAGCCAGTCTGCAGTGCAGCCCTTGGTAGAGGGACTTCTGTCCACAGAACACATTCCATGTGGAAACCTGCCTGTCTTTTTGAATAGCAACTATATTCAAAATAAGGAACTAATCATCTGCCTGTTGTTGAGCCTCGTTACATGCTGCACTTCTGTGCACTTGGAACTGGCACTGAGCTTGAATGAAACCTGTCTGACAGATCCTGTGCTAACCTCACAGTAAGCTCCCATTGCAGCCAAGAGTCAAAGCCTTGATGACAAAATCAAAGACTTTGTCCAAACTTCAGGAGGATTGGTGTCAATGTCAAATTGGAAGCTAGCACTAGAGTTGGGAAGACCATTTTATCACACTCTGCAATTGCATTACCCTTAACATGTACACAGTTTTTTGCAAGATTTACATGCTTTCCTTAGCATGTCTGGGAATATGCTCTTGCAAGTGTGGAAAATTATTTGCATGTGCCTATGGAGAAAAGTGTTCTGTATTCCCATAGCTTCAAGGAGATTCAAGGCTTCTATTCTTCAAGCAAACCACTCCGTGTGTTGTTTCTCTTCTAGATGTAACTGTTCCTTTGCTTTTTGAGGACTCTCTGTGTAGTTATCTCAGCTTGGAGCTGCAATTTTCTATCTGAAATTATTCAGTTTGATTCAATTTGCTAATAAAGAAAACAGATGTCTCCATTTTGGAATGCTCCTCATGTTTACACAGGTTATGGTTGTTGTTCAGAACAAGTAAAGGAATAAAATGATGGGCACCACTTAGAGTAATGTGTTGTAAAATAAGAGAAAGAGATGGTGGACTGGGACTACTTTTGATCGGAGGCTGCTTCATAGAGTGCAAGGTGCAAAGCCAGCTTTTGGAGTGAGAGATCAGAAGTGAGAGATGCTTGGAGAATGACTGGCATATAAAAGTATGAAAACTGATTATGCATTTCTCTCTGGATTGTGTTCCAGAAAGACGAGAAAGCCACGATAGCCAAGATGAACCGGCAGCGTGCCAATTCCATCAGCCATAACCCCCCACACTGGGGTGTTGACCGGCCCTTTTACAACCACCTCGGAGGTCACCAGGTCTCCAAGGAGATGAAGAGAATGGTAATGCCTTGCTTTATGGACATTAATTTATTTTCTTCTTAATATGGTGTTATATATCCCTCCTGCTTTGTCTGAAGGTTTTTACAGTCCCGAGGGCATTTTCAAAACGGGGTGGAAAATTCTACTTTGACTCCAGAAATAATAATAATGGGTACATCTGGAGGTGAGTGATTGTGAGATGAGGCACAAGGTTGTTTGAGAGGGGAAGGGAGGCTGAATGGCACAAAAAAGGCTCTTTTGTCTGACTTGTCCCACATTCTGAACACTCATCCAGGCTGTGAGAGAAGAAGTGATTATCTGCAAAAACTGCTCCATCACCCAAGCATTCAAGAGGCATCTGACATACATTTCTATTAGCTCAGTACCTGCAGAGGTTTCTGGCTTGCATTGTCACAGCCAGGTGCTGTTCTCTCTAAGCTGTGTGCTCGTGGGGCCCCAGGGATGTCACTGCCGTGTTTAATCCTGGAGAATACATTCTGGAGTACATGGATTAATTGGCCTAAGGTAGCACACATCTTCATTTCTTTCTTGTACCTCTCACAGTCTTTCTAAATTAAAATGAACAAGAGCTAATTACCAATTCAATTGCACTGAGAGGACTTTTATGCCTTGTTTAACGTAAAGGTGTAGATGATATCTCTGTTTTCTTCAATAAAGATTAAAAAGATAGTTTATATTATAGTGGCTATTTTTAATAATAATAGAAATATTTAGCACCTCTATAACTGCATGCATAATCAGATTGTTCTATAACCTTATTGATGCTGTTTTGACCCTTTATGCACAGTCAAAAGTGTCTATTTGTTACTCACTTTGTTGTCTATAGTCAAAGTTCTGCTCCAGGTCACCAAAGCCTTTAAGTATTTACAAACATTTATGAACATGAGATTCAATCCCACAGTTTAAAAATTTGGTCATAGCTATAAGAAACTGCATATGGTATCTTTTAAAGATAAAAGATAAAAAATAAAGATTAAAATGCTGGTACATTTATTAATAGTTGGTGCTAATATTATTAAATCTTAATATTATTTTACAGTGCTAAAGCAAATTTCTTAGTCTCCATAGTAATAGTAATGTTTCTTTCATTTCTCAGATCTCCAAATGAGAGCTTCTGACATGAGCATGCAGATCAGTGGAACTGTGCATTTTTTATGTGGGCTTTTCAATAGGGTGTGTTCAATAGGCATGACATTATTAGAAGAGACTAATCACACTAGCACATAATTATAAGTTTCTTTGAATAGCTTTTAAGGGGTTCTTGAAGCCTCCTGTTCAGAAACAAGGTGTATGCATGCCAAATGGTACTATGCTTCTTGGTGTTAATTACAGTTTGCCATGTCTAGCCGGTTGTTCAGTTGGAAAAACATAATTATTTATTGAAATACCAAGCTGAGTCCTAAAAACTTCACTGCCCCTCACTTGTAGGAGGAGACACTGACTTTTTTTTCCTTATGTTGAGCCTTTCCTTGTAATGCTATTTACCTTCTTGAAAATTCAGCAGCTCAGAAAGTCTGTTCTACTCAATCTGCCTCTTGTATTAAGCTTTCTTTTGAGAAGCTGATGTTGCATGCATCAGGCTGTTTCTTGAAAACCAACTGAAACCTGATTCAGATGTATTATTTTCAGCTAGACTTTTTGTTGTTGTTATGGACTGTTTTTCTAAATCTGTTACTTACAGATTTACAGATCTGTTATGCTTGAGATGCATTAGTGAAATGCAAACATTCTTCCCATGGCATCCCCATTTTAATATTTGCTAGATAGACATTTTAGTGATTAGAACACAGGGCCAATTTCTCCGTCTCCTATCTTAACCGTCTCTGTGTTAACTTCTAATGTAAATATGCATTTCTTTGTACCACCCGTCTCTGCACGGTACTCTGTAATCTCTAACACTGTGTTACATGTATGCTGTGTGTGCTTAATGCATGCAGAGTGCACGCTGGCTGCAAACTGCCTGCTTAGAAATACAAAATGCAGAGAGACAGAAGGGGAGCAGAACTACAGAGGCTTTTATCAGTACTCCTCTGGGATGACATGTCATTGATCTTGGTAAGCAGCACCAGCTCTCAAACCTCCTGAAAATGTGCTCTTTGTTCCACATTTCCCTAGACCTTTTGCATGTTGCTAAATGTCACCTTTCTTCTTGGGAGCTGTGAACATGTAAGGTTGGATTAGTCTAATATTATGCCAAAGGTGGGCATTGCAACATTGCCTTTCTCTTCAAGACCTGGAGCTCCTTAGTTCTGTAATTTCAAAACAGGTATTTATAAGGGTAATTGTAAGATAGTCCTCAGGCAGGAGCCAGGTAATATTGCAGTGATGTGCAGTTCCACTATATTAATATGTAGATATGAATACATTTGTGTGTAGGAAATAATACAGATGGTTATGATGTGCACTGGGTTTTGTCACAAATATAAAACATTTTGCATTTTAAAGACAACCCTATTTTCAGCAAAAGAGACACAGTTTTTTTGTGGCTCTACTTACAATTCCCTGAAAGAGAATATTAAAGTTCCCTGAATTGCATTTTTGGGAAGGCACTGTTATATTTAATAGAAAACAGAAATATTTTGGCCATTTTTCTTTCCAGTGAATTCTGGCTCTGGTAGGTGTCTCTATTCTTAGGGTATGTTAGCAGCAGTCTGAGAGGAGATGGATTAGTATCAAACGTAGCCCTATATTCTTTTTTTTCTCCTCCTCCTCCTCTTTTGTCACAGCATTTCAATGTGCTGCCGTGTCTGGGCATGTCACCAGTGCAGCTGGTGGGGTTGGTGTGGAATGGCAGGGTGGACAGTGGCATAGGAAGCCCTTTGGTCCCTGTTTCTCTCCATGTTGTGGCTTGGACCTTAACCTGCACCAGGTCCAGCAGATTCTCCATGATGCTTCTAGTTAAAGTTTTTCCCTTGTGCACACAGGAGTTTTTTCAGACACTTGCACATATGAATAAGAAAAATTATCGTACACGTGTCCATGTGGTGGTAATCTAAAATGTCCTGGAAAATGGGAGTCACTTTCCTACTCCTACCCTGATTCAGGTGGGGATGCAACTGTGTCAGCTCATCCCATCCAGCCCAATAGCCCCTGCACTTTTCTTGTACACTGGTCTTCTCTCTAGACCACCACAAATACTTCTTTTTCCCTTCCCATTGCTTAGCAGTGGCCTTTCTTGCCCTGCAGAGCCTCCAGGGAGGCAGCAGCCCAGAGACATCAATGTTGCACACTGCTGATGCTGACCTGCATTAGCTGGTGGAGCCACTGCCCCGAACAGGCTGGTAAATGTGCAGAGGAAAGTCAGACACAAATGCCCTGGGAGAGCCAGGAGCCCTGCTCTGAGCTGGCAACCCTGCTGGAGCCCTGCTCTCTGGTCCTGGGGGCACAGAGCAGCTCGAGGGCTGCCCCAGGCAGGCAGGGGAACCTGCACAGCATCAACTTAGTGCCTTACAGAGCAGGAACAGAGCCTGCCACAGCCTGGCAGAACAGCAGAGCTGCTTTCTGTTTGTCTTGCTTTTTACAGCTTGTTTCCTAAACAAAAGCAATCAGTCCAGGACCAGCAAATGCATCTCTCTGGAAACGGAGACTCTTGTGCTGCTCATTCCCCCAAGTCTCCATAAACCAGCCTTGCCTTCCCCACTGTCTCTTTAGTCCAGTTTGTAATTGCAAAAGGGTCAAAAATAAGTGGACTTAAAAGCATTTGAAGTACAGGTATATTTATAGCTATAACAATATTTATACACCACTGAGAAATACTTTGCTTTTCCCAGTGTATATTTCAGAGGGCTTTTATAAATATTGATGAATTTTAGACTTCTGGAAATAATACTCATGTCTCAGTTTTCATCAGCAGAACAAAATTGCTATTAAAGAAAAACCAATTTGGGGATTGTAGTTGACTGTAAACTGAAAAGAGGTTTGTTGTAAACAGCAATAAAAAGACAAATGTTGATACTTTCCAAAATTACAGGGCTGTTGTAGATTGCAAATTATTCTCTTGCATCTTTTACTCTATTCAACGTTATTAAGTTTGTATCCAGTAAAATATATCCAGTTTGGGATTACAATAATTTAGGAGAATGTGGATGAGTTAGAGATAATCTAGTGGACAAAATTGCAAATTAGCAGAGTTTCAACAGTGTTGAAACATTGTGTTTGTTTGAACCTAGAAGGGAGAAGACTGATTAGAAACAAAAGTCTTCAAATATAGGAATGTTTATAAGGACAAAAATAATGATAAATCAATCTCCATGACTGTAAAGGCCAGGTTTAAAAATAATCATCCTAGTTTTCTGAAAAGGAGGTATAAGTTAAGAAAATACTTAGATGCAAGGAACAGACTGTATAAGAAGCTTGTGAAATCCCTGATTTTCCTGAACAAATTTTAATTATTTTATTCAGGGCTTTTCAGTCTGGAGTGGCATCACAAAATCCTTTGCAAGTATTGAAACGATAAGGTCAAAAAGACTCTATTAGGAGAATATATAAGGAATAAATAATATATGAAGAATATGAGACACATGTAAAGATTTTAGAAAGTTTCCAATCTATGCTGCACGGAGCTTTGTGCCATCAATCTCCCCCCTTTGTACAGGAGCCAGCTATACCCCCAACATTGCTAAGAGTTACTTGTCTAGCCCTTGTTTAAAGACCTGAAAGGATGGAAATCCCACAGGCTTGCTGGGCATTCTCTTCAACAGTTTTATTAATTTTCTTGATGTTTTACTTCACATGTCCTCAGTTCAGTTTGAAACCACGGTGCTGCATGAGCTATTCACAGTAGACAGAAGGCAGTTTAATTTTCTCTCCCTTACAATTATCTTCTCTGTGGTTGAAGACTATTACCATGTCTCTGCACAGCTCTGATTCCCTCATCAAGCTTGTTCCCTGGTTGGTGCTTTCCAGCCCGTCAGTTGTTCTTGCTCCCACTGAGCACTTGGTAAGAGGGAGCGCCCTCGCTGAACCCAGCACTCATCCTGAGGTTTTATTAATCAGGGAATCATAGAATGGCCTGGGTTGAAAGGGACATTAAAAATCATCCCATTCCAACCCCCCTGTTGTATACAGGGATGCCTTTCCCTAGACAGCTTTCCCAGAGCTCCATCCCACCTGGCCTTAAGCAATTCCAGGGAAGGGACATCCACAACTTTTCATGTTAGACATTACATCACAAAATGCCCCTTCAATTCCCTGTACGACAGTACCATGGTGTCATTCTCACATCAGGAGTGCTGCCCAGAATATATTGGACATTTCTGAGGTCTTACAACCAGACTTGACACAGCCTGATGCCATCTGGCTTCCAAAAAAAAAAAAAAGGGCATTAATTGTGTCAGGAGTTCTAATCATCTGTGGGAAGTCCTGTTGTTGGATCTTAAGGCTGCCATGCAGCCATCATACTTGTTTGACACTGGCTGGCATGACAGCTTAGCCTGTGTCCCTGGTACAAGCTTTGGGGAAGGTTTGCTTCAGAAACAGGTACCTCTGAGTTGTTACAATCAAATATGAGCAGAGTGGCTAACGGGGTTACTGAGCACCGTGTAGATGCCCAGAAGATTTCCTTTCATTTTCCAGCTGATGGAAAGGTTTAACATTAGGAAGTTTAGGAGCAGAAGGAGGAAGCCCTGAAAATTGCAATGCTGGTTTCAGTCTGACCATACTTCTTTAATGAGTCTGAGTACAGCTAATGAACCATTTAATTTGCAGTGAAATTGTGTAAGTCGATATTAGTGAAAACACAAAGTGAAAAACTGACATAAAATCAAATAGAAATTATAGATGTGTAGGAAATATTACTGCATGCAGATGTTAAAGATGTGAGACAAGGTTATAAAAATGGATCCTGGATATGGCTGGCATGATAAAGAGCAAGCTCTTTCAGGTAGGTGCTGCCTGATTCCTTGTGGTGCTGCTCAGAGCTCTGCACATCCTTCTACATGATATTTGATTGCTTGGTGTTTATTTTCTAATGAAACAACACTTATCTAGAAACAGGTTCATTCAACAATAAAATAATTCTTTGTCCTGTTCCCCCTGTCCTAAATCAAATGGTTCTTTGCATTTTGCATTGTAAATACAACTCATTTCCTCTCTTAATGTCACCAAGTTGCCCTCACAATAGATCTTGTTACTTGGAAATCAAAATTGGAGAACAGGTGCCTCAGAGGAACAGATGCCATAGCTGGTTCTGAGCCAATTCTACCTCTTAAATATCAGAAACAACTAAAATTGAAAATAAAAGCTTCATAGGACAAGTTTTCCTCAGTCAGCTCTGTCAAAGAGGATTGGATTTGAGTCCATGAATTAGGCACTGAGGGTTCACCCTCCTTCTAAAGGTTTCATTTAACTGGAGGTCATCATTATCCTCTTTTCCAGCAATCATCTGCTAAATCTGGTAATTGCAGCACTGACGTGAGCAGGGCTGGACAAGGCCCCCAAATGGAGAACAATTTGACCCACTATTTTTTCACTGCTATTGTAGTAATCTAACTCGTAATCAAGCAGGAGGAAGCTCTCAAAATCCTTTCTGCTGTAATCTCCATGTATTCCTATAGATCTGGGAGGACATTAATAGTCTGGTCTGGCTTTTATAGAGCCAATTTGGTTTTGATAGCTCTCAAACATCAAGGGGAGAAATCCCATCCAGCAGTTATGCTGTGTAATTGCTTTGGTGCTCACCTGGAAAAAGGGTTTGCCTGATTCACATGATCCATGGGATCTCATATAAATGAGTGGGAGTACAATGCACATTGCTCAAATTGCCAGAGGCTTTACACTGTTTTGTATCCTCATCTGCTAGCCTAACTTTTATGCTATTTCATCAGGACTTGCAATCATCCTTGATTACTTCTTTAAAAGAGGGATAAGAGTCCCTTTTTCAAAGAACTAATCAATGCAACAGCAGATCTACAGCTGGTATTGAGAAACCTAGGTAGAGTGTGATATTTGCTTGGAAGCCTTGCACTGATAATTTTTTCACCATTCAGTACCCTTTTCTAGAATAAATTTTACTCGTATGGGAAAGGTCATCTGGATTGAGACAATACTAAAATGTGTCAGACTGGTTTTGAGTGGGACTAAATTTAGCCTGCAGAAATAAAGATACAATTCCCTTTTATTCACAGAAACATTTCCTCCCATGTTCATGGAAGCATTGCACAGGTGGATTTGTGACACTTAGTGGAATGATTTCCAAAGCTTTCTCAAGCAGACAGTAAGCCTTAATGTCAAAAGGCTGCAGGTCAGCAGGTTTGGGTCTGGGTTTCAGAGAGGGTGAGCAGCTCTGGCCAGCACCAGTGGGCAATTTCAATTAAGGCTGGTTAGGCTTGGATCCAGTCTGTCTGCAGCTCATTAGAAGGCTAACAGGAGTTTCTGGAGAAGTTTGTTGGGTTTATCATCATTTGGAGTGTAGACATGGAAGGGCAGAGATTATGAAGCCAGGAACTGATTCAGAGCATTTCTAGGACTGCTTATTTTTATGTCTGCTTTGTAAGTTCTATAAACTGTTCACAAGTGAGGCACAGAATCAGAAATGTCACTTGAAAATGTGACCTTTGGGCTTGAGAAATTTGGATTCAGAGTTCACAAAAAACTGCAAAGTGTGAGCAACCTGCACTTTTCAGGGGTGTGAATTCAGAGCCAAAAGTTATTTAAAAGTAAGGTGGAGAAAGCCTATTTCAACCAAAGTAGCCTCTTATGATCTATAGATTTAAATCTGATGGCCCAGATAAATTCATGGCGTTGGCCAGGTCTGGTCTGCCGGCTGAGGACTGTCTACAGAATCATTTTGAGTTGAAGAAAGAAGAGGGTTTCTCCATCTGTGGCCAGCGCCGTGGAATGAAAGTCTATTTATCAAGTGGGGTGGGCTGCAGAAAAGGAGCACTTCAGCTTTCCTTTTCAGACCTCATTAGTCTGTGTTCCAGCTATAGCAGACACACTCATCTTTTAATCTGTTTCATAAACTGCTTTTCTGCCAGTCTGTTGTTCTGCACTTAGATGCTTGTTAAATATCCTTCCTATCAGGCTTTATTCTTTCTGGTCTCTGGAAACAGAAATTATGTTATTTTTGGCTTGAGTGCTTTGAAGTCCTTCAGTTTTACTTCTACATTTACACCTGACAGCATTTATCTTCATAGCCTTGTCTTTTTGACCACAGGGACAAAGCAGAAGGTACAACAGTGCTGAAAATAGATGTGAATAATTAGTTTTGTGGTAGAGCCAAAACAGGTTTGCTTTTAACAACATCCACTCTCAGCCTGTCACTCTCCCTTTTATGTTCTCCATGGTCATTGTCTCTGGGAAGTACCTCTGCAAGTTTGCCTTAACTCTTACAAAGCTCATTTTGTCCCTAAGTACAAAGTTATTTTGTTTTCTGCTTTAACATCACGTAAGTTCTGTTTTGACTTTGTTCTGGGGATGAAAACAGGGCAAGAAAAATTAGTTTCTTTGTCATTTTTACTCTTAAGATCTTTGCTGGAGTTGAGAACGAAGTTTTTAAGGGTGGAATTCATGCTTCCCACACACATTGTCATTAAGAAGGTCATGAAGCTCATCAGCCCTTCTACTGTCTTATTTTTGGAGTTAAATGAAAAGTTAAAAGCATGTAAAATCTATTCCACTTTTCTTTGCATATTTACAATATGTTAATGATTGCAGCCAATGTTCTTGAAGTTAGAATTATTATTTCTAATCGTTCTTGATTTGAAGTGTTATGGTATAGCAGTCAGCTTGTCATGTCTTTGACAAACACTTTATCATTCTATTTAAGGAATCAGTTTTAATCTTCAAAGAAAAGGGCTTAGTTAATTTAGAAGTCAAGCAGAGAGATGGCAGTCATATGAGCTTTTAGCACAATAGATACTCATAAAATATCCCCCATAAAGTAGTAAGCCTTAGGGGCCATAGGGACAGATGCAGTAATATAACATTCCCTCTTTTCTTCCTCCTGCATGTCTACTCCCACTGAGGATGTCAGTGTAAATTCTTAGTCACCTGACCTGCCATAAAAAAAATAAGGCTTTTTTAATAATCTGCTGTAGAAAAGACAAAAGAGCAGAGCCTTTAAGGGAGTTGATTCAGCTGAGTTTGGGTTAATGTTCCTGAAGCCGAAGAGAGGACTGTCTTAGTCTCAGAGCAATTATTAAATGCTATTACCTTTGCTTTTGCAATCTGATGGCAGAGTAATACAGCTTCCTGGGGGAATGTGAAAAAACACCAGTGTCAGGGATATTTAAAATGAGATTGAATAAAATTTGCATGAGGTCCTATGTGCAGCAATCCATTAGTACTGCTCTGTGAAAAAACCTATATCATGCCTTATGGTCCCTTCTAGAGCAAAGGAATTCTAGCCTGAAAAAGGGCTACTTTATCATCATAATTATGGAGCTATTCTTGAACTCCTGTGAACTCCTATCTGTCTGATTCTTATAGCCATCATCCCTTCTGCCATTTTAATCCCTGCTGACAATTCCCAGCCTTTTCTTCATGGCACCCTAGGAAACCACTGGCATTGTTTCAGCCTGCTGGGTACCAATCCATAAGAAGTCAAGAGGGGATTTATATTCTTAAATCCAGCAATTGGTTGTTTCTCTTCCTATCCCTTTACACCCCCTCTCCTAAATGACAGGCGCCTTATTTTTATGAGCCTTTTTTTTTTCTCAGGGGTTCAGACTTCTGTGTATGTTTGTGCTGAAATGCCAATTTTGACGTATCTCTGCATGCAGCAGTACCCAAAAAGGCTGAGCCCAGCCCCAGCCCAGCTGTCCAACCTTCAGTGGCACACACAGACAGATGACATTAGGGGTGCTGGACAGTGTCTTTAGCCCCTCGTATTTCTCTTTCCTGCTTGACTTTGGAAGTTTGACTACCAGATTATGATTAGGAATGAAGAAAAACCCACGAAGACTCTATTCCTGCAGGGCTGGTTGTGTGTTTATCCTGTGTATAACACACATCATTGCAACTGATGGGAGCAGCCTCATTCTGAGCCAAGGGCTTTAACTGGAGCAAAACGTCTGACTCCTGAAGATACTGAACTATTTGCCAGCTGTGGAGAAGAAAAAACGACCAATATGTTATTAGTGCTCAAGCCTTGTGCAAGGGGAAGGAAATAATTTCAAGTGCAGATTTTTCAATGAACCGAGCATGCCCACAAAACTGGAGGAGGTGAAAGCACATTAACCAAAACCCAGGGGGAAATTTCCTTCCCAACCCAAACCAGGGTGGGCAGCGTGACCCTGAGGGTGTGATCACCTCCTCTGCCTGAAAGGCTTCTTGGTGAGTGACTGAAACATGGATGCTGTAGTGGAGAGGGAGGAAAATCTCTGGTCACAGCCAGACCCTTGAGGTATATTTCCTCTGTATCCTGGCAAAGTCTTCCAGTGCAAATAAGAAAGATATCCTGTAATAAATGACCATGTTTTAAGAAGATGTGTTTAAGGATTTTTTTCCTAAAATAATCCCACAGACCTTCCTCCATAACAACTCCATTTTTGGCAATTCTGCTTGAAGAATCTTTAGTATGAAATGGGAGCGTTTGAAGTGAATAATTTAATTTGCTTAACTTGAAGAGGTTCCTACAACATTTAATTTTAAGCTGAATCTCTCTAATTAAAGTTCAAGTCACTCTTAAATATATAGCCTCATTAAATGAAGATCCAAGAAAGAAAGTGTGATAGTCTTTTCCTTTTCTGCTTTACCTGAAATACGTATTTTTTTTGTCTTTACTTTTGAAACACCAATTTATTTTGGGTTACCAGCAAGAATAATTTCCAGAATTTCAAGCACAAATTATCATCATAAATTGAATCAAACTCCATGTGGATTAAGTGTTCACCCGTATAAAGGGCCAGTTAAATATTATTCCACTCTTGAAATATTGGGGAATTTTTTGAGGATGTGCTTGCTGAGGTGTTTTAGTAACTTGACCTGGTTGGCTTGAGTCCTCAAACCTGTGCATCTCAAAGGCGGGAGAGTGAGATCTGTGTTTAGTTTGAGGAATTCAGTGGGATGGATGGTTATGCAGCTGGTTATGAAAATCTGACCATTTTAGGGGACTCTCCCACTGCAGTCAGTCATCCAGTTCTCAACTGGCTAAGCTTGAAAATGTGACCTTGATATCTATCTAATAAGCAAGTACTGGCTGTTTTCTCATCCCTTCCCTCTGCTTATTTCTTGGCTGGTAGCTATTCATGTACAGTTGATTTTTTTTTTTTTTTTTTTTTTTCAGCCTGACTATGACACCAGACAAATTAGTGAGCATTTTGCCTCCATGATTAATCAGTGAGCTTTCAGTTTTGGCACTGCATTGTAGGATTACTTAGAGGATAAATAAATAAATCAGTCAGACATTTCTGACTAAAATAATTAGGCAAAAGACAAAGGAAAAAACCACACAACAAAAAGTTGAAAGATCACTTCACTCTTTAATGTGAAATCAGAAAGTTTTTTGGGGTTTTTTTGGTTTTGTGTTTTTGTTTTTGTTTTGTTGGGTTTTTTTTCCGGTTTTTTTGTTTGGTTTTTTTTTTGGCTTGGATAACCAGACATGCTAACTTAGAATCAACATTACTATTTCCTTCTTCCCACTGAATCTGGTGGTGACATGGGACTGAGAAGATTCCTTGATCTGAATTTCCGATGGGTTAAGTTGAAGTGGCAGTTTCTGTTTAGAAGTGTCGTTTTAGTCTGAAACAGAGTATGTAAAAATGGAAATTACTCTCTCAGTGAATCACAGTCCTGGCTGCTGACCTGAGTGACAGACCTCACTTTTTCCCTCTGGCAAAGCTGGTGCTGTCAGGGACACTGTGTTGGCTTTCCTGCTGCCATGTGGCCACATTGCTAACTCACTGCAAGGGCAAAATCTGTTCTCCTTTAGGATCTGCTCAGTGTTTTGGTTCTGATGGTGTTGGACAAGGCGGCTGTGGGAAGACTTTTGCCCAAAGATGTTTGATTTTCAGTGAGGATGGATCTCAGTGTGCTGACCCCAGAATGGTTGCTGCCACAGGTCCAGCAGCTGGAAAATCCTCACATGCCCTGAGCAGTTTTGGCCTGGGATCTCTGGGAGAAAAACAAAAGCAATTCTTCATATCTCCCTGCTACATTTGTTTTATGTTTTGGAACACAGGGTACAAAATCTGTGCCTGAGTATTTGACCCTAGTTGTCAAATATACAACTTTTCTTGACTACAGTTAAATTTAAGCCAAGATGTTAAAGGGCACATTTTGTCTCAGCCCATGCAAAATGGCAATTTTGATGCAGTTTGGTCTGTTAGGTATGTTAATGCTAGACATATAAACTTATGCCTCCATGTAAAATTTTGTCTAAGGCCTTCTAGCCATTAAAACTATGGATGACTCATAAATACTTACACTTAATCGATTCAGGTGGTCCTGAAATAATTGTGAATATTTGGGCTATTTCAAATATTATTAATAATTCCTGAAATCTTATTCAAGAAAGCATGTTCTATGTATGCATGTGATGAGGGGAAGAGCAAGGAGACCCCTGGGAGAGATGAAAACCAAAATGCATCTATTGCCCTTAGCTGAGCTCTGGCATAAAGAGATGCAGCCTTATTGAATATAGAAGTTGATTTCTGCTGTTGTTCTGGGTTTTGTTGCAAGTGAAATACATCCTCAGTTATCAGTACAATTTCCATTATATCATTTGTAGTGGTGACTGCTAGAAAGAAGACACCTGAAATGGAAGTGTGCCAGCAGTCAGCTGAAACATTTCCTTTATCTGCACTTCCATGAATTTATATCTGAAGGAATGTGTTTTTCCAAAGCTGCTCTGCCTGCCTGCTGACAAGGCTGCACAAAATATTGTTGTGGGTGGGAAAAGCTGTCCATCCACACCTAACAAATGAAAAGTCCCCTGTGAAATGCTGTTCCTGGGATGCTTTGTGTTCTCAAGGTCAGCCTGTTTGCTCACCCTTGTGCCCTTTTCCTTTCTTGCAGGGTTTCGAGGACCCCAAGGACAAGTAAGCAAATTTACTTCTGTCATACACTGTTATGTTTACACGTTTGGGATTTTTTCTTATATTAAAAAAGGACAAAAATTGATGCCTGGAAGCCAAAAATAATGTTTGGACTCCCCAGAGGTTTGTCCTGGAGGGGCAGCCAGTTGAGGGCACAGGATTGACTGATGTGCATTCAGAACAGCCACTGCCCTCAAAACATTTATTTGTTTGGTGGTTCTAACTTGCTTTTATAATTATAATGCTTTTGCTGCACTTCCCCTTTCCCCAAATAATCTCCACTCTTTGAAAATAACCCAAGACAAAATCTTCCTCTAAAGTATATATGTGTTGAATGCCTCTAATAAGAAAGGTTTATGTATGTACTGAAATACTTGTATCGTTTTTGAGTTTATTTGTATATTTTTGTATTACTTATTATTGCATATTACTTATTTCTACATATAAAAATAAACTCAGAAATGATAGCTTGTTTGAAAAAGTAAATTCAAAGTTTCATGCTCTAAAATACAGCCAAATTTTAGCAGCATTTTCATTTTTTTCCTATAGAACTTTAGAGAAATTGTTACAATAACAATTTAATGAGCGTGATATTTTGAAAGATTGCCTTTGGAGGAAAAAACCCAGACACATTAACTTTTTAACTTCTACAATTGGACATGACAAAAGCATTTCCTTATTGAAGGTGTTTAGAATAATTCCACTGAATTATTCCTGCTGAATGGCATTAATTATAAGCTTGCTTAGAGCAAGTTAGGCAACAGTAGAGGGGACTGATGCCTAAAATATGTTGCTGTTGCTCCTTATCATGTTTCTCAGGCTTCTGGTCAGGGCTGAGTGGATTTCTGTGAGCTGGGACAGGTAAATGCTTCTGTGGGCTCTCAGTATCCAGCTGTGGGAAAATTCACATTATGGTGGTTGAGCACTGAGAGCAGCTGCCTAAAAGGAAAATGAAAGTGCTAAGTTTGAACATGGCAATATTAAGAGACATTCTCTCCTTCCCTTGCCCTTCCCTGCAAACTGGATTTTTGTAACATTCAGCTCTGTGCACCGTGGGATGTTTCACTGGTCCCACTGTTTCCTGTTTACTTTTTCCTGTTGAATCCATGGGTGCTGGGAACTCAGTTGGTGTTAGATACGCTTTGGGCAGAAAAGAGCTAACAGATTACAACAAAATAATTCTTAGGAATACAGAAATTTTCAGTATTCCTCATGAAATAGTATTTTTCCTCATAGTTTCTGCAAGAAAACACAAAAATCAGCTGCCTCAGTGCTGGTCCACAGCAGAGTCAAACAATAGCTGAGGAACAACATCTCCTCTGTTGCTCCAAGGACCATAATATCTGTTCTCCACCCTATGGTTTGAAAGGTCCCTTGGGCTGTTACAGCCAATAGCTGAGCTGTCTCACTCAGTATGGTGCCAGCTTATTATACAGATTTCAGGATTTTTGCATTTCTGTTCACTACCAAAAGAAGCTACTACTTGCCTCTGATTCTCTTTATCCAGAAATCTGTTTAACTCAAGGACGAAGATTTGGCAAAAATAAATCTCTAGCAGAGTGTGTTCATGGTGAGAATGGTTAAAATTAGGTACCTAAACCATGCCGAGTACTAAGGCAGTTCCTTCACTTGCAGAAATTCTGAGGGTCAATGCTTTGGTCTGGCAGCAAAGGAAAACGTGGCACAACACATCCCTGAAAACAGGACCAAACCTCATGTGCCTGAGTGCAGGTTCAGTTACTGGATCTAAGCATGAAGCATTTAAAATTATGGCACACCTGTAGTTTTGGCAGTGGTCACACTCTGCATTGGGAGAAAGTAATTAAATCAGCAGCACATTTTTGGACCACTCTGAAGCCAGCATCTCTGGTTTAATTGGTAGCATTCACATTTGCAAGCAGAGTAAAAAAGTTGCTACAAGCTCTGTTTGTGCTGTTCCTGTCCCTTGACATAATTTTCTGTTGGCTGCATTTGAAGAAATCTCAGCACTGCTTTTAGGATGTGGTTTAGAAAGTTTCATGGCAGCCTGAAATCATCATTTCCCCCCACCCCACCCCACCAACCACACTATCAATATATCAAAAGGCATTTTGACATATGAATTTAATTAGTCTGTGGCAGTACCTCAGCCCTGACTTACAGGCACTGCCTCCAGGGCACTCCTTAGCACAGAGAACTTTTATATGCCAATTTAAAATTACATTTATGCAAATGTACCCAAACTTGCTGTACTGTAATTTAGCTTGGGTACAACAGGCTGTGAAAGTTGCCTGCAGAGCTCAGCCTGTGAGAGGTGACTGAGCTTTCCTGCAGTCTGTGTGAGGTGGCTGCCCACTGCCAATGTCCCAGGAAGGCAATTTAAAACCAGCAGAGGTATTTCTACACAGCCTGCAACCCTGGAGGTTACTGCAGTATTGGAAACACCCTGAGCAGTAAAACAACCTATTACAGACCTGCAGGCAGCCGAGGTGGAGACCAAGCAGGCAGGTTCTTCTCTTTGCATCTTCCCAAGTGATGTTTTCAGACTGGAACTTGAAACGTGGCTGTGCTTTGCCGAGGTGCTGAGCTGACTCCTCTGCTTTGGAAAACACATCGCACCTCCCATGCGTGGTACAGAATGGTGAAATGGGAATGACCCAAGTGTGTACATAACTCACAGGATCTTGGAAGACATTCTGTAAATACAAAGCCTAATGATTTCCTTGCTCATTTTTGTGAGCCCAGAAGACGTTGCAAGAACTGAATGAAAATAAGCAGCATCCCCTTGAATGCTCAAGCAGATGTACTTCCTCTGAGGAAGTAAATTGACCTTGCAGGGAAAAAAAACCTTTTATTTTCAAAGCTGATTATATGAATTTCTAGGAACTAAATAACTTCTGGAACCCAAAAATAAAAACCTCTTTCCCCCAACCCCTCTCAAATACTAAGGTTGGCTAAAATAGAGATTAGACTTTGAGACAAACTAGGCTTGTAATTGTTCTGTGGCCACTGAATAGATACCAGTGGTGTGTTGTCATGACCCAGCTGAGGTGCAGACGCATTCAGCTGCCTGGCTGGGACAAGGAGTGGTAGAATGGAAATAAGCAGATAGACCTGATTTATTTTTCTCTTGCCAAGAAGTGCACAGAAGAGTTGAGGTACAGAGGGCTTCTAAAAATCTGATCCAGTTTTGCAGAAAGCTTTGAAAGAGCGTTCCTTTTGGAAAGGGACCTTTAACTTTTAAAACAGAGCCACATTCTGGTTTGTAAGGTGCTTTCCAGCCCAGCCTTACCTGTAGGAGCTTGCTGGCTGCAACACAGAGTGCATTGTGTGCTCCGGTGCTGTACAAATGAAACCAGGGAAATAAAGCAGAGTAGCTTTTCATCATGCTTGTCAGACCCCAGGATTTTTCCTCCAGAGTGCCTAAACTGAGGGTCAGCCAACATGAGCCCTAAGTTGCTGTACCACCATGGGGTTTGCACACAGAAATAGTTATCTGCTGGAATATACCCCAGTGCAAGGGAGGGGCATATTTCAGTGGATAACTATTGGCAAACCCTGCGGATAACCTGGGCAATCATGCAAGCAAAGCAGAAAAACAGCAGTTCAGGATTAGCTTTTAATTTCTGCCTATAGCTCATTTGAGGGCAGGCCATTAAAGTGACAGCATTAAATCATTAAAATACTGTTAGATTTTTAAAATAACTAGAATCTGGGGACATGCTTCAGGTTTCCTGATCCTCAGTGCAAAATGCCTCAGGACATTAAGTCTACAGTGTTATTTTTTCTCAACAGATTTTGAAAATCAGCTTCATTTTTCTGAAGCTATAGCAGAGATTCAGAAAAATAGTGACACGAAAGATTATAATCTTGTTCCATATATTTAGAAAGCAGAATCTAATTTGTATTTTTTTCTTCTGTTGCCTTTTTCTTTTGCAACCTTTCCTTAAGTAAATATCTCGTAAACAGGTTTTTCGTTCTGTTTTATGCTTTATACTCATAAGTAACTGTGTGAAGGGGAGTCAGGCCAGATTTTTTCCCCACGTTTGTTCTGTAAACAATTTTTTCTCGAAAAGGGAGAATTGCTCAAGTTTGGAAATTTTCATAGTAATATTTACAGAAATTGTTATTAGAAAGCAGGAAATATAACTGGATGCATAAATCATTTTTTCAGTGCAGGCACTAACAGCCTACAACAGCACAGCAGTGCAGGGAAGAGTAAGTCAGAGGGGAAGGGGAAGGAGCCTACCCAGTGGTTTTAGAGAATGAGAGATGGAAATGAGACCTGAGTGCAAGGAAACAGATGTATTATAGGAAAAGGGCAAATAAATAGAAGCCTTGTAATAATGACTGAGGACTGGCAGTGAGCTCTAGAGCTGATATCAATCCCCTCTGTGCTCCCAGTCCCTTTCCCAATTGAAGCTGTCACAAGCAAAATGCCATTAACCTCCAGCTTGTTATACCCTGCAATGATAACACACGGTGCAGAGGCAGAAATTATCTTGTGCTCTTGTGCTCCCTTTCCATGACATCCCCAGGAGTACCCAGGAGAGTATGAACCCAGAGGATGAAGTGGATGAGTTTCTGGGCCGGGCCATCGACGCCAGAAGCATTGATCGCTTGCGCTCCGAGCACGTGCGCAAATTCCTCTTAACATTCAGGGAGCCTGACTTGGAGAAAAAGGTAACGGTGTCCAAAAACCATTGCAGTGCACCAGGCAGGCATGTTAGGAGTTTTAATTCTCCTGCAGAAGGTCAGCCTTTTATATCTAGGGTTTAGCTATGGTTTGGGTGCTGGAGGTGGGGTTGTAATCTTAAAAAATCCATGCTTCTTCACGGAAACCTTAATATAACTTGTCCTAAAAAAATCACAGTCATCTGGAGGGACCACTGGCCAGGAGAGCAAAGCCATTTCTATCAGACACACGTGACTATGCAGTGATAAGCAGTAAAGGGAATCCAGAATAAACCACGTTGTTTCTCTGACTTTGAGACTCCAAACCGAGATTGCAGTCACCTCTTATCACCTTTAAATCACTGGAGAAGCCCACTTCAGCCTACCTAAGCACTGAAACACCTCTGAAGGGACTTTTCCCTGCCCTTTGTCCCCCTCAAAGAGTCCCAGGTACTATTAGGGTTCATTGGGATGCAGTCTGTACTCTGGATATTTTTGGGAGCCCATTTTAAGCAAGAAATAGTTCTCTATCCCACAAATGTGAGAAAGGGGAGTAACAGACCTAAAGTTCATAAGCAGTTGATTTCTTCCTGCTTAGGTTTCAGATATTGCTGTGAGGCAAAGATCATTTCCCTGACTATATAGTAGAGACTATCAGCTACCATCAGCTCTAGATGGCTGCAAAGTTAAATTTCCAAGTCTAATTTCTAAGCTTAGAGGTACCTGGATGACATTATTAAAGGTACCATAAGAAATGATGGGTTTAATTGCACAAAGAAAGTAATCCTTTTTTTCTTTTATTTTTTTTATTCAAGCATGGATCCTTAGGATGCTTGAGTGGTCTTCGGGTTAAACTCACTATTCAATGGAAAAAACTTCATAATAAGTTTGCACTAATTATTTCAAAATTTTATTTAGAAACAGTCTTTCCTTGACAAGAATGACTACCTATTACAAAAGCAGAGCTTTTCAGAATTTGCAGCTGTTCAATGAATCAGTGTGGGACTGGATAAAAGCTTGAGCATGTAATTTTCCCCCATTCCTCCTCTTCAGTTTTATAGCTGAAAACTGCCAGGGAAATAAGAGGTTCACCTGTTCAGAGCACCTTTTGTTTTGTGGTTCAAACATGGAGAGGATCTGTGCTGAGAACCGAGCTTCAAGCTAAATAAAGCATCTTTGGGAGTGGATGCAGCTCCCACATGGCCAATACATTGACAAGCAGTTGGAAGGAGTGACTGTGTGAAACCACAGCAGCCTCTCACTGTCATCAGAACCAGTCATCTGCACCACGTGCAAGGTTTTCTCTTTAGCAGCATTTGTCCCTCTTGGAGGAAACTCCCCATGGAGAAAGTTTAAGCCTGATGACAGTGACCTAGAATCTTGGTCCCAGTTAATCCATTTCTATCTCTCTTGTGCAAGAGGCAGTTGGTGAATCCTCTCTTCACCCAGCTTTATGGGTTTCTTCCCTGGCCTTTGGACCTGTTCAAGCCCTTATAGGTTGCCTGGGGGAGAAGGGGAGTTGGGAATGTTGTTTCCTACCAGCACTGCTTTCCAAGGACCTAGGAAAAGCCAAGTAAGAAGATTTTGTGGAGAGAAGGCAGCCAGCTATATTTCCCACTAACATAACTGTGTTTTTTTGCAGTACTCCAAGCAGGTGGATGACAGGTTTGGAGCCTATGTGGCTTGTGCCTCCCTAGTCTTCCTCTTCATCTGCTTTGTTCAAATCATAATCGTGCCACAGTGAGTACCCTTTCATCCCTTTGCTCTCATCTGCTCCCCTCCTCTATTCCAGCCTACTTTTCTTTGTTTTTTATTTGAAAATTCATAACACCAAGGGGAAGAGAAAAATACTTAAATAATTCATGCTCAAGTCATGCATGGTGCTTATTGTTTTCACCCATTTCTAGTGCAGATTAAAACCTCCTCACTGGCATGTGAGGATTTCTGTTTTCCCAATGTGATTTCTCTTATAATTTACTCTCATCTTAGGAAATTCAGTTAGGAAATATCACTGAGTAGGAAGGATTGCCTACCAAAGCATAGCACACACTCACAGCACAAGGCTGGGCTGTCCTTCTATCTAAACACAGTGGGACAGGGACGTGAAAATGCATCATAGCCTCATTGCTCAGAGCATGAGGTCTCAGGGTCTACTTAGCAAATGAGGCATAATCTCTCATACATTTATTCTTCTGGACTCAGAGCAATTGGACAAGAAGAGAGGTAGCGAGGGGGTTGAGCTGCACATGCCTGAGCTTGTGGGTCTCTCCAGGTTTAAGGGTTGCAGTCATTTCTTTTCCCGGGTAAGAATGTCATAGGCTCCTCAGGGCTATGGGGCACAGTGCTCTTGGCCAACTGCACTGGTCTGCAGCTTTGTCTGCAAGGCACAGCACATCCACTAAACCTTTTCCAGCAGTGAGATCTGCAGAAATGGAACTTCTTCCCAAATAGTTCTTTAAAAGTCACTTAAAATTACAGCATGTGGGTATTTCCTATGTTCTGGTTTAGTAGCAATAATACACTGTTCACTGAGTAAGGCTGTGTTGGAAATAAATTTGGAGTTAGTAATTTTTAAACTGACGAACAAAATCACAGAAGCTCTGAAAATGCTCCAAATTTATCTTCCTTACAAGAAGACAAAAAATTGTCCCTAAAGAGAGCTCCAGCACTATTTTATTCCATTACAACTGTTTTCTATGTCTGTTGCCACCACAGATCTTTTTGGAGTAGAGATTGGTTTATAGTGCTCAGATCAGATATTTGGAAGGTCACAGAAATAACAAATAGTCTGATGTTTGTCATTCACTCTCCCAGGCAGGAGCGCTCACAGAAGGATTGAATCAGCAAAATAACATCAGGACAAATGCACTGTGTAAACAGACAGGTCTGCTTTGGGAAACTGCAAGTGAAGCTGAAAGAGGCTCAAAATTGGAACTAGATAATTCCCAGCAATTAATGCATTGTTAATTACATCCAGAAATGTTCTTTGAGAGTAACTAATTTAACAGGGGCTTACAATCTGGATTTCTGGACATTGCTGTCTTAAGTTCACACCTGCAGAGGCCGTCTACCAGCCTTGTGTTGCTGATCAAACTCCCTAAGCAGCCACTACACTGTCTCCATAAGACCCAGTTTAACATTTAAATGACAACTTGACAATTTCTGATGTGTGGCAACCATATGGCTGCCTCCTTTGTATTATGCAGGAGCCAGTCCCTTATGGCAGTGTGGTATAAATGTTGTGCTGTTCAGTCTCCTTCCATGCTGCCCAATAAAGAGGGTGGTTGTTTATTTGGGTTTTTTTTTTTTGCAAGTTCTGAAGTGTCCTTAGTCAGCCTGGCCTATCTGAAAGGTGATTTGTGAGCAAATAAAAGTCTCTATTTTAACTGCAGGTCAGATACATTTCCCTTCACTTATTTTATTGAAGGTAGCAGTTAAACACCAACTGAAACCACAGGTGCATATGTGTCACCATCAGAGCTTCATGAAAGACACACCATGGAATCTGAATTTGAAACTAGAGACAGAATGAATGTCAGTGTCAATTTATTATGATAAAGAGGAATAGCTTTAAGGAATTTCAGAAAAGGCTCAAACAGTTAATTTGCAAGTACAATTATCTTAGTAGTCATGAGAGAACTCAAAGACCAGCTGGCTTTGGTGTTGTTGCCCTCAATGTCACATTGCAAGAATACTTCTTTTAGATTATGAACAAGGCTGATTCCTAGGAGGGGGCCTATCCTGTCACCCTGAGACCAATCACCAGGAAATTGAAGTTGAATATCTGTGAGGAAAACAGATGAAAATTCACAGTACAAAGTTGGCCCTGGAATCCTCTTTGTACTTTAAAGTTGGGAGGAGCAGGAACCTCTCAAGCTGGCCAGGATAAGGCTGTTATCCCTGACTATCCTTATGCTGAGGTTGCTCACATCCCATGTACGAGACAGAGCACAGAGAGTAGCGTTGCACAGACATTCTCTGTGCAAGACAGGAAGCCATTCCCACTGAGATTATTCCCACCCAGCTGCACTTCAGCACTCAGCCCTCCTTCCTTCCCAGGGGTGCCCTGCCCACAGCCAGCTGGGGACTGACCTGCCACAACAAGTTGTTCTGTCACCTCCTCTAGTGCATGAAATGTTTTTCAGTCCCACCTCTGTGACCCCAGCAGGAAGGTGATTGCTGTAAGAGATGCAGCATTCTCTGTTCTGCAGCCTGTCTGAATAATTCTGAATAGGCCAGAGTATCTGTTGGTATTCAAGGCACCTCGTGTCTCCTACTGCTATCCTAATTGGAAAGCCTCTGCAGTGTGTCATAGCTTGTACAAATGTGTTCTGGATGGCAGAGATGTAGTTATTCTACACGATGTACATTTAAAAAACAAAACAAAACCAACCAAACCTCTCCTTGATTTCAGCTCTACATTTATGCTGGGTTTTTACCTGACCTGTTTCCTGATCTTGACCACAGTGGTGTTTGTTTCAGTCATTTACTCCTGTGTAAAGGTGAGTACTGTGGTTTCTTTGTAGTCCTCTGCCTAAGATAACCAGATCAGCAATCTGCTTCTTCAGCTAACAGAGTGTGTTTTGTTAGCCATCCTTTCCACACTATGTGATAAGGGTTACAGAAAAAGCCTTTGATAAGGCAGAATGAACTGCAAACAGATCTTAGGGTTGGCATCTCTGTAGCTCAGCAAGAAGTAATCACTCTGTGGATCTGCATGTCTATTAAGTACCCTGCAGACACTCTCATACTGATGTAAGAAGAACACATTTCCAATGTGGGACCAAACCCTGACCATTCATTTCCTCCCTGTAAACTTCCTGCAGAGCTGCCTGTGTACTGGCCCCTGCTGCATATGTGTGTTTGGGTAGGCAGATAATCAGAAGCAGAATATCATCGAGGAAAAATGTCCTGGAGGGAAGTAAAAGCCATAAACATATAGAATTTTATCAGCCTTTCTCAGATGAATGTACAGAGCTTCCAACATTTGCTGGGCCCTTTCTTGTGGCTGGCTTTGATCAGAAAAGAAATACGTCGTGTGAAGTCCAAAAACATATTAATTCTTCTTGTCAGCCTGTGGTAAATTGGCAGTGAGCACTGTGGGAAGGGTGCTGTGCTCATCTATTTCACTCAAAGGTGTTCCTATTAAAAACATTGATGTGTTCAGTTTTAGGGATCCTTCTAGTCTAGAAGTGTCTGAATGTGGAACCTACTCAGATTCAAGTTCCTTAGCCCAAGCTCAGCTTTATTCCTCAGTGCCTGGAATAAAACAGCTCAGTAGCATTGAGTTTCCTGCAGAAAAAAAGCCAGTGGGATAATGGATAATGTCAGGCAGATGATTTGTCTCACTTTAATTATCTTCTCTGTGCCATTTTCAACAGTTGAATGTGGGTGCTCTTGACAGACTTGCACCTTACATGTCTTTTTGATTTTTTTAGAGTTAGATTTGTAAATTAAACTTTGCCTTCTCATATAATAAGAGCTGCAGACTGTTCCCAATGAAAGAAGTTTCAACTTCTATTTGAACTTAACAACTCACTCACAGGGTTTCATTTGGCCTTATGACAACATTAAAGGGAGCCTAGTTTCTGAATGTAGCATCCCATTGGTCTTGCTTGCTTACCAGCAGTGAGAAGTAGAGTCAGAAACAACCTGCTGATAGGAAGGCTTTGGTGCCTTGAGCTGGGGAATGACACCCACAGATGCCTGGTTGTATTTGGTGTGTCCATTGCACTTGAGGATGCTACTAAAAGTCATCCATTTCTAAACAGTTATCAGCAGTTAATGTGATTAGCAGTTAATTAACCACCAATGTGACAAGGTTTTGGTCACAGCCACAGAGAACTTGGGAATTCAGTGCTGAGCTGTGCTGCCTCCTCATGCTGCAGTTGTCTGCCAGCCAAGCAGAGCCACCCAACTCACTGGTTCTGCTGGGATGAGAGCTGGGGCAGGCCTGGAGCTCTGGAGCACCCGAGCTGCCTGATTTGCAACCAGCCAGGTTCCAAGGCTCCGAGCTGTTTGTCACCCTCTGGCATTTACAGGCCACTTCCACATACTGGCAGCAGCACTCGATTCTTCATTCCAATCCTCTGGTTTTGGTTTGGGCTTTTTGGTTAAAATTATTACTGGTCTTAACTACTGATTAATTTAAAAGGCACACGGGATTTTCAGTCCCTGGGATGGTAGGCAGATTTCATTCTTGCTTTCTTTGCCTTGACCTTCCAAATTCCTGCAGAAGAGGTTTGTTCAGTGATGCCTGCAACTGCTTCTAGGCTAGCTTTGCCTCAGTGCTTAGGTTCTGGATGTACAAGACATCAGAGGGAATTCAGAATAACATCAGAATTTAATGGGATTTTCTGAAGCCCCTGACATTTGCAGCAGTGGGTTTTCATCCCCACAACATGTTCATGTATAACATCCAGTGTGACTTCTGTGCAGAGACTGCAAATATTGAAAATATTGGGCCTTCTAGCTCTGGTTCCTTTTGATTACCCCTTCTTAGTGCTCCAAATTAGCCTCTGCTGACAACACCTGATTATGAGATGGCTTGTTTAGGGAACAAGTACTTCCAGCTTGTCAGCTCCCAATAGCTGCAGCCCACTTCTGTCATCCAGGATCTTGGCATTTCGAGTCTTTGATTTTTAACAAATGGGTTTACCCAGCCCTTGGATAAGGGGTGTTACTTTATTTCTGTACTCCACATTGCTCCAGGAAACACTTCTACACACCTGCAGAAGGAAGGCAGTTTTACAGATCCTTCAGATGAAATCCCTGAAGACAGCAATGTCAGCATTGTTTGCTTTGTTTCACACTCAGATGTGGGATAGGAGAGCATGTGTTTTACATACCGGTGTTTCATTCCTCACAAAGTTGGAAAGCAGGTGTCCACCCCAGGACATCAGCATAAGCATAACTTTTGCCTGTTTGCTGTGCTGTTACATGATAAGTGTCTCTTTTTTCTTCCTCTTTGCAGCTTTCATGTGAGATTTTCCCTCCCTGTTTTGGCCTCTCCATCTCTGGCTTTGACAATGGCCAGCAGGCTCTTTCTGAACAGCTTGATCATGTTTTATTTTCTTTTGCTGTCATTATTATCTTCTACTATAAAATTCTCCATGGACTAGAAGTTGATCCTGGAACTGCCAGCACAGCCAGCTTGGCTTTCCAAGTTTCTCCAGCTGTAATAAACAAGAGAGTTCCAGTTTTTTGCTTTGATGCTCCGTGAAGACTTGGCCACTGTGAGGTGGTGTCCCTTCCCAGTAGAGTCTGAGGTCATGGGAACCAGGGACCCTTCTCAAATACTCTGCTGACAGACATCTGTTTTGCTACTAACTTACCAAGTTAGTGTTTTTTTCTTAAAATCCTGTAACTTCTGGTATCTACACTGCTGTGTGGAATTCAACTTCCTGCATGGTTCTGGGAGCACATAGGAGAGAAATTTCAAGTTATCCTTTATGAGAAAACAAGATTTTCTGTAGCTCTACATAGGTGTAGCTTGTCCATCACTTTCTTTGCCTCCAAAAGCTGGTCTAGATGCTCCTAAATCATTTGGGTTTTTTGTTTCAGCATTTGGGTTTTTTGTCTCAGTCAGGAAAAATAAAACCCTCTGAAAACTGTACTTTTTTAATAGACTAATAATCACTGTGAAGTAAGTTACATAAATGGACTTGCAACATCAAGTTGCCTGGAGATGTTGTCTTTTACTCCAGCATCTTAATGTACTTCAAAATGACTCAAAGGCTTTTATTACAAATTGAAAACTCAGACCTTAAAGACCTCATCTTACAACATAACAGCAATTATCTAAGCAGTTTTTCATACCCACACTAGATGTTAAAAAGACTAAAAGAAGAAATATTTCTCTTCTGTCCTAGATCAGCTGTTGTTCCAAAGAATGGGCTTTATTTGGAGTAATTTTGTCGTACAAATGACTGGAGGTTATGGATTATTTTCAGTGTAACATGCCACTTTTTGGATCACTTTTTAAACTTGTACTTTCACCTGCACAGCAGTGCCCTTTCTTTACCTGCACTTAGGCTTTTCAATTCAGAGTGACCTGGAATCAACTGGGCAATCCAATTTTCTTTTATTCCCATTGGGGTTATTTTTCTTTACACAGGGATTTCAAGAATGCTAGTGAGTGACCCCACGCTTTTGTGGCTGCCCAAACACGGATCTCAGCTGCCCAGATGGATCACATCCTTTATCTCAGCCCCTTCTCAGTACTGCAGATGCGGGCTGGGAGTTGCCATTTCATCAGATCTCCTGTTCTTCACTCAGGCAGGACTTGAGTGTCACTTTGGACAGTACAAGCCAACGGACCAACCAGCAGGGCTGCTTGGATTTTCACTGTACTGTAATGTACAGTGATACTCTGCTTCTTTTATGAGAACAGAAGAGGTCTTATTTTTGTTTTTTTGAAAATGGGAGGGAAAGTCATCTTCTTTTCTTTTTTCTACTTTTGTGCTATACCCCTGACTTGTGGGTGTTTTTATGGAGGAAGCATTGCAAGAATGGAGCTGAATTGTCAGACCTGAGATAGGCTCCCCATGTCTATCAGAGAAATCCTTCAAGCTGCAGGTGTTCCTGGTCTCCACCTGCCTCAGTGGAATGGCGAGAGCGTGATTTATGTGACGGGGTTGCCATGAGTGTTCATGAGGCAGAGGTTCCTCAGATGTGTGGCATGATTGTGTTGTTGCACTCTCAACTGCAGCCCTGACCTCCTATGGGTTTTGGCATTTCTTTCTTCTTCAGGACTTTTTCCAGCTGTACTTGTTTACTGACCTAAAATTTTTCCTAGTTTGCAGAGTAATGAGAACCAAGATTAATACAAAGAAAACATGTTTTCATTAGAATTTGAGTGTCTTCCACTGATCGCTTTGCTTGATATCTCAGGCTTGGTTCAAAGTCAGGCTTTTTTGGGATTGCTGGCAGCAGGGCCTTGAGCCAAGATCCACAACAAAAAACTCCAAAGTTTTATTTAGGTGCCTGATTTCCCAGAGATTAGAGATGGAGGTTAGATCCCTGAATACCTTTGTGGAGCTTGGCCTTGAGACCTAAACAAAGAAGTGGCAGGAAAACCTGCCCTGCTCTAATCTAGTGAGAAAACTGTCTAAATGCAGTACAGATCCTCCTTCTCCTTCCATATCCTATAGAGGCTAGAGCAGAGGAAAGCCCCACTGGATTTTCCATATCCCTGTTCTAGTAGGGATCTGCTAGCTGACGTCTGTGTGGAAGCAGCTGGACATGGTAGGGAAAGAGATATTTTGGTTCTTGGCTTATCAACAAAGCTAAGGATTTCTATGTCATCAGGGTTTATTTCTGAAAGAAAGGTATTTTCCTTTGTTTTATAGTGGCTGCCACTGAGCCTGAAGGATTGCATAAGCTTTCAGTGTATTTCAATCAATCCTCATTCAGTGCAAATAAATTACAACCCCACTTTCCCCTTTTCTCCAGTCCCCCACAGAGCCTTGTCCTCTCCTTTCACCTGGAGCATGTGCAGGTAGTAGGTGAAATCAGCTCTTTGAAAACTCTTGCCACAGCCTCTCCCTGCCTCTGTAAGAAGTCCCCAGCTAATCAGCCGCTCCAACTCTCAGTAATTAAACTGTAGGGCTGCTGTGTGGGAAGCACAGCACTGACAAAATGTTGCATATCTGAAGATGTAAGAGTGAAGGATAAAAGGGAAAAGCAAGACTTTTAATAGAAACATTAGTCATAGTTAAATTGCAGTGCCATGGAGCTGTGGTGCTGTTTCTTTGTGTCTCTAAAAATACACTCTAGTGGCTTGGTTATTTGTGCAGTGAGTAAGGGAAGGGAGAGTTGGGCTCTGGGAAAGGCTTAGGTAGTCCTGGGCAGAGCCCCTCTGTGCTGGCATGGTGATGTGGAGGGGCAGGGCACTGTGGGAGGACAAACTCCCATGGGAGCATGTCAGGGCACCAGGGTTTCCCAAATTCCTGCTCCAGCCCTGAGCTTCCAGTGGCACAGCAGTGGCACGTGAAGGGACACGGATGCCTTGGCTTCTCCTGGACACTCTTGCAGCCAGTGCAATGCAGGGAGGCCTCAGGTCCCACCAGGGTGACCCAGGCTGGGAAGGGCACTGGAGCAGCCTCTGCTCTGACACGCAGACTGCTGCCACCCGGAATGTCACGCAGCACCTGCAGGGCTGCAGTCAGTAGCCATCAGCGGGGAGCTCCTGGCCCTGCCAGCAGTGAGTCACTGGGGCAGCCAGGCTGCAGCAGCTCCCTGATTTCCCTCACTCGAGGGTTTTTTGTCACCATGAGCAAAGTGCCACAGACCAGACGGGCCAGCTGATCTCTGCAGCGCCTTTTGCCGAGGGTCTGGCAGATCACAGGGCTTGCCTGGGCAGTTTAACAGTCTGTGTCTGAAATGGCACCAGGGAGTCAGTCCTACGATACGCCTTGCTGATCAAAGGGACATGATGTGTATTTTCATTTCTGCCTTTTTAAATTTTTGCTCCAGTAATTTGCAGGCTCAAGCTCCTGGCTATTTCAGTTACAGATGGCTTGTGGTTTGCTTCTCACGACAGGATGAGCACAGCCCTGCAAGCCATGCTATCTGGGCTCGGGAGCCATCACTCCCATTAGGAAGGGCTAAGTAGATTTGGAGAGCCAGCTGGGCCTGCTGCCACGAGGCAGTCACGTCTGCGCTTGCCCTTGTCCCAGAGCTGCCATCTCCATCACCATCTTCCAGCCCCTGTGCAGAATCCACACAGACCCACGCTGGAGGATGCAGGCGGCTCAAATGCAGGTTGTAATCTGTAAAACAAACAAGGATTTTATGTTTCTATTTGTTTTGATTTTTTTCTCTCATTCAGCTTTTCCCAGTTCCTCTCCAGACTCTTTCTAAGAAGATTGTACAGTCCAGGACCAATAGTACCTTAGTTGGAGTCTTTGCCATTATCCTGGTATTTCTGTCTGCTTTTGTCAACATGGTATGTCCATTATTTCCTTTTGATCCATTCAGTTCTGCATTGTTTTCTTATTGGTGCTCTGCAGCATTGTGACCCTTAAAACCACTGAATTTAATGTGATCCTGCCTAGGACTGACAGCATTTGAGGTTGGTGCCCTTTGCTTTTTGGGCACAGAAAGGAAATGGGAGCCCAACAGCACCACCCCTTGAGCCCATTATATGCCTGGCACTGATTTGTGCCCAGGTCCTTTTGTGATTCTTTAAATGCTTCTGCTTCAAGTACAGGAGCCAACCTGATGCATATCCCTGCAGGAAGGGCTGGCACGAGGCTGATGTGTTATTTAACTCCCACCATACTGAGTGGGACATAAGTGTTCCTTGGGTTTTGTGGCAGCCCTGCACGGTGCTGCGTCCTGCTCCAAGTGCAGAGAACACGGGCACAGTGGCGACTCTGCTTTGAGCTGCACTTTTGGGACTGAGGTGGTCTGGCTGTGATTCCAGACACCACTGCTGAGTTCGGGCTCAGAGAGACATGGGCTGTTTTCTGGGATCTGGATGTTGTTAATTTATATTTTGGGGGAGAAAGAACATAGCTACTGCACATGCAGTAAAACATAAGCTGATGATTTCATGTTGCATATTTTGCACATTGCTACAGCATTTCCAAGGGGCTTTTAAACTGATATAAACTATTTTGTTTTCTTCTCTTCATCTATGCTGTAGAGCTTAATACCATCTTTGTTTTCCAGTTCATGTGCAGCACTGTGGATCTTGCCAGCTGCATGGCTGCTGAATACAACATCACTCCTGACCGGGTGGACATTTGCCTTATCAGCAACTTGACTTCCAACTACAGCCTAGGCACCTTGCAGGGATTCTGTGACAGTCCTTTGCCCAACTGCAACTTTCCAGAGGTATTGCTTGAAAAAAATGGGTTTCAGAGGTTGGTCTGGAAAAAGGCTATAAAACCTGTGTGATAAATCTCAGGGATTCTAAGGAAAGTAAGGTTGTTCTTGACTGACATTACAGGACTGACACAGGCTACTACATGCAGATTGAAGTGTCTGAAGTTATTATCATGAATCCACATTAATGTTTAAGTTCCTTCAGGGCTGGATAATTAGTAGGCTTTTAAAATAGTTGGATCCTGCCTATAGCAGGGGAAATGTCCCTCTCCATGAGGTCCTTAATGGCATGCAGAACTGCAAATCATTTCAAAGGAGTTTATGGGTGCTCAGTTTTACCTAAAATCAGTTCTCTGAAAGTCGATGTCTAGTCATGGATTTGATGCTTCCCTCCATTGTTTTATATCCTGATTAAAAACTTGGCTTATATATTCCTTCCCAAGCTATGGTAGGTCTGGCCTCAGACAGGTCAGCAGCCCAGACAGTGGTCTGCTTCAATTTGCAATGGAATTCCTGTGTCTTCAGGACATCTCATTTAGAAAAAAATTAAATGCTTCTAATGGAAAAAAAAAAACCAACCAAACCCACAACCCAAACCAGCCCAAATATGTTTTTCACACTGATAGAATACTTTACAAAGAAAAAAAAAAATCTTTTTGCATAGCTATTCAAGACTGTTCTCTGAGTTTTTAGGTCGCAGTTGTTACATGTGTTGTTTACTGGAAATTGAAAAGGAAAAACAACCCTGTCTAGGATGGAGGCAGAATTTATGTCATGGTCATCTGGGTTTATGGAGACCTGACAGATTTATGGTGGATCTGTTACCATCCAGATGTCCAAGGTGCTACTGAAAGTCCTGGTATCCCACTGAACATATTTCCATTTAACTTAACAGGAATATGGTCCCTATATGATTCAGTGAGGTTTCTGAGACCACCATTACTGTGACTCTCAACCTTTCAGAGGCTTTAGTGTGTCTGCAGAAAGACCCAGGAGCAGAATCTGGCACAGTGGAGATCTAGAAACAGTCTGTGCCCACTGTGAATTTGTATGGAGTGCTGGCCCAGGACAGAGAGGAATTTTAAGCAATGAGGAGTAGCCATTTTGCATACTGAAGTTGCTCTGGCAGCCTTGAGCCAGGTCCTTCTGTTCGGTGGGCTAAGAAGTGAGGAGTCTCTCACCTGCACTCTGCAAGGCACATGTTGGATCTGCTACAGCTGTTGCCTGTTGCTCCCAGTGTCCACACAGGAGACAATGGAATCCTACCCCTCAGTCCAGACTGAGGAGTCAAGTACAAGCTGTACAAGTTATTTTCTCTGATTTAATATATCAGACTATTAATAAATTAGCTCAGAACATAAGCATATTTCTATTTCAGCTAGGGCTTGCTTGTAACTGAAAGGATGTATTGCCTCAGGCACATGATATAGGGATTTTGCCAGAAATAGGCATGTCCAGACAGAGTGGAAGCCTAAATCTTCACAGATTTGATAGCAGGAAGGTGGTGAGCTGGATAACGTGCCTCTCTTCATTTTGCATCCCTGCTATCTTTCCCAGGAGCCATAAATGGTACCTGCAGTCACACTGGGAAGCACTGGCATGCTGAACACTCAGCTGCTGCTGCACCACCCAGTGTGCCAGAGGTGCTCCACAGCCACACATGTGCACCTCTGCAGCTGCTAGCTGGACAAATTTTCAGGGGGTTGTCATGGGGTGGGCATGGGGACATTTGTCCAGCCTGTACCTTGCTGATGGAACCAGTGTGTCATGTCAGAGGGGACAGGGCTTTCTCATTGGCCTCAGGTGGGCATCTGTCCAGGAGTGTGAATTACCAGTACCCTTGGTCCTATGTGTTGTACAGATATGCAAATTTGAGTCTAGAATTTGGCCTTAAATCATGACCTAATCCAGATTAACTGGGTGATTCTTTTTGCTAATTTAGTAACTGTGTCCAGGGAAAAGGTATGCCACAACCTTGGGTGTCCAGCTGTGAGGCCCCTGCCTCTTGAGAGTGAAGCACATAATGCCTGGAGAAAAATGCCACAGTTTCCTTTTCATCCATTCAGTTTTAACTTCTGTAACATGGGAGAATTCCACAGGCAGCCCCGGGTTTATATATTTGGTCAGCTCAACTACGTAACTACCAATCCCTTTCTATCCCTGTGTTTAGTTTCCTTTCAGTTTTGATTTATCCAGCTGACATTTATCTCTCTTCTGTTTTTTTCCCATTTTTTTCTTTTTACAGTACTTTACCTACAGTGTCTTATTGAGTCTCCTGGCCTGCTCTGTGTTCCTTCAGATCAGCTGCATTGGAAAATTGATCCTTATGTTAATAATTGAATTTATATATGTTCTCATTGTGGAAGTGCCAGGGGTCAACCTTTTTGACAATGCAGATCTCCTGGTCACAGCCAATACCTAGTAAGTGCCTTTCACTTCTGAAACCTTTGCCTGATTTCTTTCACACAGTGATTTCAGTGTGGCATTAGGTGGATGGGAGTGCCAAGGCTGTGGTGCAGGCAGAGGAAGTGCAGGATACCAGAGAAGGCATGGCTGGAAGCTAAAGCTCTGCCAGTGCTGCTATCCACCTCTGAAGAGTAGGAGAATACAGTTCCCTTTAAGATCTTTTTAATGTGGGACTTGGCTAATGAACTATCTATTAATAACAGAATATAACTGGAATCAGAGTGGATCTGTATTTCCTTTTTTCCAGAAATGGGGAGCTGTAGTTAGTCATTCTTAATTCTGGTATTACACTCCCAATATAGAAATGTCATTTCTCAAATAAGAAANAGAGGGGACAGGGCTTTCTCATTGGCCTCAGGTGGGCATCTGTCCAGGAGTGTGAATTACCAGTACCCTTGGTCCTATGTGTTGTACAGATATGCAAATTTGAGTCTAGAATTTGGCCTTAAATCATGACCTAATCCAGATTAACTGGGTGATTCTTTTTGCTAATTTAGTAACTGTGTCCAGGGAAAAGGTATGCCACAACCTTGGGTGTCCAGCTGTGAGGCCCCTGCCTCTTGAGAGTGAAGCACATAATGCCTGGAGAAAAATGCCACAGTTTCCTTTTCATCCATTCAGTTTTAACTTCTGTAACATGGGAGAATTCCACAGGCAGCCCCGGGTTTATATATTTGGTCAGCTCAACTACGTAACTACCAATCCCTTTCTATCCCTGTGTTTAGTTTCCTTTCAGTTTTGATTTATCCAGCTGACATTTATCTCTCTTCTGTTTTTTTCCCATTTTTTTCTTTTTACAGTACTTTACCTACAGTGTCTTATTGAGTCTCCTGGCCTGCTCTGTGTTCCTTCAGATCAGCTGCATTGGAAAATTGATCCTTATGTTAATAATTGAATTTATATATGTTCTCATTGTGGAAGTGCCAGGGGTCAACCTTTTTGACAATGCAGATCTCCTGGTCACAGCCAATACCTAGTAAGTGCCTTTCACTTCTGAAACCTTTGCCTGATTTCTTTCACACAGTGATTTCAGTGTGGCATTAGGTGGATGGGAGTGCCAAGGCTGTGGTGCAGGCAGAGGAAGTGCAGGATACCAGAGAAGGCATGGCTGGAAGCTAAAGCTCTGCCAGTGCTGCTATCCACCTCTGAAGAGTAGGAGAATACAGTTCCCTTTAAGATCTTTTTAATGTGGGACTTGGCTAATGAACTATCTATTAATAACAGAATATAACTGGAATCAGAGTGGATCTGTATTTCCTTTTTTCCAGAAATGGGGAGCTGTAGTTAGTCATTCTTAATTCTGGTATTACACTCCCAATATAGAAATGTCATTTCTCAAATAAGAAAAAAAAAAAAAAAATCCTCCAACAAACTTGAGCTGGCTCAGGGATGTGATGTGAGCCTGGGGGGTGGAATAGTGGTGCTGGATGTTTGGCCAGTGATCTCCTGCCAGTTGCTGCTGGATGTATGTCCTTGTTTGAAAAGCCAGTATCACAGCTGGGCTCAGCACAATTCCCAGCAGAAGGGTCTGGGCTCAGTGGGAGTGGACAGTTGCCCTTTTACTTACAAAAGCTGGCTTGTCATCAGGTCACACATTAATCCTGGTGCCAGCCTCCTTCCACTGCTGTGGTGGTTCCCCATCTCCTGGAGGTCCCCACACCAGGGAGGGAAGTTTGGCACATCCACAAGCCTGTCCTCCTCCACAAGTTTTGTTTCTTGTTGGGAATTGCATTGTTGTGTTAACTCCTTGTTTTGATGATTTCCCCTTGTAGGCAACAATTGTACTAAATGTGAGTGAATCAAATGATGCCAATTTAGGTGAATTATCTGTCAAGGCTGATAGCTGTGGTTGTTCCTGCCTTGGACAGCAGGGTGTTTGAGAAGAGTCCCATGGCCCTTCCCTGTGTTATGAAATACCTTCTGTAGTTGCTCAGATTTCAGGATGGCCATTAACCATCAGCCCTCCAAGCCATCATTAACCACCAACCCTCCAAGCCTGAGGTATCAGGTTATTCCTCTCCTTCACATGACTATTCCATGATTTCAGCATTTCTGTATGCCCAGTAATAATTAATGGAAATATAGCTTTTGCTGGCATTGCCAGTTAATGGAAGTGTAGCTTTTTCTGCCATTGGCAGTAATCACTTAAATTATTTTGTTAACTCAAGTGAGTGAAATTAGGTAGGAAACCCCATGGAGCTTTCTGTGGGGAGGTATAGGGAGAATGAGGTTTTCTTCCTTTTTTTTCAGATATTAGGTGTTCCATCAGGAGAAGCTATTTAGTGTTTTCTAACACAATTAGTGAAATAAAAGCATTTTATATCTCAAATATAATTTCATTCTTGCAATTCAAGCACTAAGCGAAATTACGGCACTTGGAAGTATAATTTACATCACTTCACAATCAGAATGTCAGTAATAAAGTGGAGAAGGTTAGAATGTTTTCCCAGAAATAGCTTTCTGTGATGCTGTATTATCTCTCACAAAATGGGATTTGTGTGGTGGTTCAGCCCCAGCTGCAGCTCAGCCCCACACAGCCACTCACTCCCTGCCCTGTGCTGGGATGGGGGAGAGAGTTGGAAGGGGATAGGTGGGAAAACTCATGGGTTGAGATAAAGACAGTTTAATGGGACAGAAAAGAAAGAAAATATTATTATTATTATTATTATTATTATTATTATTATTATTATTATTATTATTATTATTTTAGAGTAAACAAAACAAGTGATGCACAATACAGTGGCTCACTACTTGCCAACCAATACCCAGCCAGTTCCTGAGCAGCAGCCCCAGGCCAGATTTCCCCCCCATTCCCATACTGAGCATGATGCCATATGGTATGGAATATTCCTTTGGGGCCAGTTTGGGTCAGCTGTCCTGGATGTGTCCCCTCCCAACATCTTGTGTCCCTCCAGCCTGCTCGCCGGGGTTGTTGAGGAGCTGAAAAGTCCTTGACTTAGTATAAACACTACTTAGCAACAACGACTACATCAGTGTGTTATCAACATCATTCTCATACTTAATCCAAAATACAGCACTGCACCAGCTAGGAAAAAATTTAACTCCATTCCAGTGGAATCCAGGACAATTTGTTTTGTCCAAAGAGCTCCATGGATGGCTATTTATTGCCCCAGTGCCTGGAAGGCCATTTGTGTGTTGTGGGAAATGGGACCTCAGCATGTGGCACAGAGTTCAGAGATGGACCTTATTGTCCAGCTAATACTAAAAAAACAGAAAAGCCACCATGAGCTCATACTGCTTTAATTGGGTGCCAATTGTAGCTACATAATTAGTGTCTGCTCTGCAGCCACTATGGTACTCTGACTAATTAGAAGTGATGCAGATGTCACTTCACACTTGTGTGTACAAACCAGCCCAGCATGCACGCAGCTGAAAGGCTGATTACAGCACGTGGGGAGTTGCTAGACTTGACTGCAGCCCCAGCAGC
Source organism: Rhabdornis inornatus (assembly GCA_013397075.1). Taxonomy (NCBI): domain Eukaryota; kingdom Metazoa; phylum Chordata; class Aves; order Passeriformes; family Rhabdornithidae; genus Rhabdornis; species Rhabdornis inornatus. The sequence continues at coordinate 1,038,769 of VWZS01008949.1, read as the reverse complement.
GTGTGACACATGGAATGTGACTGGATGCACAGGACTATTGTGTTACCTTTTTCCTGTGAAGAAGATAGAACTAATGCATTGCCCTAAAGATGGGCCAATGGGATCTTCTAAATTGAGTTCCTGCACAGGGAAGCCCAAAGAGCTTTGCCCTGTGATTTGTTCAGCAAACCCATCATTTCTGTTCCAGCTGTCTGTCCTTGCCACTGTGGCTGGGAAAAGTGAGATGCTTTGGTCCTATGGGAGCTGTCTCTAAAATGAACTGCCTTTCCTGCTAAAAATGTGCACTTCACTTGAGCAGGAGTGTAGTTAGCAAGCTTCTCTCTGTGTTCCTTTCCAGTAATTAAAGAACCATCTGCTACTGGGAATGTCTGTTCCATGGGGGAACAACCTACCAATATAACACCCATACTGCTTGCACTGGGCATGTTCACTTTTCCAGAGAGTTATTGTAAATACTGGGTTTGCTGCACTTCACAGTCTCTGATGAAGGTTTTAGAGCAAGAGTAATACCCACAGTGAGCTGCAGCCTCAGTACTAAGGGTCATATCTACCATGCTTCCATCATAAGAGAGAGTGACTGGGGGGGCAGTCACTCATCCTTGGCCAGGTGGTGATTTAGGGAAGCAGGGGGATCATGCATGTGGGAAGTGTCTCCAGCTAGATCCAGCCTTTAATATTGGAGTCCCCAGGCTTTCCAAACCGTGTTTGTGTCCAAACACACATGTTCAGTGCTGGAGCTAGCCAAGAGCCATGCCATAGATTGTGTGCAAGACAACAGTGGGTTGCAAAATCCATGTGAGAAGAAATTCCATGCTCAGAACTGCAGAAGATGTCTTGGAACAAACAAGATTAGATAGTTGCTATGCTTTTATTTTTTGATGTCACACCCAGTTAGGTTCCCTTGCTTATTTTGATTTTGATTATTTAGATGTCTCATTGTGTAGCAAGGTTCCCTCCAATCCCACAAAACTGTGGCCTGAAGCTCTCTAGAGAGCTGTCACATTCTCAGGCTAATATCATATTTGTAGCCTGCAAAGTTCTAATTGCATCAATGACACTATAGTAATTTAAACACTGATCTCTTTCCTTCCATTTAAATAGCGTTTTAAAAGATGCTTGTGCATGGTTCTTAGCCACCTAATACTCCACCCACACTCAAGAACAAAGCCAGCAGCATTAAGCAATCAGTCACTCAATCAGGAGCTCAAACAACTGCTACCTACCAGAAAGCTTCGTTCTGTACTTTCAGTGTCAAAAAGCACACCCTCCATCCAGCAGCTCTGATACACGTGGCTACTTTGCAAATTGTCAGTAGTAATAGGAATGTGCTAAAGGGTTTTCTTCAGTGCCCTCGTGTGTGGTACCCAGAGCTGGGCACAAGCTGGCAGTGAGGAATGTGCAGAAGAAGGGAGCAGGATTAGAGTTAGAGGAATTAAAACACATCTCCATGCCATGATAAAAGGAGAAGAAAGGAGCTATCCCTCACAAGATAAAACAGCCCAAAGCTTTCTTCCTTAGGTCAAATTTTGTACTCTGACCTAATGAAGTAGTGATGGATGCACAGGCATTTACCAAGCATCCCACACTGACATTAAAATCCCAAATTATTCTCTCACTCTTAATGCTTCTTAGATATTTTACCCACATTAACCATGTCACACGATTGCTGTGGAGTTTTGAGTGTAGCTCAGAAGCCTGTTTTTCTCCTCCCCCTCCCATATTTTAGTAGTTTTCTGCTTCAAAAGAGCTGTAGCCCCACACAGTGTTAGAGGTGCCACACTGCAGAGGTGCTGTGCAATGATGTGCAGAAGGGCAAGAGCTGCAGGGAGCCAAACGCTCCACTGACCTTGTGTTTGTGCTTTTTTTTTTTTTCAGCGTGTCTGGAAATGATACATCCTCATGGTGAGTCACTTCGGAATTAAATATTTTATAGGTTTTTGTTGGTGGGTATTTTCTGTTCACAAGGTGCGATATCTGCACACTGACTCACCAGCAGTGTCTGGTGTTTGTGCATTGCTGTGAGCTGGTACAACACAGTGCAGATGCCCTGAGTGGACTGAGTGCTGCCCTTTTGTATGTATAGCTACTCTCAGAGCATCCTCTTTCCTGTGGGACTTAATGTCAGCTCAGAGCTTATTTGTAATACAACTTAAAGGTTTTATCAAAATATTTTCATACTGTATACCTCCGTAATTCATATTTAACAGTTTTTGTTTGCCTGCTTGTCAGAGGAGGTGTGAATGTGCCTTAGTGCTCTTTTCAGCTTACAGAGCACTTACACGACAAAGCCCATTAAGTGACTAATTAGAGAAGCCATGAGTTAGAGCAGTTCCAGACTCAGGAGCCTGGGGAAGCCAGTGCAGCAGACAGGATGAACACAGCCTGAGGGGCTGTCAGCATTTCAGTGTTGTCACCCTTAGCATGTGTGGCCATTCTCTGAAGAGTGGCCTTTATATCAATGACAGCCCTTTCAGAGAAGTTGGATTACTTTTCTTATTTCCAAGTCCTCCTTTAGAAACTGGCACCTGTGAGCCAGAGTCTCCAGCTTTTTACAGGTATTGTTTGTCCCTTTACCAACACAGGCTTTGAAGGGAAAGGGGAAAAAAGCCTTTTTCTGAGAGGCTGGTTAGCCTGAAAGTGGGAAGTGTGGGGTGTGGCAAGGCTGTGTTCTTCCAGTGACAGGGAAGTTCTGCTCTTTCCTTGGCTGCAGCCCCCCAGTGACAACACGAGTGGCACTGAAGATTGTGACCCCTGTCATCATTACTGTCTTTGTCCTGGCACTGTACTTGCATGCCCAGCAAGTGGAATCCACTGCAAGGCTTGATTTCCTCTGGAAACTTCAGGTTGGTGGGTGTTGGCTGTGGGAGGATCACATGTGGTCTGTGGCATTAATATAAAATGACTGAGCTCTTCGCTGTCAAGTTGAGAAGTGTGATAAAGTGCCTTTGAATTTAATCTGAATCTGGCTTATAACTGAGCATGCTAATAATGCTCTGCTCTTCTTTGGTACTTTGCATACTCTGTGCATCTCATCCCAGTTATTTTCTTCAACCTCTTTTTTCCTTGTAAATCCACCTTGGACGGTCCCCATGGTAAAGGGTTATAGATCTGAAGGTTGAGATTAATGAATTTGGGCAACTGAGCTGTTACTGCTGCAGGAACATGTAATATAACACAATTTATAAATATAGGAAGTTCATATTCACTGCTGAGTTGTTTCCCAGAGCTCAGTGAGCTTTAGTTTGCTGTGTTCAAGGGTGTGAAAGATTCACATTTGCATTTTCATTCGGTTTCCTGTTAAGCAGTGGGAACTGGCTCAATGTCCAGCCTTCATTAGCCCCCAGGCAGCAGTACTGGGTAACCAACACACTATGGATAATTCCACACTATGCTTCTGTTCCTGGGTTCACTGTTAATGTTTTCACTGCTTGTGCCCATGAGTGATGTTGGGGCCCTGTATGCGATTCCCAAGCAAGCAGGATAGGTATGGGCTCTGGCCAGCATTCATGGCTGGGGGGCCACAGGACTGCAGGTTTTATTTAGCTTTTCTACCTTCTGAGTGGCAGGACATCTTTCTAATTATAGGTCTTTGTGGTTTGAGTACAAAGCACTGAGGAAGCAACAATTAATTAAAGCTCCTTGGGAAACAGATAAACATTGTAATCCTCATTTATAAATGGTAAAACAGTAGAACGGGTGAGCTGAGTGGTTACCCAGTTCAGGGCTCAGAAATACAATGCTGGATTCTGGCATTATTCTCTGCCTGGTTTTCCATACCTGTGTGCACGAAGAGATGGAACATTTTCTACTGCAAAACACAAGTTTCTGCATGTCTCTGGTTCTGCTCTCCTTTGCAGTTTCCCCCGTTCTATTTCCGCCCTCGCTGCAAGTAAATTTTCAGCTTTTTCACCTCCCCAGAGCAGCTACCAAAAGAGTAAGTGCATCACTGTGTCTCCCCCTAAACTAGGCCACTGAAGAGAAGGAGGAAATGGAGGAGCTGCAGGCCTACAACAGACGCCTCCTCCACAACATCCTGCCCAAGGATGTGGCAGCCCATTTCTTGGCTCAGGAGCGGCGCAATGATGAACTGTACTACCAGTCCTGTGAGTGTGTGGCTGTCATGTTCGCCTCCATAAGCAACTTCTCTGAGTTCTACGTGGAGCTGGAAGCCAACAATGAAGGGGTGGAGTGTCTGAGGCTGCTCAATGAGATCATTGCTGATTTTGATGAAGTAAGTCACAGAAAATCTGGGTGGACAAAGTGAACTGAAACCATGGGTTTAGTTGGACTTTGCTGAGCTCCTGAAGGAGGGTGGTTTGTCAAATCCATGGTTCATTTTTCCTTACTCTAGGAGTCTTCAGTTTTATTTTTTTTTTCCACATTGAAATCCCTTCTATTCCCTTGTCACTCCTCTGAATATCTAATCCCCTTTCTTCCTCTGTCTTCCTGGCTCTGTCCACTACTGTGTAATGCTTGCAGCAAGGCGGGACATGTGGCATGGACATTACCAGCATCTGTGTGTTTGTCAAGGTTTATTTGCTTCTTTTGCTCTTGTGACACAGATCATAAGTGAAGACCAATTCCGGCAGCTGGAGAAGATCAAGACCATTGGCAGCACCTACATGGCTGCCTCAGGCCTCAACGACTCCACTTACGACAAGGAAGGAAAGACTCACATCAAAGCTCTGGCAGATTTTGCCATGCGGTTAATGGACCAAATGAAATACATTAATGAGCATTCATTCAACAACTTCCAGATGAAGATAGGTAATGTCCTTGTGCTCACAGGATTCCATGTAGGTAGTGGTCATTCTGAGCTGGGGATTTTATGGACAGTAAAAGCCACAGATGTTACATTAGCTGTACAGTGATGTTGATTGTCTAGTGCCTGGTGATCACTTCAGCCTCTATGAAACATCACAGCAGTTTTTTAGGGTATAGCAGTATCACTGAAGCTCCCTAGGGAATTAGGAGCAGTGTAGCTCCTACCACAGCATGGTCTTACATGGAGGTTGACCTTGGGCTCATTTTGCCCCTGTGCTTCCATCTCTGGCATTCTTGGACATTAAATTGTCTTTCAAATCAGGGCAAAAAAGCAACAGAAAGGGGAGAAGAAATTTGACGATGTCAAGTGTGGTGTTTGTTCTGGAAGGTTCTGGGCTGCTATCTTGCAAGCCCTCAGCATTGCTGCAGGTATGTGCTGGCTTCAAGTGAGCAGTTTGCTTGTTAGCCAGGTGGCAAACAAACTTTATCCCATTAGCTGGCACTGGAAAGTAGCTCTGGATTGAGCAGATCCAGCCCAACCTGCCAGTCAGTTGGGCATAATGGATCGAAGAAGCCAAATTCTGTTTTAACATTTCTCTCCCCATAGTTTCGCCATAGCTTTACATATCAGAGTAAAGCACAGCTAGAACCAGTGAGCCTCAGGATGGGTTTTTACTGTCTGAAAAATAACCTCCCACGGGCAAATGGATCTGAGCATATTTCTCCTCTACTTCCAGGCCTCAATATTGGTCCTGTTGTAGCTGGGGTGATAGGAGCCCGCAAACCCCAGTACGACATCTGGGGCAACACAGTGAATGTAGCCAGCAGAATGGACAGCACAGGAGTGCCTGACAGGATTCAGGTAAGGCAATCCCTGGAAAAATTACACTGCCAGCCCTGTATCACACATTTTGAAACTTAATTAGAATTGGAATTTTGGGTTCATTTTATTCCTTTATTCCATACATTTACCTACACAGAACTGAAAGGTCACTTATGGAATGCTGGTGGTACCAGCAAGTTTTGTCTTTTAATCGTTACCAACCTTGCAACCTTTGTTTAAGAACTTGCACTTCAGTTCTGGGTGGAAGTGCTGAACTGAGCTTCCTTCCCCATGTGCCTCACTGGCACTGAGCACACTCCTGTCTGATCCCTGCTCACACGTGCTGCTTAGCCGTGTGTGGTGGTTGTTCCATTTTCCAAGGGCCTGATTCAGCTATGTATTTCTGTAATTCACTTTGCTGCTCACTGTGCCATGTATGGCATGAGGCCAGCAAGGGTCCAGGCATCAACAGGATGGGGATACACAACAGAGAAAGAGGATTGTTTAAGGGGTTAATGGGACCTGTCTGATAATCACACATCTCCTTGGCCTTCAGATGTGACCTTTCCAGTGAGTGATTCAATTCCACTGTCCTGCTTTTGCTGAGCCAATGTCCACAGTAACAGAATGTCATTCCTTGGGAAAATACCAAAGGGTTATAAAAATAGAGCAGCTGATGTAAAGCCCAAGAGGGGCAGCCATGCTGTTTCCTTGCCTGTCAGTTAACTGGATCGATATTTATGCATCACTCTTTAAGCTCCCCTACAAGATGGTCTGTAAAGCCACCTGAAAGTGAGTGAGAAAATACATCGTAATGAATAAATACCTCAGGAAATCTGGTCTTTAAACTTCTGTTGTTGTGCAGCACAAGTGATTATTTTTGACTGGCATCTGCAGAGACAATTTGGATGCTGGCTAGAGTATTTAATTTGATTAGTTCTCTCCCATTGCCCACTACCTTCTCCTTCATAAAAACAACCCGACTCCTAAGCTGTACATCCACTGTGTAACTTCTGGGTAATTTTTGAGGATATTTTAGCGAGTTGGACCTACTTCCCTACTGCCACTCCAGTGATACGAGTGCATCTGAGTAGACTGAACTGACTGGTGTGTTTTAAAAAATGTGACTAATTTGTTATGCTTTATCCAGTGACCTCCTCGAAAAATGCAGCTTCCCCAGTTGTGAACTGTGTGTGACATCTGTACTTTCTCAGATTCTAATGATTGCATTTGTTCAGCAACTTGTGCCAACCTTTCAGTTAGTGATTGATGTGCAAATGTTGACTGACTTAGAAACAAAACAGTTGATCCTACTTTATGCTGTCCATGGACTACTCCAAAAGCAGATGGAAAAACTGTGTGGAAGACAAGGCAAATATCCGTTTACTCTTGTTTATTCTGCAGGTAACCACGGACATGTACCAGGTTTTAGCAGCCAACAACTACCAGCTGGAGTATCGAGGGGTCATAAAGGTCAAAGGCAAAGGAGAAATGACCACCTACTTTCTAAATGAAGGGCCTCCAATTAGTTAGCACCGACTGCAGCACCACACAAAGATGGATTTTGCATTACCCAGGATTGTGAATCGGAGAAGAATCATTTTTTGGCAGTGAAACTGAACATACGGTGCAGTTGAAATTTCAACCCCATGACTTTAGAGCTGGTATCAGCAAATTCTTTGGCCACCCATCAAGAAAGGCAAGAGAAAGAAACCACCTTGGAGTTGTTCCTGGCTGAGTGCTAAGCTGACCAAAGATGTGCACTACAGAGTTCACAGCTAAGACATGAATTCGGCATTTTTAAAAAGGCTGCTACCACAGGATGGCATAAGAAGCTATTTAAGTATTTATTGATGCAACACAACATTTACTTGGTTGAAGGAATGTATGATTCACTACAAAGCATTATTTTGGAATGGATTTGCACTCTCATAATGTTTCCATCCCATACTGCCAGCTATTTGAAGTGTACCACTGTGCTTTTATTAGCTGTTTTGAATGGGCTTTCAAAACTGACACCCACTGTTGCAGCACACAAAAAGGCCTTTTAGAAGGGCATTTGTAATGTTTTAGTGTGAAAAGACATTATAGCCTTGGCCCCCCCTTTTCCCTTCTTCTCCATGGCTAAATGACTGCTCTTCTGAGTGGGGCTGGCACACCTGATGAAGGGGAAAATCAGGATAAAAGAAGATGGCTCTACAACCATATTTATTAAAAAGTCGTCTGTGCTCTTCTTTGGTATCTATCAGTTTACATGGGAAAGACTAGATGTAAACAAGAGACACTTTGTGGGGGGAACTCCCCTGAAATTTGTTGTGGGTTTTTTTGTATTTTTTATTTTGTAATATTGAGAACATGGAGATCTAACAGATATACCAAATTCTATATTTTGTAAATTATATATAAATTAGAAGGCAGGCCGTCCACACCAAGGTGTGGGGGGAGGTGTATATAACCTGTAGACTTTTGTGTAATTTTTTTCTGTGTAATACTCTGAACACAGACTTGGCAGTTTTCAGATTATCACTATACAATCAACCAACAACAAACAGGTGAGTTTCCAGACTGAATCAGATGCATTTTAAAATGAAAACCCAGAAAAATCTACAACCCCAAAGAAGAGGAAAAACCCGCAGCAGTCACAGAATTGTTCCGTGCAGCATTTCAGCGGAGGGTGGCGGCTTCCCAATGGAAACAGGACCTTTGAGTTTTAGCTACTGAGATGGTCTCAAACATGTCAAAAAGAGCTCTAACCAAACCTTCTAGCTCTTAACAGGAGCTCTTATGAGAAAAAGAAAAAAAGCTCATTTGAACTTTTATTTTTAAGAAATCATTTTTCATAGATGGTCTTAATAGAATCCTGCTGATCTGAGAGTTGTCTGACATTGTAACTGCCATGTGACATTACAAGGAACTATGTGCTGCAGCACTGAGTTGACTTTCCTGTAGTAAGCACTTATTTAAACTGATTCACAGATTCTCAAGTTTCAGGAATTAGGTGATCTTCAGAAAAGATTATGATGGCAAGTGTGTGTATATGAGGTGGTTGACCTTAAAATAGTGCCATTGATACTGTGTTGGGCATCTTTATCACTAGTGGGGGGGTTTCTGAACAGTTCACTGTTATCATTTATGTACCTTTTCTAACTATGACAGAAAAATCCCTTGATATTTTATTAAAAAAAGAAAATAATTTTAAAAAAGCTATATTTTTTATATTCTATGAGGGGAAAGTTTTGATATTGAATTTGGCTAGCACTAAAAATTAATCCAGTCTTTTGACATTTAATAAGCTTGTTTTCCACTCTTCTCAGGGCAGAATTATTGTAGTACTCACAGCATAATGATTGCACTATGGTGGTGGCGATTTCTTTTTCCTACTCGACAATAAATGAAAATCCATGGATCTGTCTTAATTAATTTGCTCTATTGCTAAGCATGACCCAAGCATTAAGCCATTTAAACATGAGCTTAAATGGCATCGCCCCTTTCCTTCTCCCTTCCACTAGGAAACATCTCTGAAAAGTATAGTATATTGACTTCTGTAAAACTGCCAAGTCTGCCCTTGTACTATACTTTTGCTCCTTTACATCTTTCCTGGTTTGCAAAATACTTAAGTTGCATCACGCTGTTATGCCTTTCTCCCCTCCTCCACCTCCCATGCCCTTTGTCCCTCACTGACTTTCATTACCTTCATGCCATACACTTGGTTTTAGGTTTGCTTTCTGCTTTCCAAAAGTCTGCAGTCTTCTTAACTTTTGATTCATCTTATGAAGTTGTGTTGTCAATGAAATTTCAAGTCCCCAGTATCTCTAGCTGTGATTGTTGACAGTGTGTCATGATCATTTCAAGGGGTATTCACACACTCTTTACTCTGGATCTTGCAAAAATGGATACAGTTATGATTTCCCATGGAAATTGAAATCTATTTAAGTAATTTAACTATATTAAACACTGTTTCACTGGTAAAGTGTGTCTGTTTTATTTTAGCTGCATCTTGCTGGTGGGATGAGACTTAAGTTGTGTATGAGCAAATAGAAACATCCAGGTCTTGTCTGGCACTGATGGATGCCCTGGTCTTTTGCACTGCCCCATTATGGAGCCCCAAGGGCTTGGCTGCCCAGCAAACATCCCCTGGGTTTGTGCTCCCAACTGCTCTTGGAATCAGTCTCAGGGCAGCCGACAAAATATAGTGGCATAACTGAAGAGCTTAAATTTGTGCGTGTGTCCTATTTAAAAAAAAAAANNNNAAAAAAAAAAAAAAAAGGTTGTATTTTCAAAAGTATATCACCTTTGCCAAAGAATTCCCCAGGTATCTTGGTACTTGTCCTCTTCAAGGACACTGGAAGGAGGCAGCACTGCTGCCAATGCAACATTTTCAATCTTTACAGGTAAAAGTAAACACTACACATGACTGTACCAATTAACAGGAGCCTCAGGTAGAGGTGACAAACAAAACACTGCAGCTTCCAGCTGACTTCTCTTAGTTGAGAAGACATTACACAGGCAACTAAAAACCAAATGCCCTACAATCTGTTATAGGTTAGGAGGGATTTTATGAGTGTACTGAGAGCACAGCTGCAGGAACAAAAAGCCATAAAGTATTTAAAGTCTTTATGAAAATTGTCAGAGAACTATTTAATACTTTCTATGCTCTCCTAAATAATCATACAAACAGCAGTTTAGGACACTGCCTGATGTAAGCAACTTCTTTTAACTATCTGGAGAATGGTATTCCCCAGGGGAGGGAAGGCAGGAGTCTCCAGTGCTGTGCCCTCTCACTTCAATTACTGTACACAGACTGGCTGAATAGTTTTCCCCAAATGCATCTTCTTCCCACTCAGAAAGCATTTTGATGAATTTTAAGGTGTTCAGCCACTTCTCCCCAACACAGATCTGGCTACATTGAGTATCTGCCTGCACTTAATAAAATGATACATTTGGGACACACTGAATTTCTTATATGTGTGTCCTGCACTGCAAATATCTCTGGCCTGGCTGTTCATGTGTTACACAACATCCACAGACACCAGCACCTGGCCAAAAAGTATGACCAGAGGCAAATATTTTCATTCTGTTAAGTTTCCCAATTGCTCCTCAGGGCACCGTCACTTCCAGACTGAAGTTCAGGAGTTGTCAGAGAGAGCAAGCTTGGGATGTTGCTGGGAAAAAGGCAGCTCAGCTGTTTTAAGCTGAAAAACTCAAGTTTCCATGCTCTTGACCCACTCTGTCCATGCATCTGAAGGAGCAACTAGGCTCTGGGGAGGTGGGGGGAGGACTGAGAAAACTGAATTTCAGGCAGGATGGGGGACAGGAGCAGCAACATTTTCCTGCTATTTGAGAGACAGATAATTTCCCGTAAAAAGCAGAGTCATATATTTTCTGTCCCTGAGCACCTCTCAGCCCCTGCCTGCCCTGCTCTGGCACTTTGCTGCAGTGCAGGTGAGGTGGCTGCACGGCGGGGGCCAGCCTTGTCCCGTGGCTCCCCTGGGAAAGGGGCGGGGGTGCCAGCTGGGAGTTACCGCAGCAGAAGAGCCCGGCACTGACACGGTCGCTCAGAGGGGCAGCTAGGGCAGCACGACACTGGCATTCCAGTAAAAAGCTCCAGGGGACACCAGCTGCAGCGAGCTTCCCTGTAAGCAGCTGGCCCCAGAGATCTTAACAGAGAACTTCAGATGTAAATAACTATTGCCATCTACTGGAAATGGCATTATATACCTACCTTGTGTAAGTCAGGCAAGCCTTTGGTCATTCCTTCCTGAAAGCAAATACAGTGGCACATTATTGAAAGATAAACATTCTACTGTGGGTGTTGGATGAAACCATTCCAACCTTCAGGGGGTATTCCTTTATAAATACAGCATGAAAAGGGCTCTGCTTCTACTAAATCCCACAGAACAATCGAGCAACCAAGAATGGCCATCTGCACTTCACACTAAAGTAAAGCCTGCTGTTCAAGAGAGTAATCAGCTTTCCTAAATTCATTTTCCTAAGTCTGGTAACTCAAGTACCTGGTAAAATCAGCAGGGAAGCCCCTGCCTGAGTGCTGAGTTTGTGTAAGCAAAAAGGAAATCCTGGGAATTTTCAATAAATTTTCACCTCCAACCTGGCCTGCTGTATCTTGGTTCTAATCTCACACCAAAATGTCAGCAAGTTCTAATATTATAGTCAAACTCAAACATGCTAAGAGGCCATGTTTTTAGCACCTAGTAATACCACATAATGAAGAACAGTCATGCTCATTACCTTTTCATTGTGAAATGGGATTTTTATCAGTGCTATAAAAACAAGCAAACAAAACCCCAACTGTTTTCTGTTACACTGGCAGTTGCATTTGTTCATTATACCTGCTAATCAGCAATTAGTTTAATGCCAGCATAACCGGAATAGAATAATGGCTCCAGATGCTATGACAAAGGAAGTCTTCATTCCTTAAAAATGATGTTTGGGAATAGCAGGAAGGGACAGTGCCTCAGAGAAAACAGAATTCTCTGCCAACATATAAATGGAAGAAATGATGCAACAAAAAATTCTGTATGTGCACAACAACCTGAGTTAAAAACTAAGCAGAACTTGAGGCATTCATAGTAGCTTGTAGCTTCCCTGTCCATCAGTGGAGGTGAAAAGAGAGGTATAAGAGTTCTTCTAGACACTATAAGCAAAATAAAACCTGGTTTTATACTTAAAACATAATAGCTCTATTTTTAAATCACAGATTTTAAATGGTAAAGGACTGCTCTTCACCTTTACAGAATAGTGCACTGGATGCTAATATAAGCAATTCTTGGTGCTAAGCAAAGGCTGTTTGCTGCTCATGTTCATCAACATCTTCTTTCCTAAGTGGGGAGGGAAGAGAATTAACTGCAAAGCACCAACTCTGCAGCCTGCACACCAAGGGGTCTCCAAAGGCTTCACCTCAGAGGGCAGTCTGAGCCCCACCACATCCCATTGCAGTTTCATTCTCTCATTCTTCTTGGTTGTATTATGCACAATTCTCTTAACTAATACTCCATCTACTTAAAAAGAAAGTAAGATATCCAGTTCCTTTTTTCTTGGTCATAAAATCTGACTCTAAGTAGCTTATTTAAAAACATAACATTTTGGTATGAAATGCTCAAGAAAATTTGCCTGGGCCAACATTTCATAGCACAGAAAAGCTCTGTCAATTCCCAAATCCAGCAACACAAGAGAATTACAACCTCTCTGCCATTAAGGCTCGATTACAACTTCTAGATAAAAACCTACATCTATTTGTACATTATAAAACATCGTAAATAAATGTCATATAAAAATAAAACCCCAGTGTAAGTGAAGGTGGTCCTCTATGCTGGGTTGGGGTTTCCTGGTGGATTGACCAGCTTTAGGAGTATATGATTATTCTCTCAACTAGATCACAGGGGTTTTATCCCAGCACAAAAACACCCAACCCATAAAGCCCAAAGAATCAACACAACCCCTGTATTTCTTGTTTAAGCTAAGCAGACTGATTTATTATTTTCCTGTCACCAGTTGTCTGTCTCAGGTTTGAGCTAATTATTCATCCATTTCTGAAAGTAAGGAATAACATATAAAAAGAAGAACAGCAAGTTCCAGCAAGAACAAGTCACTCCATTTACTCACCAATCCGTTCTCTTTCAACCCTTCCAAACACTTGAAGCGTGCAAGAATCCTGGGTTTAGTGGCAGAACTTTTTGAATAATTACAAAAAATGAGCCCTATCTACATAAATCAATTTCAAAGAATAATTAAAAGAAAATCATAATGAAAACACATTAAAAGAACTTACAGCACAAGACAGAGCACCACAGGTGAAGCCGATCCCCAGAAACTGAGTTTCCAGGTTACATTTTAATTAAGAAAACATTCACATATATGTCAACGTGAAACAAAACATTCCAAAATTTAGTATCTTACATATTCCACAGCTAGTTTGCTAATATGCAATAGCATTATTATTACTTGTTTAGCCTATTCCCTACTGCCTCACAAAGGCAAAACTGACCTTGGAAGTGAAAAGCTTGCACAATATGCAGAACATACTCTACACATTCTTCCATTAACGTAAAAATGTGCTTCTACATTACCATCAGATAATGTGATACCATCAGATAATTCCACATCAGATTACCTCCATGAATGTATGAATGAAGCTTTTTTATGCCACCAGTCATAGTCTACATATATTTCACTGCATGGATATGCTTCACTTTCCCCGTCTAGTCCCACATTCTCTTGTGTCCTTTTCAAGAAAAAAAAAAAAAAATTAAAAAAAAGGTTCAACCATCAAGTGTAAAATGTCCACAGGCATCTTACACTGATTTATTAAAAAAAAAAAAAAAAAAGCCCCATTCAGACAGCTTCTTCTTTTGGAGAACAGCTTTACATTCCTGAGAGTAACTACTGGAACAAGATTTGGTCTCAGTGTTCCAGGACTTGTCAGACGTTGTAATCAGGGGACTTTCCCTGGGGTTGTCGCAGTCGGATTTGTAAGGTAGAAAAAGCTCCCACAGTCACATGGAAGAAGAGCTGCCACAGGTTGCGCAGTTCATACAGGTACATGTTACACAGGCAGATCAACCCAAAAGTCAGGAAGGATTTGGCATTCCTCCAGCCTGTGTAGTACACAAACAGGTAACACTGTCAGGAAATAAAAAAGAAATCAGGTTACCTCATGGAAAGTAACTTCTACTGAAAAACTATCTGGTCACTGAAAAACTGCAGCCCAAACCAAGGAAAAGTCTGAATCAAACATGGAAGAACAGTATCAACGCAGCAGTCATAGCAGGATGAAGAGTACCTGATACCAATACAAGGTTACATTTTGCTTGCATTAAACCCTGAAAACAACTCTGTCATAATAATTAATTACAGCCTGCAATGAGTGGCCCGTGACAAAAGACAGTGCATGTTCCTGGCAATCTCTGGTCAAAATAAACTGTTCTACTCAAGCAGTGGAGAAGGAACATCCACTGTCTTCTTCAGGAATTTAATAGGAAGGACAAGGACAATACCAGGGCCCCAGAGCTCAGCACAAGGCAATATCCCAGACACCTGCCAGTGTCCTGCCAGGGGTGATGCTGAGTGTTACCTGGCAGATGCAGAGCCCACACCCACTGCCCTGCTTCAGCTGCTGCAGGACTGATCACATTTTAAGAGAGACACACAACTACCCTCCTGCAATTCTACCACATTTTAGGCAATGTTCTGCACACTGTGATGTAACACAGTCTGTCAGGACTGCCCACAGTTCCCTACTCAGCCTTCTTCCTACTGTAACTGGAAATCTGTTCAAGTCTTTTGCCTCAGTTTTTATCTCTAAAAGGACACAACTTTTACCCAGGCATTATTTTTATTTCTTCTATTGTTTGAACTATTCCCTTAACTGCTACAAAATTTTAAAAAAATCCTTTGCCCCTCCCTGGGATTCAGGTCATTTCTGCTGAAGGAAGTTTCTTTCTGAGCTTTAAGGTAGATAACAATAGTATTTATGCTTACTTTCTACTCCAAATCTGTTCCCAGTGGATTTATAACTATGGTCACACATATTTAACAGCATCCATTATCAGATTATCTAAGTGCCATTTCTGTTCTTCCTGGGCATTTGCCATGTTTTATCAGTCAAAAAACTCTACTTATTATTTTCATTTTTCATGTTCCTCAAAAAGGGCAACTGAACAATGCAATTTATTGAGGTTATTTTATATTCTATTTGAGCTCTACCACTTTGTTATAAAGCATACATTTCCACTGCAAGTGTGGCTGAGAGCAGCAAAGCTACTTGTAGTGTCTGGATATCTAAATATTGTCAGAGAGGTGAGGACTGGCATTATCAGTAAGATTTGTATGTCCTTCCTGCAAAGCAAAGTAAAACTAGAGGTGAATAATCTACATGTTTCAGAATCTAGACAGAAGTGTTCTGAACCTTGGCCATTTTGAGCAGAGTAAATGCAACCGACTTATGCTGACAACTTCACAAATCATATCTAAAAGAGCAATTAGTTGGTACTGGTATCTCAGCAATAAGAATTCAGATAGTTTCCTAGTGTTGTCACTTCCACTGACAATGTATGAACAAGTGTGACTGCTTCCAAGATTAAAATAAGAGTAAGGATATGCTTCATCAAAATGATTAATAAAGCCTTGAAAACAGTAGTTTCAAAATGTTCAAAATGATGGCACATGACTGTGAATTTTACTGAAAAACTGTTTCTAATGAATTCTGAAGTGTATCTTTCATTGGTCTAGCTCTGAACTACTGGATTTGCTCTTACAGAATAGATGAAACGGCCAAAACACTGCAGTTTTAACAGCTTACTATAACAAGTACTGTTATGAAACTCCTGAGGGCTGTTTTTCTACTACTAAAGAGAAGTGTTATCATGCAAGTGTTATATAGACCATGCTCTTATGGAGTGACTGAAGACTCAGCTTCTGACACTTTCCACTTCTGGCACAGCTGAGAGAGTTGTTACTTCTTCTTTATAAAAGACCTGAAACTATGAAGTAACACTAGACACATCAGTGAGCCTAAAACATCATATTCCATGTAGGTTCTTTTGCCTGCACACTTGAGTTATACATATTTCTTGGGAACTAGAGACACACTGCTGTGTTATTAACTGAACAAGACAATAAAAGCATGATGGACGCCTGGTGGGTGAATGACAGTGAGATGTGCTGTCATACAACACAGGGAATTAAATGTCCTGAGCTCTTAACTGTAGCCAAAGAACACCAGAACATGCCAGAGAACCAGCATCCCTCAATTCTGAAAACTCACCAATCACATATTGCAGGAATGATACCAGAAGGTGGGAAACAGAGCTTCAACAGATATATTTTGAATATTAATAAAAAGCCTACATTCCAAGTCGCATGGATTCTTTCTTTCAGACAGCTTTGTTCAAGGCAAACAATGAAGGAAAGATACACATCCTCATGTCTCAATGGACAGACATGAATACTATATAAAGAATAAGGTTTCCAGTTTGGGAGAGGAGAGAAAACGTGTACATTTTACATGAAGAAAGAATGGAGGAGCTCTAGCTTATCTGATATGGAACAGACTGTTGGCATGGAAAATTAACACCAATCTAAATTATTTAAGGCAGAAGTTGATGGAAGTCAAGAAGTGTTGAAGAACACAAGTCACATTGTGATATTTTGCTAGACATGAACTGCAGAGAACGAAGATTACAAATAACCTGGACAAAAGACTGATAGAAAGGCATTTGCTTGTATTATTGTCGGACACAGTACTAAACGCTGGCAGACAGGAACAAGTAAAAACTGCATACTCCACAAGTCTAAGATTAAAAGTCAAAGTAGCTATAATAACAGCAACTGAGCATGAGAGACACAGACATAGGTTAATGTAACAGCAGTGTCAGTGAATGACAGACGCCAGTGGGCACCTTGCTATAAATGGTAAAGGAAAGTCAAATTCAGATGCAGAAATGTGAAACTGACAGACAAGAAAAGCAAGAGAAGTGTCAGGCAGGAAAAGGCAAACAGTGAAAAGTAGCCACGAGCTTTGAAAAGGAAGGAGATGCATATTAAAGTAGAAAGTGAGGAAAATTCCGGGGTGCAGTACCTAGGTATTACTGCATTTAGTTCAATTTTGCCCAAAGGGAAGAAGCAGTAAGCTATTTATTCAGATGGTTAAGTCTACTTGAACTATGAAACTATAATTTCAAGAAAATAATATAATTTCCACTGCTTGTGACTTTAGAAATAATTGTCATAATTAAATGTCTTAATCATCCAGCTAGAGAGAAAATGCCGGCAAACAGAAACTCTTTGTATCAATCTACTTCTACACGACAGTTGATGATTAATGAAAAAAAAAAAAGAGCAGGAAACATTTTTTATAATCGCCCTATTCAAGTATCTGTGACATTTAAGAAAACATGATGACACTTATGCATGACTGGGTAATGTTTCTAAACTCCAGTAAATTATGCAAACAGAAAAACACACCTGGTACAAACAGGCAGCCGTTCCAAGAAAAAATGCAATAACATAGCTGAAATCTTCACCCTCATTCTGCAAGAATAAAACAAAAAGCCACGTTTTACAATGAAACAAGTGAAACACCAGGCATTTACAGTATGAAAGTTATGAACTATTGCATTTTAAAATAGTTTCACACAGGCATGCAAAGCAATTCCTTTACCACACTAAACTGAGAATTAGGACTAATCAGTGCTTACTTACATGTCTGCAAAAAAATCATGATCTGGAGTCTGACCAAAATGTTTACTCACAACAAACAACTCTTCCTAAGATTTTTCAAAAGCTTTAAAGAAGTCCAGCTCTAACATCGGATATTTATCTTCTCCAGATGCCTTTGAAAATTCAGGTCTAAACACTGGTAACTACCTTTAATAGCAACTTTATAGAAGTGTGCCTTCCTAAAGCTTCACAAAATGGAAACGAAGCTAACAGGAAAGCACCCAAACTGGCCACTAGGGTGGGGTAAAACTCCGCACAGAGAATAACGAAGGCTGCTCTGTGCTCATGCAGTGAGAGCAAACAGCAGCACAGGAGTTTATCAGAGACTTGGAAAATAAGGTACTCTTGAAGGAAAGATGGAAGAATTTATTTGAAGTGACAGATTTTTCTACCATGTATTTAGAAAACAAAACAAATCTTTTAACTTATTCAAACGGGTTGTTATAGCTCCTACAGAGATGAGCAGAGTAAATTTCCATGCTCAGTGACTATTCTAACTGCATTTCTAGCAAATATCTACAACCACCAAAAACCTTCCTTGGAAAATAGTGGGTGCTCATGCAAATGTTTTTCCTCGAGAGCAAATATCCCTTGAGAAGATGGTGGTCCATTCACAAGTACAACTCGTGTCTGCTGAGAGCATGTTCAGTGTGAAGCACTTCCATGTTCCTGTGCTGACCAGGAAAAACTTTGCATGTGTGCACATAAAAATTACATACACAATGTAGTAACTTCTACCCAGTGTGTAAGTCTTTGCCCTAGTGCCACTGCATATTTGGTGGAGTACAGTTAGATTGTAACAGAATTTTATTAACACCAAAATAAAACCACTGATTATAAAGCAAACAGTAATTCAGAGAGGACACTTGAATGACTCCTCAGAACACATTCCATTAATTGTGTTTTGGATTATTTTTCCCTAAACCTTGTGGATTTTTCCATAATAAAGTAAATTGAGAGAAACTTTAATGGATTTTTAGTGTGCCTCGTTTGCCAGGAACAAAAATTATCTTCCATCTGTACTGCAATCTATTACCTCCAGATGCAATAAGAGAGAATAAAATTAACTGGATAGCCTGTCATCACTTAAATAGATTAATCTAACACTGGCGTTCTCTTTAAGAAAATCAGCTGCAGGAAGATAACAAAATAAGTTTTAGCAACATCACACTAACTGACAGAAATCTGTTCAGTACTAATTGTACGAAAGCATACTTTAAAATCATTCCTATTTGTAAACTGAGAGAATTGTGCATAACACAGAAAAATTTAACTGGGGATAAAGTAGAGATGTAGGTTCACTCGTTCTTTCTTTAAAAAACAAACCAAAGACAACGCAAAAACAAGGACCTAGCATGGAACATTTTCATTAACCTTGTTCATCTGTCCACTAGTCTTCACAAAAAGCTGAGACTCAACAGTGCTGTTTAATCAATCTTTACATATCGCAATACTATGTAACGTAACTGGAATACAGGTATTCTTCTTCACCTTATTTCCCTCAAAAAAAATCATTAGGTATCAAAAATATTGCAGCTGGCTGCTGAAAGGCCTAGAGACCAAGACTCGCAAGAAACAGCTGAAGAAACTGAGGCTGTTTAGCCTGGAGAAGAGGAGGCTTGGGAGAGAACTCTGAAACTACCTGAAAGGAAGTTGTAGCAAGGTGGGGGCTGGGCTCTTATCCCAAGTAACAAGGGGTAAGATGAGAGAAAACAGCCTCATGTTGCACCAGGAGAAAAATTTCCTCCCTGAAAGGGCTGTCAAACTGCCCAGGGAAGTGGCTGAGTCACCACCCCAAAAAGGAATTTAAAAGCCTTATAGATGTGGCACATTGGAACGTAGTTTAGTTAACTTGGCAGTGCTGGGTTATTGTTGGACTCAGGTCCTTTCCAACCTAAATGACTCTATGAAGTCCAGATACATTTGAATAAAAAGACTACCAGCCAAGCAAGAGGATTACCATTTTGTCTCAGAAAGCTTCCATGGGGTTTTAGTTTCTGTATCTATCACCACAATAACAGCCATGAAATGGTAAGGAAGTCTTTGGGTTTTTTGGGGCAACACACATGAACCTTCTGTGCACGCCTGCCAAGTACTACCAGCATATTCACCTGAGTTGTTTGAAAGCATAAACCATTATTAATGACACTGTAGCACTTGTGAGAATATAACCAACACAAGAAATTGAACAGAAAGAAACTGAAAGGCTACAAAAGGGTCACAGTAGCAATTTTACAGAAAAAAAAATGGGTTTGGGGGGAGGTTGGTTGGTGAGGGGAGTTCAGAAGAAATCACTGGGCAATTTTCCAACACTGATCCTTTCAATACACAATGAGAAATAAGGTTTATTAAATACAAACAAAGAGACTACAAAAGTTCTCTAAAAACAATTTTATGAAACCTGTTTAAAGATTCCCGCTCTGTGGACTCTTCAAAAAAACTGCCCAGATTTTCAAAGCTGTTCATCATTTCACTCAAGTGTTTTTAAATAGCATCTACAGAGATTGAACACCTCATACCCTGGCATAAATTTAGAAAACAGAACATTATGTTCACATCCTCACCGCTACCAAGGTACCAGGGAAGGAGCTGGCCACCCACCTTCCACTGCTGTTGAAACTCACAGCCTCGAAGAATGAGGCAGCACACTCAAGGAGGATGCACAGACCACAAACAATACAGGTTTTGTAAGAGGCCTGACTTCACAAACAGTACTTCTGAAATAAAACTGGCACAACTCAGCTCATATAACATCTTCTAAAACGAAAATCGTGATTACTATGATGCATAACTTTTAAATTCATAAACATGTACAATACCTGGAGAAGGCTTTCTATGGCATGGAAGCCACGGATTAAATTCAAAGCTCCACATAACAGACTAAGCACAAATGAGACAATCCCTGGCAGAGTCACAGGTTCCAGACGCTGATGAGGAGCTGCAAAGCAGATCAAAAAAAGATATCAAAGGTCAAAGCAATGCCTTCAGAAATTCAGTAAAATAATAATCTCATTTGTCAGTGGCTTCTAGCTCAAGAGATCACTGAAGCAAACCACAGAATGTCATTTCTGTTTCCTAAAAAAACAAAACATAGTAAATGTTTCAGCACAAGGTTTTGCAAAAAGTAAACTTTCCTCCAGTTCACATATACAAGTGTCTTGTTATATTTAGTCTTTATCTCAATACATTCCATTTATTCAGTATGGTACTGACGGCTGCTCAAACATGCCAGGGAATCAACAGTAAGAGATGCACTTGCTAGTGCAATCTGTCCATAATCAGTAACCAGCTAATAAGTCATGTATTTAAGAGCTTCTCTCACTACCTCCACTCTTCTTTAACACTAATGCAATAGTGAGACTGATTTAGATTGTTTGCTGAACAGAACACTGAGGCAAAGCTATCACAGTCCCCTTCCTTAAAAACACAGCGAGAGCTACCAAAGACACACATGAAGAGAGCTCTGAAACTCAGCTGGGATCTATATTATAATCTTCTATGGACCTTCCAGATTGTTCTTAGCCTCTT
This sequence comes from Rhabdornis inornatus, assembly GCA_013397075.1. Classification (NCBI taxonomy): domain Eukaryota; kingdom Metazoa; phylum Chordata; class Aves; order Passeriformes; family Rhabdornithidae; genus Rhabdornis; species Rhabdornis inornatus. Next base: position 1,017,420 of record VWZS01008949.1, on the reverse strand, counting down.
CAAGTAAAACACATTAAAATTAAAACACTTTCGTTCCATGCATACCGACTCTTTCAAGCTTCTCTAGGGTCACAAGCATGTAACAGTTATGTATGTTCCTCATTACTGTCCCTTTCCATAATGAGTAACAGAAAGCAAATGTGAAAAAACAATGCAAAACTCTTAACAGTCTGGGCGACACTGGGACAATAATGGGACTACTGAGCTGTACTCAAATCATTCTGTTCAAATCAACCAAGTGTAAAGATGTGAACAATGAGGTTAATGAACTGTAACATTAATAGAGAGAGGGGATGTCAATCCCAGTTATTTGTATTGCATAGATACAGGAAAAAGGTTTTTCAAACAGTTTATGAAGTTACAGAACCTAAAAAAACCTCAACAAAAGCTATTTCACATTGATAAGCCGGCAGGGCTGTCTAATTATGAGTGTCCAATAACACAAAAATAAAATACAGGATGAGTTCAGTTAATTATTTGTACTGAATTTAATAATCAGTTGGTTTTGGTTTTTTTTAAACAAAAGCATAACTCATGTTTAACTTTGAGAAAGCTCACTGCTTTTCTAACTGTAGGGAACATTGCTCCCAGCAATCACTCAGTTAAGGTTAGGATATGCTAGATGTGCTATTTGCATACCAAACCACTCTTTTTCAATGACTCCCAACTAGTTGTTTTGCTTTGGCTTTTTTAAACCATCTCATCTAGAGAGTGGCAAAAAAGCTGAGGGTGTATATGACTGTTTTTAGCCAAAAGTAATTCCATTCCATTAACTGGTGGATAAAATTAGTTCACTGCTCTCCACTTGCAGCTCTCCAGAAAACCTCCTTTTCCTCATGTCTTGGGTAACTTAAAATCATCATGTGCTAAAACAGCATTTAAAACACCTCTTTGAGAACCATGGGGAGAAAAGCAGAATCTGGTCAGCTAAATCAACACAGTGTATGAAAGTTCATAAAACAGTAACTTCTGTCTTATAAAAATATGAAAAAAAAATATATAAAAGGACATTATATACCATTACGAATGCCATTAAACTCTCCAGGGCTTAACAAATTTTAGTGTTAAAAATCAAAGCAACAAGAGTTATTTATATACAAAAAGATGAATGCAAAACCAAAAGAATGAAGAAGGAATGTCAGAGAAGGCAGAGTGAAGGGCAATTGACTTCAAATTGGTACATCCATCAATCTTAGAAATATGATTAAGTGTCATATAAAAAATTCTCAGTTCAAATAAAGTACAAATTCTGAATTTAATGTTGACACAAATAAAAATTCAGGAAATTTACATGACATGAGAAACTACATTACTTGTAAGAAAGTTTATTTAAAACTAAAATGTAAAAAAAAAAAAAGCATGGAGTATGCCATCAAGCAAAAAATAACTTTTATCTGACAAATATTTCTTCACTGAAAAAAAACTCAGAAAACAGTAATTTCATCCTAACTTGAAACATCCCACATCAGCATGCTGTGACCCTATTTCTAATGCCTGCCAACACCTACATGTACCTTTGCAGGAAGATTCTATCCATGATCTGCACACTTTATGCTTCCCACATGCAGAATTACCCCTATTCCTCACTGCACTGCACAGCTGTAGGAGGGAAAAGGGCTGCTGCTGCAAACACTGCCACAGGCCTGGGCTCCACACCCTGGCTCCACACCCTGCTACAGTGGGAGCAAGGGAGAGCTGCTGCTGCTGCTTCACCCCCCAACTCTGCCACTCTGCAAAACAAAACAAGATTTGCATCCACCTAACTTCCCACCTCTGGATGCTCTCCAACTTAATTTAACACAGTTCACTCCAGAAAGTACTACTTTTTTTAACAGTACAGCATATGCAGGAAATTCCACTAGGCAAAACATCTTTTTTGTGAGAAATCTGTCCCTGGAGCAAAGGAGAAACTTGGAAGTCCAGCCAAATGAGTGGGCAGCAAATGTCCAGAGAAAGTTCTTTTCAAGGGTGGAGAGAAGTGATGAATGTAAAGAACCACAAAGCCATTAGCAGACTTTCTAAAAAAGACACTGTTATTCAACAACATCTAAAATGTGAAGAGCTGAAGAAGTAGCAAAGTGCCAGCCTCTCATAATGTACAGCCCTTTGATGGTGAGTTTCTACAGCAACTCAAGGAAGGAAGTGGATAACTGAACACAGATCTATGGAATTCAGAGGAAGAAGAAAGATAAAAGCAATTGAAAGAGAAACAGAATAAAAATGACATAGAAAGAAAAGAGGACAGCAGAATTGCTTCTATAAGAAGTTGTGGAGGGGTAAGTAAAAAAAAAAATACAAGATCACCCACCAATTATTGCTGAATCTTCTTTTTTAGTTAAAAACTAAATGGTCCCTACACTTTTTAATTTAGGTCTGTATTACATTCCAACACTCTTACTCAAAAAAGTGATAAAAACTCTCCCACTACATGGACAACTTTTAAAAAACAGCCAATTTTGTCATAGGCTGAGTTCTCCCATGATTACTGCTTTTTTTTTTTCCAATTGCAGGACGCTTGAATCGAGACAATTTTCAGAGTTAACCAGCTGCCTCTTCTGCCACCATAACCCTTTCCACAAAGTAGGATTACACGAGAACATTAAGAGTATACAAAAACATAAGAATCAAAAGTGGCAAAAGAGTGGTATCACAGCATTACATATCTTTAAAAAGAGCCCACACATGTAAAAAGATAACAAAGACATGTACAGTGCTACTTAGAAGATTCCACTCATTTAAACACCTTCACACTTTTCCTTTATTAACTTTCCTGAACCTAACTCCAATACAGTTAAATTGCAATTACAGAGACCGTAAGCTATTTCTACACTGCCTCATAGCACCTGCAATTCTCGGAATCAGGGCCCCAGAGTACAAACAGGGCACCCTACTGATTTTGTTTGGTTTTCATCTTCCATAGAAAGCAGTTTTCAATCTCCTAGAGTAATCCTCATGAGTAAGCACATAATAAGGATAATATACTGGCAAAGAGATCCTATTAATATACACATATACATAAACTACACAAAATCTCATTTATTGCAGCATTGTAGGAGGTGTTTAGGTTCTGATTGCAATTCTATGATTTATGATTGCACCCTGACACTGTAAAGTGAACAGCATCATTGTGTGCTTGCTTAGGATAATTTATTGACAGAAGTACTTTTGGGGAAAAAAAGGGAAATATATTAATCAACACTTCCTTCCATTCCATTTATGATTTTGCTTCACTAAACTTGGAGGACTGAAATCAGATGATGTCAGTATCACATGTGGAGTCCATGTTTCACTGCAAGGATTTGGCATTTTGTTTCTGTCCTGCTAGGAAATGTCTGAAGGTGGGCCTCAAACCCATTCAGAGGATTCATTTAATAGTATAAACCTCTAACCCAGCTCAACACCACAATTTCACATTTACATGAAGCAAATTAAAGTTTAAGAAAATTAATGACTACTTAAATGAATTGGGCAGTTTTATACAAAACTGCAATTCTTAATGTTGTACACAAGGCACTCATTTTAGAGAATGCATCTTTTAGCCAGCACAGCTCTTTGGATTTTCACCACTGCACAGGCTTCCTAAAGAGATGCTTCTCTCTCCAGCTGCCCTAACTCCTGACACTGCTCTCAGCTTATGTCAACACTGAGTCTCACTGGGCAGAAATATCAAAAATTTTCAGAAATCTTAAAAGGTCAAGAAATAAAAATCATCTTTTTGTTAAGTGCTCATCTTCATTTGCAGGGTTTTTTCCTTTCAATAAAGTCCAGTGAACACAGACATTTCTTCCTCTGAGTGCCTTGGGAAGGTAAGCCTTTGGAGCAGGAGACAAAACACACATCTGAGCTAAAATACACATAAGGTCATACCAGCTTTATGTTTTAGAAACATGAAAAAAAGCTTTTTTTTAAGAAAAAAAATTAATTTTGCTGCATCTGTCTCATTTAAGGATACAACAGAAGTCTGGAACTTACCTGCAGATATCTTACCAGTACCCTTATACTCCCCCACAGGTATATGAGAAAAGCCATTGGCTGAACCAAGTTCTGACACAGAAATTTGATACGGTGGTCTCAGTTTGATTTCTGTCTGCATATCAGCAAGATTCATCTTTGTTGACAAAGAACGTGTGTTGTTGTATCTCTGTTTGGTCCTCTGAATAAAGTTATCTGTACAAAATTTAAAATAAAAAGGTATTTTTCTATGGATTTTGTTAATTACATAATCCAAGACCATGCAGCTTTTTGGTTCACAAACTAAAATACATTGCTTGAAATACCTGTATTTATCTTGGATTTTTAATGCTATTTCTGTTTTGTGCCTAATATATCATGGGTTATTCAATTCTGCAGTTAAAAAAAATTGAGCTCTAAAAATCTAATTATGTTATAATTGAAGAAACTAATGACTTTTCATTGCATGAGACTGAATGCTTTTCTAATACAATCGATTCACTGCACTTATTCTAGCTTTTCTGTTAGTTTAGTAAAAATTCTTATGAAAAAATTATGTTGCGGAAGAAAAAAAGTGTTCATAGAAATGTTCACGAGAAGGACAATAATGTTCCACAGAAATTGTCAATAACTGACTGAATTATAGACAGCAATTAACCAGCTGGAGTATCTTCCCCTGTGTTTCTAAAACTTTAGTTCTTTTTGCTCAAATGTGTTTCATAAGAATATCTAATTACAATAATTTCTAATACGTAATATTAAAGCAAAACAAATTAACAGCTGTTATCTGGTATATATGAGATGAGCTACATTTGGAGTCTGAAGATTAAATGCTCCACTACATCATAAGACAACTAAAAATTTCTCCCTTTCTGCAATATTTTACTTGGGAAATTCATGAAGCTCAATAACTTCACAGGTAAAGTATTCCAACAGGTATGAAGTCCAACAACTCCTTGTATTATTAACCAGAAGATGAACTCCAGAGTTGCTCACACAAGGCTTAAACCAAAACCTACTGGAATGAACAGAAGTAAGTTTGGATAAAACTCTAGTAGCCTAATTTAATGTCCCCAGAAGTATTTCTTTATTGACTCTAACAGGAGCTAAATCAGATTCTAAATCCACCTGAAACAGAGATATAAACTGCTTTGGACATTTTTTTTTTGTGTGCATTAAATTGCATCTACTTAAATATTCATCTGTCCTAGTATGAGAATGAAGAAGAAAACAGTCAGATCCTTACCAAACTCTATGAAACAGTACGGTCTGATAGCAGTATTTGTCTTCATCATATTGTAGGTAGTGATGAACTCCTTCTGAAGCTCATCAAGGAAACAGAAAGCCAGGACACTGGGATAATTTTCAGTGCACAACATCATATAGCTTACTCCCAGAGAACTTATAAAACTAGAATTGAGAAAACACAGTCAAAATTTTAAATTCAAATTCAGTGAATTAACTGCTTTTCTAGTCTGATCTCATATTCTACAACCAGAAAAACAAAAGCTTATCTGGGGTAGCAAAGGAATAAATGTTTACTGAAAAGTCCAACAGTATTCTAGAAGAAAAACAGGTTACTTTCAGGCAATGTTTTACCTGACCACCACATTGAACAATCATATGAGAAGCTGTTTTACACATATATGTAGGTATCTATATGTGTGTGTATGCACATGTGTGCACACATATACACACACTTGTGAAACCGAAAATAACAATGCTTTTAGGATGCAGAAACACAGCAGGTTTGTCCCATAATGGCTTTTCACTCATCTCAAATGTACAATACGTGATCCAATGCAGCCCAAAAATGCAAAAACCTTATCTTCAGATTGAGGGGAGGGCTGTTGGCTCTTTCTAGAACACGAAGAAATAAAACTTGCTCTGTAGAATGCAGAATTAATAATTCTCCAAAGAGAGTTGCAAGGACAACCAGAGATAGCAAATACAAAATCAGAAAAGGACAGTTTTCAATACACATATTCTGTTACACTTAGGCAACTCATTAGCGTTCCAGTTTTCATGCAACGTTCAAATTTCTTTAAAATCTTGCTGGATAACTTACAGTATTAAAAGTAATCAAAAACAAAAGCAGTAAAATCTACCCTGATTAAGCCTTATATGTCATTCTTAAAAGTTTGTTTTAAGCGAAACAGTTTACAGGCCAAGTGTAGTTGGCCTGTTAAAAAAAAAAAAAAAAGAAACAATTTAGTCCCATCCTGGGCTTTAATCCAAGAAATGCTGGAAACTCACATATCCCTATAGGAAATGGAGAGGTCTTAGCACTTTCTAGGATCATTCAGGTGGTACACTTTCCACCACTGTAACTTCTACATGGTTAACTAGGGGTTAAGATGAAATTACTCGCCTCATTTAAAATATCTAAATTAGAATCAGAATTTAGGTCAGTTAAAATGCAAGTGAAATATATTCTTCTGAGTATCTAATCCAAACCTGCTCTTTCAGTGTAAAGCCACTCTTCCCATGATGATGTCCTATGACTTTGTGCATTACAAAGGAACTTCCATGAAAGTATGAAGAGGTTAAAATTTTTCTACAATTTCTTGGTTTTAAACTTCTGATACATAAATAGTGCCAAGAATTAATCTCAGTTTGCTTAAGCATTTCTAATGTTAACAGTTAACGTCTTCATTTACAGAGAGACACAACCTAGGATGCTGCAAATACTTAAATGAGAAGACTTACTTTACATTATACTGTCCAGTTTTCAGAGTACACCTATCAGGAAGCTGAGAAAGCTTTTTTGAGAGCATTTTAAAATATTTCCTACATTCTTGCATTCCCATGCTCTGGTCATAATCAGTAGATGCAGAAAGTGGAAGTCCATCCCTCACACGAACCACAGAGGCAGATAAAATCATAGACATTGCCAAGAGAGTTAAAAACAACCTGCAACAAAACACAGATCAGGAGGAATCAGAATTAAGGTAAAAGCAGAAACAACAGAGTCAACTGTGATGAATCAAACTTCTTAAGCTGCACAGTGGGTTCAGGCCTCAACTGGGGCACAGTCAGGATTTTCAACTATAACTCAGACTAGAGTCTTAACTGAAAAGGACCTACTAATCTGCACGAGCCACAAAACAGTTCTTCAAACCTTACGTTAAATCAAATCACTCAAAAGTTTAGCAAGACAAGTATTAAAAGGATTACTTATCTGCTAAGCATCAGTACACAAATTAGCTCTCCTACAAGTGGGCGAACTGCTAGAATTTATACGAAGCCAAAAGCAAACACTTCCTCAGCTCTTAACACTGCTCTGCAGACTCCTACCATATACTACACCTATCACTTCAGACACTACGAGAAAATATTTTTGCCTCCCTCAGATGATGCTACTCAAGTTCCATACAGTCACAAACTGCAAAAGGAAACAGATTTCTGGATACAGCTGAAATATGCTTTTGTGTGTGATACTGACATGTTTACAGCACCTTTCAAACTATGACGTTAAGGGTGCTTTACAAGCCTCAGCAGCTGAATGACTGCATTCTCACAAGTCAGAAATCCAAATTTTCCCCCAAAAGACATTACCTCTTCATGGTAAGAAGGAAAGAGAGGACTATTTCCCACTCCCCAAAGATTATACATTCATCCGGATACTTAATGAATAATCAACAATATTCAAGCTTTTCAAGGTTACTTACCCCTCAGAGAGAAAGAGGCATATAATAATGTAAGCACTAAAAATGTGCTGTCATTTTCGGTTTAGTAAATTCAGCTTCAGCAGCAGCCAAACTTCAACCTTCTTTGAGATCCATCACACTAGCTGAATAAATTCCAAATTAATACCCTCGTATTTTACTTGTACAGCACATCAGACTCTCCCCAAAACTGTAACAGCAGTGGAAGCCACTGTTGACTGCAGTCTGCTGAACACCTTGGGGCTTTTATTAGGTGCCCTTGTTGTTTCAGCACTTCACCAGAGAATTCCCTCCCGAAAGAAGTGCTTCCATCAGCTGGACACAAAAACAGAAAACAAGCCCAACTTCACGATTTCCTCCAGATCAGCTTGCTGGCATGAAGCATTCAAGAAAATTCTAGAACCCACAGCTCTAGAAACTTTTACTGATCTCCGAGTTCATGCACATGTTCCCAGAAGGACAATTCCCATGGAATGCACATGGACTCATTTCCTTAACTACGCTGCTAACCATATAACCAAGGCAGCAGCTCAAGGGCATGACAACATTGCAGAGGAGCTTTGAACTGTAATGGTTCCCTGACAATAACCATCTCTACCACTCAGAACTCAATCCTGACAGGGACTTTTGGGAGCTGTATCAATATAAACACAAGAGCAGTGACGCAATAGCAAAGTTTAAATATCCCTTCATTAACTTACTTGCACAAAATGTAATTTCGTGGATCTGCATTTCCCCGATGAAACAAATAACTTCATTAGCACCTCACATGAAGAAAGGAACGTAGCTCCATGTCCTGTTTCAGGAAAAGGCAGTGAATAGAACTGCACTGCTGGAGAAACCCAGAATCCTGCAGCCAGCTCTCAGAATAAAATATTTTATTCTGTTCACTTTTTAAATTATCTCGATGGTTAAAGTTCATGTTGAGCTACCTGATGAGATAAGAACAAACAGAAAAAGTTAATAAATATATTTCCTGGGTAACAACCATGCTTCAGCTCTTTTTGTAGGCCACACATATTGGAAAGGCCTGAACACAGCCAAGGTAAGTTACTCAAAAGATAATCAAAGAAAAAGGAAAGTAGGATAATAGAGATATTAAAATGTTTCTGTGTTCTTTAAGTGAAGTTCAGGAAGTCCCATCACTTGAGGCATTTAAAATGGGAAAACATGTTATCTGTCTGCACAGTACAGGAGTAACTCAGGTTTACACAACCTTTGACTCTGAACCCCATCATTCTCCTCACCCACTATGTTTGACTAATCTATACTCTCCTCTGCTCAGAACATTTCAGGAATGAAACACAACACAACCACAGCTCTATTCCCAAAGCATTAAGATTTTCAGTGTTCAATCTCATCTGAGTTTCTTTGCTCCTAAAACTGAGGACAAAGAACATAAATACCACTAACAACAGCATGTATGCAGAGACAACAGACAAAGCAAATGATAAAGACATCTTTAGAGGTATTCCTTCAACTTTTATGTCTATTCTGTATGTAAATAAATATTTGCATAAATCTTGGAACAAAATTTTCTTTGAGAGTCCTACTTATATTCAGAGAAATACAGGCTCTCTAACAGAAGACAAGCCTCTATTAAAACCTGCCAATTCCCTTAATACACTATGAAATCATACAAGGTAGAAATTGTGTTGAGCTGAAGATCTTACACCAGTTAGGTTTTGTTACCATCATCTTAAAAACCCACACAGTCAAAATATGAACTTTTTTCTCAGCCTCCTAACAGCAGAATCAGAAAGCTATCTAAAAACCAAAGCTAATAAAAGAAAATTACTCTGGCTGGAAGATTATACATATGTCAAGAGATGTATAATACACATACTGTAACAGAACATTCAGCCTTACCTCAAAACGTATTAACAAAGAAAAAAAAAGTTTACTACATCTACTTTACCCAGCTCTCAAAACAATACAGCTTTACACAAGGAGCCAAGTGGTAAATTGGATATGCACTTATATATTTAGAGATCAAAGAAAGACAAGGTAGTGCTTTTAGAGCTACCTCTAAATGTCTTTTTTAAACATCTATTCAAAGCTGCATCAAGTAATTCACCAAATTGTTACATACTTCATAGGTTTTCCTCCAAAAATTCTATATGCCTCAACCACTGGAAGATGACAAAAGACTGCACTTCCACCAGAAATTGTCTGTAAATCTCTTACAGGTGGCAAGGAAATGAACAGATTGGGTTCGCTGCCTCATTCCATGACAGAACTGTGGAATACGAAATCCAACCAGCAGGTGTTTGGCTCACAGGTACCACAGAGGGTCCAACACATGTCACCAGCCAGTGGAACCCCTTGTCACAGGCTATGATGTTTCATGAATTTAAGAGCCAACTGGAAAAGTTCACAGAAAAACTAACAGGGGTATTAAAACCAAACCACAGCCCTTTGCTCAGAGGGATTCTGACCCCCACACAAACACCAACAGAGAGAGTACATCACAGAAGCATCACTCCATGCTTGCACCATTCTTAATTCCCTTAGTGTTTACTTCTGCCCCACCGTTCTTGACCTCCCCTTCACAACCCTCCCTGCAAGTGAGGACTGGGACAACTCATGGAAAAGAGGAGCATGGAGAAAGCTGGCCACAGACAGGTAAGAGTCAGCAGGATGGCTATTCCTCCGTTACTCCACCTCCTCAAGAGCTGTCCAACTCCTCATGCACGTCAGCATCCACTGTTTCAAAACCAGGAATTGGCACATGTGCCTGGTTTCATTTCGTCCCATAAACGAGAAACCTCAGGTGATGGAAACCAGAGCCTGTTTCACTGTACAGTTTTTTTTTAAGACATATTCAATTATCATGTTGTTTATTTCTGTTATGATGGTACTTGATCCCGAAGCAGCATCTAGAAAAGTCCTAGAAACACTGAAAATAGAAACTGGAACATTCCAGCCTTTTGCAACAAATTTGTCATCTAATTGTGATCTGACAGTTAATTGTTTTAAACCTATCTGATATGGTCTTGTAACACTTTTAACAAGTGTTTGAAAGTGACTTGTGACTATGATTTTCTCAGGATATTTCACCTTTAAAAAATCTAGCTTTCTCAGAATTCTGAGCAGATCTAGTGTAATGGCAAACCTACCCTCCCGCACGTGACAGCCTTCAGCCAACTTAATCACAGCATTCCTTGCTGCCTCTCAGAAAAACTTTTCCCAAAATATAAAACTGGGAAGTGTGTGCAAGCTGCACTCCTGTCTGACACGGAATAAAGACAAAAACTTCTGTGCTTACTTTAAAAGTATCTAATACTGCTGGACAATTTACTGTCCCCTCTTGTGAGGGTTTTGACAGCTGCATTACACAGGAAGGAGCCTTAATTTTTTCACTCTACATCATACTTCAGAAATTCGTGTTACAAACTGGAGTACTGCAGAAGGACACAACAAATAACGCCACTTTGACATCACTGGGTATGATGAGACAAGGAATAATCCTGAATCACCAGCCCATATAATCCTTTCCATAAAGCCAGGGGGAAAGAGACCTCAGAGGCAAAACCGAGATTCACAGAATCAATGAGGTTGGAAAAGTCCTCTGAGATCTTCGAGTCCAACCTGTGACTGGACACCACCACGTCACCATCCAGCACTAAATGCCACGTCCAGCCTTTCCTTAATAAGCGGCTCAAGGCCCAGTGACTCCATCACCTCCCTGGCATCCCAACCCAATATACAATCACCCCTTCTGAAGAAATTCCTCCTAATGTCCAACAATTCTGAAAAACTAAGGGAACGGAACGAGCTGCATCTCAAAGTTTGGGAACCTGACCCTTTCACCTACCACCTACTTACGTGGCAGCTCCGACACGACCACCTGCAGCCGCAGCAGAAGCGCTGACTCAGTGGTCACTGACTTAGGCGGATCCGCACCGCTCCAGGTCACAAAACTTCACACAACCTCCTGCAGAGCCTGGAGAGCGGCCGAGACCCCTAAACACATCGGGCTCCTGCTACCGAGCGGTGCTTGCCAGGAGCNGGCTCCCGCCGGGCATTGTGGGAGCGGACACGTCCGCGCGCGCCGCAGCGCCCCCGCGCGTTCCGGCCGCGCCGCTGCGGGGCGGGGCCACCCTGAGGGGGCTCCGGGCGCTCCCGGCGCTGCCGCCTGCCTTCAGGGGTCTCGGCCGCCTTCCGTTAGAGGTGGCGGCGAGCCTTGCTGCAGGCCCGCGGAGCTTGAGCAGCTGCCCTGGAGCCTGCGGGGCCGCTGTGTACGAAGAGAACGCCGTCCTTGTGTGGCTAGGATGCGACGGCCAGGCTCTCGCGCGTGGGTGTCTCTCACCGCCCGGGCGGGAGCAGCGGAGCCACCGCCAGCGCTGTCTCGCACAGCCTTGTCTGAGGCTGAATTTATGATAGAATCAGTCACGTTGGAAAATATCTCCGGGATCATCGGCACCAACGTATGACCCAACACTACGATGTCAAATAGACCAGGGCGCCGAGTGCCATATCCAGTCTTTACTTAAACACTCCACCACATCCCTGGGCAGCCCAGGCCAATGTCAGATCATCCATTCGGTGAAGAAGTGCTTCCTAATGACCAATCTGAGCCTCCCCTGGTGCATCTTCTGGCTGTCCTCTTGTCCTGTGCCCTGGGAGAAGGGCCCGACCCCCACCAGGGAATTGTAGGGAGCGATAAGGTCACCCCCGAGCCTCCTCCAGGATAATTCACTCTGTTGTCAGCACAGCTGAGCTCTAGGAGCTGTGCTCTTTGGGTTCTCCCATGTAATAACTTCTGACAGTAGCTGGCTGGTGTCCTCCAGGTTTAATGGATCACACAGCCCTTGGCGTATGCCTAGCACTGTGTGAATAACCAGGTGTGTTCGGGCTCCTGTACTGGGGCAGCGAGCATGGCTGCTGGCACGTGTGTGATGGGGAGAGGATAGCCACCAGCAAAAGTGCACTGAGATGACACCAGATGCTAGGCTAATCTCATTTCCCAACAACTCAGCTGGGCGTGTTTCAACAATAAATGACAATACAAAAGTGAAAGTTTGCAAACCTCATTAGTAACCCTAGAGTGAGGTTCATATTTTAAAACTACTTTCTTTATGGATATAAGGATAAATTTCTCCCTGTATCACACTTTGACTTCACTGTTTTCATACCAAATCACACAGTTTAATCTGTTGGCTCAAATCTCAAATGAAAGCAGCTTATTTCCTTGCTAATGCTTTTTAATTTCTCCTTCCATCTGTTACTACTTCAGTATCCAACTGCCTGTAGCCGGCAGTGTTGGGATAGAGGTAACACACCTCACACTCTGGACTCTCAGGCTCTGCTGAGCTCTGCTCAGGAGCAAGGGGATCAGGAAGATGGTGCTGGAGAAAATCAATGCTCTGCAACCTCAACTCTGCCTTCTCCAAGCAATTTTAAGTGGATATCTATGGCAACCTGGATATCAGAGGGGCATCGCCTCACTCCCTATTCCAAGTGATCCAGGTGAGGAAAAATGATCTCTTGGATCTTAGAACAAGGAGGAAATTGCTATTGCTGGAGATTAATTTCACCCTTTCACCCTCCAGGCTTTCTTCTCTGCTTCAACAAAGCTCAGCCAAGCCAAGGGCTCCAGCTCTCTGAGTCAAGCAAGGTGTACAAGAGTAACTGTGGCTCTGGGGCTGAGTAACAGAGGGGAAACTGGCAAAAAGGGATTAATTGTTTTTAGAGCAGACTTGAGACAGGAAAGTGATGATGAGGGGGGTCAGAAAATGGAGCTGGCATGGAGATGTGGGAGAGGAAGGAAGGAGCAGGTGAGCAGAGGGCCACAGCAGGAGAGGTCACCTGCTTGGTAAGGTAGATTTTCTCTGACATAAAAGATCAAGAAAAAGTGATGTCCTGGAGAGCCTTTCCTGAGCATCCTTCTCTCAGTGAAAGCTGGCCATTGGCAGGATCTGCCAAGGATGTGCACCACGAACAGGTCTTGCAAGGGATGGAATATCTTCATGTTTGAATACAACTTAGCATCTGCAAGTCAGTATGACTGTTCCCAGTCAGGCTTTTGTAGAGTGGAGCATGGGAACATCTCAGTCCTGACTCACTATGCACAAGTAAAGCACGCATTCAGAAGATGATACATTAATCTGAATAATTTCCAGAGAGTCCTTATCCTGTATAAACAGAGTGCATAGTATTACAAGCTGCTACACAGTTTAACAGCTTATGATAGCATCTACTATAATGCAGAGAACTAGTGATTACTTAATTAGAGGCTGTCTAAAGGTTTGTGATAAGTGTATCCATGTGTAATTTTAATTTTTCTAATTCTTCTGAGCTGTTTATCTTTCAGCCCTAAAATTCTCTTCACCTTTCGTAATGTTTTAAAGAAAAAAGGTAAGCATTTTGCATTTACATAAACAGGATTTCAAGTATTATATATACATCTATTAGTTAAGATTCCTTGGGAGAAAAAAAACCACATTATTCTTTATTTTCAGGTGAACCTGGCCCCAAGAAGTTAAATAAATCACACAAGGTCACTTGAGGGAGGTAGTGGCAGAGTCAGAAGTGATATTACAGCTCCAACCCTCCCAGCTCTCATGGTGAACTTAAATCATATCTGTTATTCAAGAATTTGCATGGCTAACAAGCCAGTTACACTTTAAATTGTGTCTTTTTCTTGTCCCATTGACTCCCCTAAGACATGGAAGCCGTAAAACATTGTCAAAGGGGCAGCGTGCAGTGAATGCATTAGTGAAAGCTGCAGCCAGAGATAAAACAGATTTGTAAGAAGTAAATCCAGTCAGTGCAAAGGGAAGCCAAAAGGGAGGGATGAGGTGTTTCAGAATGAGGAAGAGAGATGAGGAGACAAAGTGGTGTGGACAGTGTCAGAGGTTGAGAGAGCGGGGTGGGAAGGACGGGTGACAAAGGAGTGCCTGGTGCAAAACCCCTCAGAAATGCCAGCGAGGTGCCTCTACATGAGCAAAATAGAGACGGCAATGCACTTGCTAAGTGTGTCATCAGCCAGCTGAAAGCAAAGCCCAACAGCAAATGCTCGGAGATGAGTTAGGACAGGATTTACCTCACCAAAGTTCAGTGACCCGGAAATTGCTCTCCGAAGAAGCTCTTTGTTGCTATTTCTCCTCAGTCACTGCAGGGAGCAGACATGTCCAGCTGCATTTATACACCTCGGCTTTGGATGACTAAAGGTAGGGAAGACATATCCTTAGGCTCTGGATTTCAATATGACTTTTAAATCAGGTTTCCTCAAGGAAAAATATCCAGCTTGAGGATCTGGCAGTAGTTGTGCTCATCAGTGATGGAGTCACAGGAGCAGCACAAAAGTAAATTTCTGAAAGGAAATTCAACTTCAGGGTTTTTTGCAGCAAATTAAACTGTGGAATATATCAGATTACTGATCCACTTTGTAGCTGTTTTTATGGGGAAAATAAAAGCCTTCTCTGATTTTTACTAATTAAACCCAAAGCCTTCATATCTTTTTTTTTTTTTAAACCCAAAAGTCAAAAAAACCCCTTCTATTTACATGTTTCTCATTCTATTGCTCCTTTCTCTGTACCATTTTTTTTCTTATATCTTTCTTAAAGTTTGGTGCTTGAAGCTGGAGGTATTATTCAAACTGGGGCTTTAGCTAAAAACCAGACTAACAACCATTAATATGATTCCTGTTTCTTGGATAGGAATGTCAATTCCCACGAAAAAACAGGTATGTGGAATTAGTGAATTCATATGGAATGCAGCCCAGCTGCATCATGAGGCCTTTACACTCCAAATCAGGCTCCTGAAATCACTGGCTAAAAGCCCATGACTTTCTAACAATTTTGCACTCTAAAAAATTGCGTTTGATTTTAGAGGTTTTAGAGAAACCTGTGCCCATAACTGCAAGAGCAAGGATTATACTCATTGGAGTGAACTGTTCTTGCTAACATAGCATCAGCAGAAGTGTGAGCAAGGTCATAAAAATGATCAGCAGAATATGCAGTTTATTTCCTGGCTTCTCTTTTTTAAAAAACTCATCTGCTGATTCAGTTTTAAGGTCCTGTGCTGGGCCCACAAGTTTCTTTCCTGGAACACTAGTATTTAACTCTCGAGGGCTTTGCAGGAGTGAAGCAATCTCATAATGTCACAGAAAGTCTCTCACTGGTAATAAATGCAGATGTAAGAACAAAATACAGTGTTATCCCAATGGCTCTTGTTGCAGCAGGGCCCAGTATGATCTCCTGCATAAAGAACATCCTATTTCTGAAAAGTAATCTTCACACTGCATCTCAGTTAGTTTGAAAAACAATGTGTTGTTAATGTATTTTTATTTACAGGCCCATAAGCAATATGGGCTTATGGAAATAGCATGAGTGAGCTTTTCTGATGATCATGTCCCAAGTCATTCCAACAGTGATGGGCTCTCTTTGGGGCTTTTCTGCTTACTTTATTCCCTTTCTGGTAGAAGCAGCTGATCTGAAAAGCCACATGAATATACTCCTAGTACACATAATCCCTTTAGTTCCCTGCATGACTGTAATTGAACGCATTGGCAGACTTTGTTTATATTTAAATATTTTCATAGAAGGGAAAGTCATTCCAAGCTGATCACTTCATGAGGCCAAAAATTTCATTAGGAGCCATTTGAACAATTACAATAAATAAAAAAAATCATTATTTGTCAGTACAGTTGTGCCACAAACACTATAATTTATATTAAAAGAATTCTTAGTCCCTAGTGAAATGTTTTTGTTTAGGATAATCACCACCACAAATTTATTGAGTAAGAAAGAAAACACATATGGCTTTGTAATCCACAGTTACGTTGTTCTATTTGAAATTTAATTCAGAAGGATAGAAAGGTTACTTAGGACTGAAGAGATTATAGGTACTGTAATATCTAATAACATTATAAGATGAAGGTGGTGGGTCAATGTAATAGACACCCACTAAGAGAAAGGATGGGCAGGACTTTCTGGATTATCAAATCCAGTCCCCAGGTACTGCAAGCGACTGGATCACATGATCCCTTTAATACATTTTGTGAGCTTCACGAAAAACTGGGTATGGTTTCATCCCTATAATTTTTACACCCTCACCATGCAGGTGGATAAAGAACACCTGAGTGATAGTGTAAATTATTCATGGCCAACTTATACCCACTTGCTCATACACAGAGATGACTTACCCTAAATATTCCCGCTACCTGATGCATTTACAGAAAGTAATAAACTTTTCAGCTGCTGGGCTAAACAAGCCCCTTATGCATGCTGTTCTTTCATGAAAGGTTCTCCAGTCTCCTCTTAGCAGCCCTTTGCTGTACCCATTTCATTAAGAACCCAGCTTTCTTTAACACAATCAGAATAATAAATTTCATTCCAAACAAAGTCTTATTGGGATCTTATTCAAGGATTTTCATACTTCCCTTGCTTTGCTAGAAATGTGTCTCCTACTGCATTTTAGAGTTTCAGTTGCCTTTTCCATGCCCATGCTGCACTGAAATGTGAAATCTTTCAGTGCCATTGGAGGTTTCCTGCAGAATTTTGTCTGCTGCTACCTCCCTTACTACTTCTGTGGCCTTGCTCTTCAAGGATATTCAGCTCTTGCTGTGTGATAGTCTAAGCTTTCTCTACACTGATGATACCTCCTAACTTGGTGAGTTCAATGTATATTTATGATCAGACACCTCTGTTTTCCAAATAGGTCACTGACAAAAATAATAACAATCAGTCTTTAGACTTACAGTTTAGGAGCTCTGAATAATTCCCTTTCAATACAGTTCAGCTTCTCATCTTCCAACACCATGTACGCCTCGCAGTTCCTCTATAAATCTCAGACTTCTCCATGCAGGAGATATAAATTTATGCACAGCTCCTCATCGGCTATTTTATTCAAGTCCAGACAGCCAGATTTCTCTTCTTTGTCTAGCTAATTAATTACTCTATCAAAGAAAGCTATTGAATTAGTTTGATATTATCTAGCCTTGGTAAATACCTGTTCCATTTTATTCTGCTTGCCAGTGACTGTCATGTATTTTACAATTCTCTCCTCCCACATTCTTTCCAAAAGCCTGACATAAAATACTGCTGTACACAAAACAAAATATATTGCGATTTTTCAGTGAAAAATCTATGTTTTATTTGTCTTTGGTACAGATTAGTTATTTACATCAATATACAATTCTGACTAGCAGGTACTGTTGATCAGCAGTTATAGATTGGTTGACTCTATATTGCCAGGTGAAATGTATATTCATCCTTTTTTAACTCTAAATGGTGTTAGTATCACTTTTTAAAAGGATTGGAATACAAATTTGGCAGGCTGGTCCAACTGAGACACAGCCCCACAGGCAACAGGGTGTTTTCTGAACAGCTTTATAGTTAATTGATACATGTTGCAGAAAATCAGAGGACAACATGTACAGTGACTTGTGTGGTGATCATAGGCGTTGGGCATGGCAGAAATACAGGTTTTGAAGAAACAGAGAAGAGTTGGGGAGGATTTGGCTGAGAGGTGTTGGATGTGTCAGATAGAGATAAATTGCACAGAGTGTTGTCTTCTTTGTGCTTAATTTTAATTATGTTGTGGGCAGTACACAAATTGAAAGAAGAGCTAGTAAGAAATGAAATCAAGACTTGAATTTCAAGTCCACTGCTGACCCACAGACTTTGTGTGTCCTTGGGCAAAATGCTTTGTTGGGTATTTTTTCGTCTCACTGCCTCATCTGTAGAACAGAGATAACACTACTTCTTTTTTCCCAACCTGACTATTTACATAATAAAAGCCTTTCCATGCATGACAGACTCTTATATATTTGTACAGCGTCTAGAATAATGAGGACCTGGGTCTTGGGACTACAACACAAACAATACACAACAATTAAGATCATACATCCAAAATATACCTAATGCACCTCATACTACAGTACCTTGCCAAAGAGACATGACTTTATTTCACGGTGAATTCTGTGCCTTTGACTTCTGCAGTCCCTCCTCTTGTGCTGCTCTTTTGCCTAAGAAAAGCTTTGGCAGAGAGTTAAGTTTAAGGTAAGCAGTGACAATGCTTTTGTGGCATACTGCAGGTGGAAGGCATGATGGACCCCAGAGTCCAAAGGGAATTGCATGGAACCAGGCAGCATTGTGCAGCATCTCTGCATTTCTGCAGCAGCTCTCCTGTGGCCCCATTCACCTTCCACCGGCTCAGCCTTAAAGGATGTTTGTCCCTCAGAGAAAAGGGAAAAGAAAGAGCCTCTCATCCATATTGCCCCTGGGAAGGACTGTGCACCCACTGCAGGTGAGACCAACACAAAGCTCTCTTCTTGGTAAGCAAATCCCACACCCTTGGAGAGGTCTCAGCACATTTGGGGATGCAGTATGAAATTTGGATGTGCTCATCCTGTTCCATGTTTGTCGGGTGGCATACAGTAAAAAGCACCCCCTCGCCATCAGCCTGGAGGCTACAGGATTGGAGATCCGTTACTGTGCTGCACATTTTCCTAGGAAATGCTCCCTGAAGAGTTTATGCTCAGCTTGGAGAAAGACAGCTTCCCACGCTAGAGCTTTTGGGAAGTGGGAAGCTTTTTCCCCCCCCAGCCTGTATGCCCAGAAGGTAATGCCAAAATATGTTGGAGGTCAGGCTGGGTTCGCACTGCGATTTCTCTGTGTGCTGAGAGAAAATAAAACAGAGGGTGCTTGGCTGCCCTGAGCTGGTGTGTCCAGGCCCTGAGGCTGGGCTGGCTCTGCAGCTACTTGGCATGGAGAGGAGGAAAAACATGCATAAATTAGGAGCTCTTAAGGCCAGTTTCCTTCTTTGGTCCCGGAATAACTGGCTGAGGGCACTTGTATTGCAGCAGAACACCAACCCCTCCGTGGTGACAGGTGACACTCGTTAGTGCTTCCCTTGTGCTGGCAGATGCACCACGACATTAATTACACTGTGCAGCACTGCCTTGGCTAAAAAACATGGACATTAAAAAAAACTAACTTCATCCCTCTCCTTTTCTTCATGAGATTTTTACAAACAAAAAAGAACAAGAGAAGTGGTGGTAACTGCATTATTAATAATACATAGTTGGAAATTATTTATTTGGTTTCCTGTCCTGCACGAGGAAGATGGCATTGTGCTGTGACTATTGTCTTGTGGGAACTCAGGCTGGATACCAGGTGTGTGTTACAAATGCTGGGCACCAAATTAAACACCCACGCATTCTGAAACGACCAACAACACAGCACGAAGAATTATTCATTTTGCCAATAGTAAAATGACAAAGCAGAGGAGTGACAAATGCTCTAGATAAACCCAGAGCTCCAGTTTAATGCATGGGATAAGGACCTCTTTTTCCAAATAAAGACTCATAACTCTTGCAGTTTCTTACTTCTCCATAATTTAGCTGTGCACATATTTGGCATTTGAGTGTGACGGATTTACACATTTGCTATCAAATGAGCTGCAAGAGCTAATCAGCTCACGCAGAATTGCACATATTAATGAAGAAGGCTCTTCTGCATGCCTGCGATGTAGACACCCACTTAACTGGGGCACCAGAGACTAATTTGAAAAGATTTTGTTCACGTAGCTCTTTTCCTATGATGAATGCTTGCAGGGAATCATGCTGTAGAGAGGGAGCAAGCAGTATCTGCAAAATCTGGCTAAATGGTTCTCATTACTGAGTGATGGAAGAGCAATAGGAAAGATAATTTATTAGTGGCTCAGAGCTAATGAGAATAATTAGCACTATTATGCTTTCTAAGCAAACACAGAATAACTGTTCCTTAAGGAGCGCTGTCTCCCTGCAGCAGTGCCGAGTGCTCTGGGCAGAAGGACATGACTTCCAGGGGCAGGAATCTTACAAACCAAGGATCAGGGCAGCTGTGTGGAAACACCCAGACATCTTTTGGGCCTGCATTAGAGCTGTGATTTCCTAAATATTTGGCTAACAGACCATCTTTTTTTCTATCTCAAAACCAACTACACTGGGCTGATGAAGAGAGTTCACACTTCAGCTTAACTCCTCAGAAACCAGAGGTTGGAAATTGCTGCCTTAGATACTGAGATTTTTTGCCATATTGCATTACACAGTTCCTTCCAAAATGTTGCAAAGGCCGAGCCAGTCGGCAGTGCTTTGCAGGGAGTATTTCAGCAGCAATGGTCAGTCCCCAGGAATTCTGGCTGCCAGCAGAAAAAATGGCATTTGGCTTCATTTCCTTTGTAGACACCCAGGTATCCTCCTTCCTCACTCTAAATAAAAGCAAGATATGCAGCAAAAACACAGCATCTTCTTATGACCAGTCAAAGAAACTAATGGGAAAAATTCTGGTTTCCAATCAGTTCCAGCACAGAGCAGTAATGTACACAACCGGATTAGCCAAAGGGCTGCACTACTGTGGTTCCCGCAGAGCCATGGAACGCTCGGGGATACTGGGCTGCCAAAGGCAAAGGAAATACCAGCGTTTGGCTACAGTGCTCAACACCTGCTGATAAAAGCTGATTTTCCCCCCACCTCTCAGTTTTCCAAATTTACTCCTGCAATCCCAGTGTTCCATTACAGACCCAATCACACTAAAGTAAGCTATTAAATTAAAACGAGGTGCACGTGGGCAGCAGTCCCCACTCCCCTGAGTGTCGTTTGGAGCAAATAGCTTGTTTCATAGTTTGTAAAACGCAGTTGGCAGGGGTTCAGTGTTATTCTAGGAAATCTATGTAGGCAACATTTCTTTCTTGTAATATAACACTATCAAGAATATGGAGAGTGATTCTGATTTTTGTTTTTTAAAAGGCAAACAGACAAAACATCTGTAGGCGATGTCGCCAGGTCTTGACTTTTCTTTTGAAAAGCAGTTCGTCTCTAAAATCAAAATCACCCATAAAGCAACTTCATCTGAAACAAGACTCTCTGAAGCATTCTCTTAGAGCTTACTCACGATGGGAGTTTTATCTGCTTTTTTACTCCCAATTTAAATAGTGCAATAACATAGACCTTACCTCTCTAATCTTTTTTCAGCAGTAACATCAGTCTACCTTTGCAGATGCCTATCGAAAGGATTTTAAGTTATCAAGATTTGGAGACTTAATTTGGTCTTAGGGAGAGTTTAGAAAAATTCCCAAGGCTTTTTCACCCAACTGCAACTATTTAGAAGGGGCTTGGGGGTCAACATGACTGTCAGATCCAAAATGCAATTTTACAGGGGGAGAAAAGAGGAAATGGAGATTTGTTAGGCTGCTTTTCTTGACTCAGATTGGAAAGCAGGTCTCTTCCAGTCTCTCTTGGAGGAGCTGCTCTGGTTTGAACAAGTAAGGACATAGTTACTGGGTCAGAGATAGATGGATTACAACAAAGCCAAATCATTCTCTGAGGTGGCAGGGGCTGGGATAGAAGCTTATGCTCATCTTGGGACTCCAACTTATCTTTGCCATATCCCAGAGCATTCACTCTCCTGGGAACTTTTCCCTCCTTTTCCTGGATGAAACATCTTGGGCTCTTTCATTAGATGGGAAACCCATTTCCTCTCCAGCTTCCAGTATGCACAAAATGCTTGGCCCTGCTGCCCTTCATCTCTTGGTCCAGCCACACAGCAGGACTAAAACAGCCCTGTGGGCTATTCATATCGTTTAAGCCAACACTGGGGAACAAAGTGATGCACAATCCTTGCTCAGCCTCTCTGCTGTGTACGTTTTACCCTTCCTCGACAAGATTTAATCTTCTTAGGGTTAACTATGTAGCACATGTCCAAGACCTTTGAATCACACCTTTAAAAGACTGAAAGACCAAACCCGTAATTGCAAGAGCAGAATCTTTGATTCACTGCAAACCATTTGTTATCAGCAATTAAGTTTCTTGCTGATAAATGATTCATGACTTGAAAGCCCAGATTACTCACTTTAAACCACGGCAGAAATTCCTGTGTGATTATGAATGCCTGGGCTACACATCTACTGCAACAGGCTGGGAAGTCTGAATGTGTGAAATGAACAACCATTTAAATACAGAAAATAAGAGCTCTTACATATATTTTTCATTTAGAGTTTGTAGAAAATAACAACGTATTTCAATTTCAATGTGACTGATGTGTATATAAACATAAACTGACTTCACTAGCAAATATAAACACCAACTTTTTCTTTACTGGAAGCAACAGAACTAAAACAGTGTGACTGATATCCAGACCTGGCCTACTAATTAAAAAGGCTTGAAAGCAAAGCTCCGAGCTCCTGGTACACTCTAGTTCACAGTAACTAAGGCTTTTGTCAGCCATTTGATATAATCATTTATGGTGTTCAAAACGGTATTTTTCAAAAACCATTCAGACCATAAACCAGATGAGTCATGACCCCATAACAGAAGGTAAATTATTCTCAAATATTTTATATTTGTACATTAACACATGCACAACACATTTTTTCTTTAGCCAAGAAAAAATGAATGCCCAAGTCCAAGAAGTAACTGACAAAAGACTGAAGGGAAAAATAAGAATTCCTAGTTTTATTGTGGTGTAACCAGCTGTAAGGAATTACTGGTCTGAAGCACAGTGTGCAATTGTCTTATCCTAAACATTTACTAAAGCCTGTAATTCAGAATGATCCTGACTAGTGAAGTCACCATTGGCAAGCTATCATTTTTTTCTTTCTTATTTTTGAAGAAATCTACATTTCTCACCAATTAGCACAAACATAGGCACAGCCTATGCACAGAAATGCTCAACATTTTCTGGAGGCTGTATTTCATTAGTGCCAGCTAGTTAGTTCGTTCGAGTCAGTGCTTTGACTCTGAGATCAAAAGAGACACAGCAAGTTCTGGACTGATCATATTTGATAGTTTGCTAAAAGCAGAAGAATTCCTGTTTGAGATCAAATGGCATCAATATGTATTGTTTCCTAAATGCAGAGTGGAGTGCCTGCTACTTGTGAGGATAGCTTGAAATAAAGAATTATCATGATCTTCTGCAAAAGTGCTATACACAACATAACTGTGCTAATTGAAAGAGAAAAAAACAGAGGAAGAGTCTTCATAAATTAAGCTACTTTTACACTATGATATTATGTACTATCAGGCAGCTTATTTTTTTGGGTGAAGAGGCTCATCAGGTGCCTAATAAGAGAAGACACTTGGCACAGATCCATGGCTATTCCAATTGATGTCACAGTTAACAAGCTGGCTACCATACAAGGCCAATCAGGCTACTGGTATTCCACAATACTCACTAATTGCAGCTTAACAGTGCCAAACATACAGTGCCATTAATTAGGCAAGAGAGAGAAGGACAAAATACCCAGGAGGAAGGTAAGATGCCATTCACCTCCTGAGCAGCCCCTCAGCACAGCCTGCAGATCTGAACTAGAAGAAAACAGGACGGGCAGACCGAGGAGCATTTCAGACCCAGGTCACAGCTCTCTGCTGGGAGAAACTGTTTTGTGCCCCCTGGAGTGCCAGGGCAAGAGAGAGTTTGACCCTCACACCACCACACATCTTCAGTGCTGCCCAGCACTCCCAAGGTCAGGATGTCCCAGCCATGGGCTCTTCCTAAGCCACCACCAGTTGTGGTCATTCACCCAGTGGGGAAGAAGCTGAACAAGGCTGATTAATGATAAAAATACTTGTCCTTTTAAAAATTTATTTTTAGTTCAAAGTGAGTCACAACTTCCTGCCCCTCCCTCTCCCCTCCTTCGAAGACAGAAGTACCTCCAGATCAACTCTTTTTTTTTGTTTAAGCATCAAAAGTGTAACACATTTCAACTGCTGCTGATACAGGTTTTACAGTGATGACTGTCAGAGAGAGATTGTTTGTGCAACTCCTTAAGGAGCAAAAAGGAAAAATCCCTCCTACAAATACAGATAAACTTTTGGAATGTGAACAGGTAATACACACAATTACTGCATTACCAGAAGTATTATGCATTTAGTATTATGCATTTCTCAAAACAGTTGAACATTAACACTTTACAAGACATATTTGATATGACCCAATCATAACTTGAAGGGAAACTGTGTACCCTATAAGAGTAACCGTGTACCCCTGTAAGATAGTCATTCCTGCCATAACTTACAGATACACTGACAATATTGATGCCAAAGAAGGAGAGTTTAGTCTGATTTCACCCATGCTCTGCTGATTTTTAATGCATGGCTTAATTCACTCAATACATTTTATAAAGGTATGTAAAAAGTTCCGATTTAAAGACCAGAGAGGCTTAAATGAAATTAACAGATCTGGACTGCTCAATGTTAATGTCTTCATTAACTCAGATACCTTATTTATCCCTGAGCACCTTAAAATTGTTCCCCCCAAATCTAAGTCAAGAACACGTAACTATTTCACAAGAATGTAAAACTTCATTTGAATAAATCTGTGTCTTATAAATCCCATTTTCCTGCACTGATTTAAAACGAAATAAAACATAACAAAACAAACCCAAACGAAACCATGTCCCCTCCTTTGTTTTTTACATGTACTGCAATACCGGAACAAAAATTTCACCCTAACAACATCACCTACAGACATACTACAAACTACAAAAATATTGCATAGGAGTGTCAGTGGGCATAGTCTCCCAACATGAGAGAAAATGCTAAGTTTTCTTTAAAACATTATGGCAACATTCTAATTTATTTTCCTTTTAAAAATCAAGTGGTATCACTTTATTTCAAAATTGTACAAAATGGCCATGGCTGTTCATAAAAAAGTCTCTGTCTTGAGAATATGTGAAGTCTCAGGTGCATCAACAAAAGACCTGGAACCATTCACAGTGCAGCGGAAAGCTTCTTTTGAGGCAGAAACTATAATTCATCCTTCTTCTTTCCTACTCTTTCATGATCTCTTTCTCTCAGGGTTCGCATGAAAGTGGTGAATCCAGACTCCTGGTTTTGAAGGAAGAAAAATATGGGTCATATTTTTACCAACAAAGCAAACCAATGCACCAAGAACACTTTGAGTTTCTGTATCCCAGCAGAATATAAACTAAGGAGCAGTTGTTTAGTTTCTGTACCCACAGCAGAATAGAAACTAGGGAACAGCTACCGCTTCTGCATTGCCTCATCATGCCATGCTCTGGTCGAGTGCTGCTGCACTTCAAGAGGAAAATATCCATGCACCTCCCACATGTCAAGTTTTGAAGAGATGGGACACAGAGAAGAAGTCTCTAAAACTCACAGGACAAAGTAAAATCTGTCACTAGGAGTGCCATTGATGCCTTTTTGTTGAAAACACTCAAAAGGCATTTTCAAGCTGCCTTTGTATGCTGTTTGTGTCATTTTAAAAGCAGTTACTGGATTGTTTGTTGACTATACACACATTTGCCACTCATCCTCTAACAGTCTCGATCACGATTTTCCTCCTTCTCCAAACATACCAAGGATGGAAATAACTTCTTTTTTTCAAGTTACTATTAAAATTATTATCAAATATTTCAAACCTGGTTGTCTAGATGCCAACCTCTGCATTTCAACAACTTATGATTTAAGGCTGTTGAATGCCAGCAGTTTCCTTTTCTAAGGAAAGCTGTGAACACAGCTCTCAGACATTTCAGAAGGCTCAGATGGGTGGAAGCGTGAACACCTGTGTTGGAATACACTGCCTACTAGTACCCCAACACCGAAGTTTTCTGGGCCAGTGACACTGCTCCCACCCAATCTGACCATTTTTGCATTTAAAAAAATCACAGAACACAGCACTCAAAACTGATGATGAAGAAGGAAAGTACCAAAGGTAAAGAGCAACTAATAGAAGTAATTACTTAATACTTGTTGTTTAAAAACTTAAAACTAAGTGTTGTGGAACAACAAAACTAAACAAACCCAAACTAAACCACAAGGCTAGAAAGCTTTTAGAAGGCTGAACAACAAAAAGCTTTTCTAAAACTATTCACTATTCTTCCACTGAAAATAAATGCAGTGACAAGCTTTGGCTGTTTGTCACCTGGAGACATCAGGCAAACAACAGCCGCCCTGACAGGCACTGTGCTAAGCACTGCCTCCAGCATCACCATGGTAGGAGATAACAAACCCCAGTTCAATGCTGCGCAAGTGGAAGACCATAGGTCCCCAGAGAGGTGGAAGGGGAACAGTGCAGCCACCAGCAGAGAGACTGCAATGTTCCTGTTGGGTAATTTTTACCCAAGAAAGGGTTGGCTGCATAAAGGGGATTTGTTAGTCCACTTTCCAGCGAATGGATAAATATCTCCTAACTCATGTGACCTCAGAACACTCCTGTATGGGATATAAATTCTTTTTATCAGCCACCACAGATCCTTCCTTTCATATATCGTTTCTCTAAGAATGGGCTAGAGATGCAAAAACTGCGGCTGAAACCTTACTTCAATTGTTGGCTACTGCACCTTTCTTTACTTTTAAGAAAAGATCCAGAACTGGAACTAAACATGGTATCCATAACAACGGCTGGATCAGCACCATGAAATGATAATTAGTGGAGTCCAGGTATGCTGAAGAAAACTGGGAGGCAAAGCTCCATGAAGACTTCCCCAAGATCTTGACTAACAGAACCTCAGAACCTGGCTTTTAAATTCATGATTCTATATAATTTTCTGAGCTCTAACAGCAGCAATAACTTTCAGGCAAGAATCTTTTTTCAAAATCACTGCATGGCTCAAAGACCCCAAGTTTTTCTTGCAGACCCCAGGCAATCAATGGCTGCTGAGGAGTAACCTCCCTCTAGGTTACAACAAAGGCAGCCCAGAAATAATTGAATTGCTTCCTTATTTTCAGGCACTTTACAACCACTGAAGGCATTATGCCATTTCTGCCCCTATTTCTTGCACTCACAGCATATAATTAGCTGGCCACAGCAGGACAAAAGAATGAAACTTCAGCCCAGGGGTAGATGGCACGATTTGTCTTCCCATCCTGAGTGCCAGGAGTGAATCTGATTCAGGGCAAATGACATATTTACTTTCCTCTAGTCTCCAAAGGACAGCTTTGTCCTGGCTATAAAACCAATGGTCTGTCACCATTTGGCAGCCTGGTGGACCTGTAACATGTTTGCAGTATCCATGTGATCCAGACCTGACAGGAGTTAAGTCCTGTATTTTCTGGCATTTCTGCCAGCAGCACATGCAATAAACCCTTCCCTTTCACTCAGTCCAAATTCCCTCACAGACTTCAGCTTAAAGAATAAAATATACAAAGAGTATTACCAAATCTAATCCTTTTTCCTCTTCTCATGTTCCTAAAAACAGACCAAGAGTGTTCCTAATGCAGAGATGTACAGGGGTGTGGTACACTATGATTCATCCATCTAAGACAGCAACAGAAGCATGGTAAAAATTCACTCTGCAGTTTTCATTTGCAAGGCAGGACAGTCAGAGCAGACCTTCCTCACTGAACCAGGTGATGACTCTTGCTTTCACTTACCCCTCGATCTCCAGTATATTTTTCCACAAATTTCCCATAGTTGTAATAGTTGAAGGTGGGGTAGCCATCAACCCCCTCCTGCTTACACAGGTCATGATTTTGTCCTTTGGCACAGTCCACTGCAGCGTAGGCGATCTGAAACACAAGATATCACACTGAGGCAGGAGAAGACAAAGCAAGAACCCATTTCATGGTGATGCTGCTGCAGGTTAGCCTTAGCACTGAAAGAGACCCAAGTCTTCTGCCAAACATGCAATGGCTTCTGTAAGGGCTCAGCTGTGGAGGGAGAGCAGAGGATGGTCATCACCTGGCCCGTGCAGCTGCATGGCACGTTCAGCTCACAGAGCAGAAAATCACCTTCACAGCCTTCCCACTGAGCTCTGCATTGGACTCCAAACAGGAAACCCAGAGGCTGGATTAATAAAACCAAATCCAGGCACAGTGGTCACAGCTCTGTCATGCTGCAACATTTTTCCTCCACTTTGTTTTTAAGTGATGAACAGTGACAGTGGTTTTGGTGATGGTAACGACCCACCTAACCCAACTTCATTCCTGTGGCATGGCTAATGCTTGGAAAAGTTACCACACATGGCTGGTCACTAATGCAGCCTATTCACAGATTAATGATTTCTACTCCAAATAGCTTTTCTAAACTCTATGCAGTTCTTCCAAGGTCAAATGGGGATGGGTGAGAGGCCAGAGCATTGTCTACCAAGCACTGCACATTGAGAAAAAGGTTGCTTGCTTACAATCTCAGCCTGGGTTTGTATTTCCTTTCCTGTCTTCTTCCAGGACTGTACATGATATGCAGCCATTAGCAAAGTGGGCTTTAATTCCTTTTGAAACCTCTAGATGCTACTGTCACACAGACAAACCCTGAGCAGGAAAGAGCCTGTCACAGTTTCAGCCTATTGGCAGTGCACACACTCAGTCCCTGCCTGCTTCCTCACAGCTCCCGAGCAGCAGCTCCAAACATTCAAGTCCTGACTCTGTGAAAGTATTGAGGAGGGGCTGCCCTTAACAGTTCTGATGCTGAAACAAAATGTAATTCATAGGTTTCTACTCAAAGCAACTGAGCCCTGTGCTGTGATTTCACCCTGACTGTTCCTGTGAGCAGCAGTTTGGGCTCTGAATGCAGGCTGCTCACATAAGCTCTGCCTTCACAGCCCGAGCCAACAAGCCCTGCTGAAGGGCAAGCATGTTAAAGCACAACCTATGTAAAGAAACCAAACAAATTAGAGGAATGACTTTTTGCAACTTTTTTGTAGGTTACAATTTATCAAGTGGGAATTTCATAGCAGACACATCTTAATTTGAAATTTCCATTCCACAAGCCTCCTTCAAACAGCTGATCAAAATACCTTTTGCTTGCATGAATTTAGGGTTGCAGTTGAACTGTTCTTCCATAATTAAAAGATCACTTAATATTCCATAAAGCCCTCCTGTTTCATGGTGACACTGTCAAAATGAGAAAAACCTGATCTCATTATCCTAGCAGTAACTAAAGAGATTGGCAAAGCCAACTTCAGTTAATTTGCTTGTTTTGTTTTGGCTTTGAAAGCCTGACAAGACAATACTCAGTATTATCTCGCTTGGTCTGTCTTCAAGTGGAAAGTAATAGATAAATGAACAGTGCTCTTACCTTAAATATCTGGTTTCTGATTTTAAACATTAATAAGGCTTTTACAGAACCAGGACTCTTGAGAGCTGTTAAAAACATGCATGATCCCATTTTTTTTTTCTTTTTGTAAACACAAAGACTCCTACACATTCAGGGCCAATTTTAATGAAAGGTTAGAAATAATAAACTGCAAAAGAGTTTCATCTAAGTATTTTTGCCTTCCTAACCTTAGCAGCCAGCAAAAATTTAGAGCTCTGTAGGCCACTTCTGTGTACAGAAAAGCTTAGAATGGAGACAAACATTTATTTCATGACACAGCATGAAGGTAGAAAGAATACTAGAAGTCCTGATTTCCTAAAAATTAGAAGAATAAATAAAATAATCTTTTTTCTCACTGCTCTAAATATCACACAGGGACAGATTACAGCCAGAAAAACGGGAAGGTATGCATGTGCTCATCCAGATCTTAGTAGCTGGTTTGAGACATGAAACTGTTGTGACTGATGGCCCATCTGTTCTTAGTGTCTTAGAGATTAAGAAAATTAGTTTTTACACTGTAAGGAAGAGGGAAGAAGGAAAAGAAACTCTCTTTATCTGTATCTCTGGAAATACCTGAACTGGTACTGGCTGGAGTGTCCAATTTCATTTACAAAAGGCTTTTGTGAGAACAACCCCAGTGAGGAGAAGGTGTAGTGCAGGAATGCAATGCTACAAGCCACTGTTAACCTTGCTCAGAACACCCATTGCGTCAGAACAGATGACTGATGGACGTTAGAGGTGGCTTCTGACAGAAACGCTCAGTAGCGTCCTTGAGACACAGCTCTCCTCTACAGCACATGGAAACCTAAGCTGGCCCATCTGTGCATTAGTTGTGCACACAAAGATCCCAGTCTAAGTCTGTCCATGGCAGCCATATGAGCCCAGTGCTGAGTCTAATCCAACCGGTCTAATGGCATATCTGGAACAGCATCTGGGGGACATGTCCCTGGTCTGTTCTCCCTGCAGTGCCCCTAATGCAAGCTCCCACACAGCCCCACCACTGCAAACACCATTTTGAGCCCAGCTCTTCAGAACACACACGTTTGGTTATTTTTACAGCCAGTGAGAGAAGAGGAACAGTGATTTTCAAAAGCCTTGTAACTCATACAGACGTGAGCAAAATTTCATAGAGGAGCATCTAATTCCCAAGACTGTATCTGAGGCTGCATTTCAATGCCTGCTGCCAACAGTGGCTGAGTAAGAGTACTTAGGAGAGCTTGAGTGATTACTTTAGAGTGGAAATGTTAAGGCGGCCTAAATATAGAGGTTGCTACCATCTCTGTGCACTCATTATCATAGCATCACAGTCCTAATTGTCTTGTCTGTCTCACAGCGGAAGATCAAATATAGTGCACTGAGAGAAGAGAAAAGTGATGCTGGAAAACATCACTTTGTACCAAAACACACTTCTGGACTGAGGACCAATTCTCATCTCCATTCCATCAGCTGAACTCCAGACAGCTGAACTCTGACACACACCAGAATTTCAGCAAATAGCACTGATGCCATTTGCTTCTTTCTGTTTGTGTTTTCATGGACTGCGAATACTGAACTGAACTGCTGATGGAGGTGTGTCTTACCAGAGTGAATTCCTGCATGGCTCTAGTAAATTCCTGCGTGTAAAAAGACACAGAATCCTGGCTCAAATGAGCAGTAATATGCCATAGGGAAAGTTTCCCCTCATTCTCAACCCTTAGCAACAGTCAGCTTTTCTGCTTCACTAAAGAAGGAAACTGAGTCAGGAAAAGTAACAACCCAAAAAACCTTTCTCAAAGTGTGGTTAAAGACTTCTGGAGAATATTCCTCTCTGAACTGATCTGTGTATTCAACTACCAGCAACAAGTTACACAGAAGTTCACTGGAGAGCACAGCTTAGCAAGACCTACATGCTTTGACCTGCAAACCCACTAAGTTTTTTCAACCAGAAACTGTAGACATATTAAGAATAAGACATCTGTAACAGGTGTCCAGGAGCCAAGACACTTGGCACCATCTCTCACAAATTCCCTCTCATCAAGATGGAAAAACCCTCAAAAAATCTGTGAGAGAAAGGAACTCTGCTAACACTGGTTTAACATTTATATATATATATATATGTGTGTGTGTCTGTGTGTGTGTCCATTATGGAATAATCCCGTGTAACAGCTTTCACAAGGCAAGATTGATTTTATAGAGATTTTGATTGTTAGGGCTAAAATTTAATTTTTTGAGCTTTCTTCTAACCAGTGGGGAAAATCCACTGAAAAAAACATTTCAGGGAGAAAAAGCTGCAAGTGCTATATCTGCAACATGCACGAAACTCTACAGGATTATGGATTCTCTATAACCCAAAGCTCTGCTGCCTGAGGTATTGACAATACATCACTATATACAAGTCCTTTCTCCAGGGCAATGCTGCTCAGGTCTATGACCAGCCTGTTCAGTAACTGTAGCAGGAATAGAAATGTTATCAAATGAAAAGATAATCAATCAGAGACTGTGGACCCCAAAGGAAGTTTCTTGGAGTACATCCAACTTTCTTAATTTTACAAGTAGCTCCTCACAACTGGTATGTACTCTATAATAATTAATAGTATCAGGTGATTATGTACAGTAATGCACAATAATGACAAAAACAGCAACAATAACCCACCAAATAAGTATGCATTTCTTCATAGTCAGTGTATGTTAGTAGGAGTCTAGAAACATCTAGGACTGGACAATATCTTTACTCAAAAAATGAATCCCACAACATTTCATGGTTCTACCAAAAAACTGGGAGCTTAACTACAGAGCTGCAAACTTAACTCAGCATGGCAATAGACTGTGAGCAGTGTATGAGCAGCTCTGAAGAGCTCTGAGGAAATAGAGCATGGCATATTTTTCAGACAAAGAGGACTGATCACAAAAGCTGAGCTGTTGCAAAAACCAGAACTTTTCATTTAGGTGCTTCAGTAGAAGTGGAGCTATGCCAAAAATGTGACCACTGATCTCAGGTGCTCCAAATGTAACAGAAGGGTGATGCCTTATTTTGTTACTAAGTGTTAGAAGGAGAAAGAAGTACTAGCAGTATAATCTAATCATACATCAGAAATCACAGTTCCCTTCCAACAGAATTATGGAGCAACTTTTCGCTCTAGAGGGATCTTACAGGTAAGAAACACAATTACATTCAATGGTTCAAACAGATGTGTAGAAAATTGAAAGTGAAATCCCTTGACCTTCCAGGTAACTCTTCCTTTCTGTTCTTAAAGCTTTCTTTTTAACAGTTTGCCTCCCAGTCACCACATGATGATATAGTAAAAATAACCCCCTGCAATCCTAGCTATTCTCCTGTTAAAATATGTACTGCCACACACTGGTTTATTGATTCAAGAAAATAAATCTCTGCTAGAGCTAATATTGACTTCTGTTATGAAAATGGAAGTGAATAGCTAACTGAATATTGATTTGAGAGAGGAATGATATTTGATAAGCTTAAAAAAAGTAAAACCAAAATTGCAGCATGGAAATAAATGCTTCCAAACAACATTTTAAAAGTATAATCAATTCCAAATGACAATTACCTGATTACTAGCAAAAAAGTCTGTTGTTGCCAAATGTCTTAAAAGCACCTATAAATAAGACAGATGTGCATTCTTCCCTATGCTTACTCCATAGGTTTCCATTTACATCACCTGTTCTTGATCCTAACAGCAGTTAGGGACTGGTCTGCTAAAGCTTGTTGCAATTTAGCTACTGTTCTCAAAGTGAAAGGCCTCACAAATGGGAGATTCATTATTAGTTGCCCAGATGTGGCATGGCATCATTACAGGAGGTGCAGTTCATCAGCTGTTCTCAAAGCAGGCCTATTTTGCAAAGGGGACATCCATTAGTACAACATGATGTACAGTGCTAACATCACCATATTTAATGAGTCTAATAAAAAAGAAATTCAGCACATGCTTTTTAAGCAAACAGGGATCAAATTTCTTGCCAAACTAAAATATTAACTCATTTGCCTAACTGTGTACAATCATTTTGTCGGTATAATAATTTTAAACTGTGATTCACAATACACATTGGGGACTCACCAGTTTCACTGCTGACTAAACCCACCAACACCCCAGCTCACCCCATTTGCTGCACCCTTTCCAGCAATTGCTGCCACAGATATTTGTGTGGGAACTCACTAGAACCCAGCTGTGGTGCTCTGATTTGGGTCAATGCATTTGTACAGGAACAGTCTCCTGTGAAAATGGGAAGATTGGTCGAAGAGCAGCCCCTTTGCACTAGTGCCAGAGATTTGTTACTGAGAGGACTGAGAGTTAAGAGCTTTTCTTCAGCAAATACAAGCTGGAACATCACAAATCAGTTCCTTCAAGCTGAGCTTTAGGATCAGCCAAAAGGCAGAATGCAGATTTTTTGAAGATTTAGTTTTGAAGAGAGACTGTGGAGCAGTTCCTGAACATGGCTTCCTGCTCTTCAATCTGTTCAGCTAAGTGACAGCCCTCACATTTGCATTTTCTGATGTTCACTGGTCACTGCCAGAACTTGAGCGGTGGGGCACTGGCCAAAGGCTTTCCCGTGGCAGCTGTGTGCTGAGGCCACAGCACCCCAAGCTAANTTTTTTTTTCCCTTTTGAATAACTGAAACAATATGCTCACTGCCACTGGAGTAGCCTCTCCACTGATCTGGTCCTACTGCCACCGAGTTTCTCCAGGAAGATGGAAAGACTGGAGGCTCTGGTTTGTGGCCCACGTTTTGCAGCAGCCCCAGGACTGCCCCAGGCCAGCAAGCAGGCTGGGGATTCTGGCTAAAACCACCAGCAGTGATGTGGCCAATGAGAGCTGACATTCCAATGTTCCGAGCAGTGCATTTTTAAACTCCAACTCCAGCAGTGCAGATGCTGAAAAAGTACAGAGCATTACACACAGCCCCGGGGGAGGGGGGCTTCTGCACCAGAACCACCCCCTTGCAGTCAGTCTGCAGAACCAGAGACACATACTTAACAGCTTCAAGCTCTGCTCATCTTCAAAATTCCAATGTAAAGATTCAAAGTCTCCCAAAGGATACCTTTTAAGATACCATTTACAACCCATTCAAGGCTGGAATATTTTTGATTCTTCTTTGGCTTCTGCAGGATTAAATGTTTAATTAAAAGACCCTTCTTTTAAGAAGATGATACAGTTTAAATACTAAAATACTCTGTTAAGTGAAAAACTTTTCTCCAGGGGAAAAAAAAGGACACTACCATAGAAATAAAGTAGTGAAAAGAATCTACTACTTAAAATGAAACTCAGTAATCTTGCCCCGTTTTTGAAAGAATAATTACTTCCTTTCTCTTAAGCAGTGATTTTACCAAAGTTTGAAACGCTACAGAACTACAAATTAATTTGAAGGCTCAGTCCAGTTTTAAACATGGGAATATGACCTGTGCTGCTTGTGGGAACAGCAATAATGTGCCCTTCTAAAGTCTAAACCAGGTTTGTTTTCATTTCCACAATGGCACAAACTGGCAGCAGGAAGCACCTTGGCAGGTTATAGCTGTACACAATTAAATAGGGGCACCCAACATGATCATTCCCTGGCACTTTCATAAGTCATTGGGGTGGAATAACATCATTCTCCCTAACTGCACACACCTCTTTAAAACTGTACCAGCCTTAATATTCCCTACTGGCTCTCCTGTTCCAACTCATTACATTTTATATCTCCCCACTTCAACCTTAAACTGAAGTCAAGAGTTGCAACCGCCAATCACTGCTCTGCTCTTGGAGTCCTTTCATAACCTGCAGTCTGAAGGAAAAGCTTCCCAGGCCTGCATTTCCCACCACCACCCTGTCCAACTAACTGTGCCATGATTCAGATTGCTTGTTAATACATCCTGGGGCTCTAATAAGCAAGTTTCACGTTGTTTGGTACATTTGTTTCACCTCCTCTGACTGAAATTTTAATGAGTTTAGGAAAGAGAGGCTTCGTTGGGAACTACCAGAAAAGTAGAAAAACAATGTTACTTTCTCAAAGATCTTGGAAACAAAGAAGTAACCAAAAGGCATCTGAGCAAACTAATTTACAGCAGTAGGAGAACTAAAAGCTGCATGCCTGTGAATCTTCTGTGTGCCAGAGGGCAGAAGTGATGGATTCCTAATTTATGCAGTCAGTGATACAAGAATAATTTGTTTCTTGTCAATCTGATGCATTTTCTTTGAGTTACAGAATAGATGAGAGGAAAAGAAAAAAAATTA
This sequence comes from Rhabdornis inornatus, assembly GCA_013397075.1. NCBI lineage: Eukaryota > Metazoa > Chordata > Aves > Passeriformes > Rhabdornithidae > Rhabdornis > Rhabdornis inornatus. Next base: position 981,612 of record VWZS01008949.1, on the reverse strand, counting down.
CAAAAGTTCTTCTGTTATGGAGTACAACTATTACAAAATTACCTCTTCATTTAGAACATAGAATAGGATAAACTATTTCAGCTGGATGGGACCTACAAGGATTATCTAGCTCAGCTGCCTGACCAGTTCAGAGCTGACCAAAAGTTAAAGCCTGTTGTTAAGATGTCCAAATGTCCCTTGAACACTGACAGGGCATTGACCACCTCTCTAAGGAAGCTTATTCCAGGGACTGATCATCTGCATAATAAGTGTCTCCTACTGTACAGTCAGAACCTCCCCTGGCACAGCTTTGAATTATTCCCAGGTGTCCTGTCACTGGATTCCAGGGAGAAGAGCTCAGCATCTCCCTCTCTGTTTCCCCTCCTGAGGAAGGTGTAGAGAACAACTTCCACATTAAATTGCCAAATCTTTTTCTTGCCATACCTAAACAAAAAGCAATTGTGAAGTTGGAACAAATTCAGAGATCAGAATGAAATATGGTTCACTGAAAGATATCAAACAGGTTCCTAGCTAGTTTTCTGGGTAAATCCAGGGGCTCAAGTTTTTTTGTTTGTTTTTGTTTGTTTTTGTTTGTTTTTGTTTGTTTGTTTTTGTTTGTTTTTGTTTGTTTGTTTTTGTTTTTGTTGTTGTTTGTTTGTGGTTTGGGTTTTGTTTTTTTTTAATCCTAGATCTGCATGTGATCAGGTAAAAAAATGGTCAGCTGATGCAAGGAAATTACCCACTGTGATTCAGCCATTGGATGCATTTTCAAGGCCGAAGCATCAGGGTCTTAGAAGAGCACCTTGGGCTCAAGTCAGCCAACTTACAGAAATATATATTTTGTGCTATACAAGCAAGGATTAGTTAGTTATATGATTGAGGTCTTCAGGACTATCACACAACTTGTGGTTTCTCTACATACATCCCAACAGCTGACAAAAGTTGAAGGAGAATGGAGATAATATTAATTATCTTTATTTAATCCCTCAATGAGAAGAAATTGTGTTTCACTTCATACAAAGTAACTCTTACATAAAGACTTAAATATAAAAGACAGCAAATTAGGGAAAACAGAACAGGTTGGAAGTATAACTCAATTTGGCCATAAAAGATACAACCCCTATGATGCAGATACATATCTTTTAGTGTAACAGCAATTGTACCTACAAACCTATTACCTTATCAATAAGCAAAGCCTATAAAGTACAAATTATGGACAACATTCTTAAATATCACAGAAATAATTAGCAGCAAGTTACCTTGCGATCTTCTTTAAAGACTTCAGCAGCAGTTGTGAAATGTGGAATGGCATTTTTACAGTGAGGACACCCTGTTTGACATAGGAAAAAAAAGACATCATAAACTTTAGTTGTAGGAAAGATACTGGGACAAACTCAAGACACAAGGTGAATCAGTGCAAAATCTGAATTAAAAATCACTCTGGACAGGAGCTCCCCAGTTCTGGAATGAGCAGGACAAAGCATGTGTAGACCATGTGCCAACTACATGAAAGTAATCACATGTTTAAAATCCCTATGACTACAAGGAGTTTAGCTGTACATTTATAGTTAGACAACATCCCACAATAGGGGCCATGGTGCAGGGGGCTTTTCTCTATCACCAGTCCCCTAAGGGCACTTCAAGTGCACCAGCCACAGACTGACCATTGCCCTGCTCTGTACCTACTGGTATTGCTAGGTAGGTTATTACTGCTGTTGCCACACATAGCAGCTACATTTGGGCATGGGAATAAAGACAGCACAGGTGGGAACAGAGGAGGTTGGAAGTTGGAAAGGAAATTGCTGGGAGCATGTATAACTATTTGGAAATGGCCTGTGTTAAAGCCAAGCCATTGAGCATGTAAGGGAGGGGAAGAGAAGCAAGCCCAATAGGCCAGACATCTTTCATGGATGGAGAGCAGATGTCCAGTCTCAGGTTAGGATGACTGCTGCTGGCCTTCCTGCAGACCTTCCTGCTGTTCACCACAACTAGGCAACCCCTGAAGAATTTTACAGACACAGCACACAGGAATCCCAGAGCTTTGTATGGGAGATGAGCTGATACTTCTTTGTACCACTGCAGCATTGAACAAAAGGCCAGCTGATCCCTTGCTTAAGTACACACTGATTTTACTCAAACATTTCAGAAGTCACAGAAGGGAAATCAGAACTGTTCTCTTGATTCAGTGAGTGCTCTTAATTCAGAAGCAATGTCTACAAATTATTGTATATGAGTAATCTAAACTATTCTCAAAACATCATTAATATACTAAGTAAGGCTTTGAAAAGGACAGTACCTGCATATGTGTAATAAATTGCTTTTTTTCAAACCCAGCACAGAGGCTGATCCCAAGCAAAGGCTCAGTACACTAATTTTTTTGCTTAGATGCACATTAAAAAAGGAATGGATGCACTTCAGTAAAGCCTGTGTAATGCTGGCAAAGGAGTTCATCTTGCTATTATCTCTGGGTAGGAACAGAAAAATCACGAATGAGTTGCTCACAAGCACCAATTACAGCTTATGCTACCGTTGTTTACCAGTATTTTACACACTGAACAAGTGTCTGTGTTACTTTAAAATCAGGACTGAACAAATGCCCTTAGAAGACTTGCAGCCACCCTCCTAAGCTACGTTCACTCTTTCAGCTGACAAGAAAAATAGTATCTGTGCATAAACACTGCACACCCCCTTCCACAAAGGAAAGGCTGAATACCAGCTATTCCTTCCAGCTTCACCAAAATGTGATTTCATGGCTTACATGCACTGCTTTGAATTTTAGAGCATTTCCTTCTTTGGAAGAGGATTCTGAAAGCACTGCAGTGATACACCTGTGTAAATACACTGAGAGTCTACGCAGTAGCTAAGAATACCAGAAAGCCAAGAGGATGTTTCCTGGGAAACTGAGGCACTTCTGTAAATCCATCTTAATGGCTTCAAATTCTTTATGCAGTACGATGGCTGCTGTGTTTCAGTGGGAGATGGCACAGTGTTCTACAGCTTGCAAAGTATTAACCTTGCTGAATCATTCAGTGTTTGCCTGGGAGAAAATGGTCAAGAAAGAAAAGGAGGAGGAGGAGGAAGAGAAGGAAGAGGAGGAGGAAGGTAGGGTTTCAGGCTGCTCCCATGCCCATCAGCCCACTCTGGTGACCCATTTTCTCTCTTACCACTTGTCTGGCCTGTCTGTCTGATACTGAAGAGCCAGCAGGTCAAGCCTGCCTCTTAACAAATCTTGGATAATTTCCTGTACTGTGGGGGGACTGCCTCGGTTGACTTGCTAACACTGCTCTACACAAATAAATCAGAACTGGTGACAATATCTAAAAAGAATTTCAGAAACAAAAAATGGATAAAAATCAGGCACCTCTGAAACAGGAACACTTGTTCTTAACTACATGCTGCAGTTTTTCTGGAAAGCACTTCCAACTGTTACACTAAAGCATAAAGGCTTCTAAAAACTTAAACCTTTCAGGTTCCATTTTTTTGCTTATGATCTTCAGTTTGAAATGTAGATTTCACCAAAGAACATCTTTTAAACCCTCAATAAAAGCTATTTCAGGACATTAAGGCCTCTCTCAAAGCCCCTAGTCAAGTTGTAGCAGGTAAGAACTCTTCATGACCCACATTCCACAAGGAAATGAGAATACAAATAACAAGCATACTCTTCCACACAAAAATACAAATCATGAGAATTTACCTTCATTTACCCATCTGAAGCTTCATCCCTCCTCCCTTCACTTCTCTCTTGGCCCAACCTCCTTTCTTTACTGCACTGTGCTCACAAAACTAAAACACAACCATATGGCTTTTGGCAGAGCTGCCTCCAAGTCCAGTAGGCATTTTGTTAGCCTTGGACATCCATCCACGGAACAGATGTGAGTGCTACACTGAATTCCCAAGGAGTTTCAAGGAGTCACTGAAAAAGGGGGAAGGAGCACATCATATGGAACAGCAGAACTTCATCTGTTACAACTTAGAAGGATTGCCAAATGCAGCAAACACTTGGAAGTCACCCAACCCAGTCATTCTATTTAAAGCACACATGCCAAAAAAAATAAAAGCAGAGGTTGACGTCTTCATTTTGACAGACGGAAAACTTGTTCTCCCCATTCCCTCTTCACACCCACTATCACACGTTTATTTTAAGTGTTAACACTATCTTCTAGATTTGAAAGTGCAAGGAAAGGAAATGTACTGAGCACAGTACATGAGGATAGGAAGTGTGCAGGCTCCTTAGAAAGGATTTTTCAGATGGGCTGCAATGGAAAGAGATTAAACCGGTGGCATGTGGAGATGTGGGTAAGGTGTCAAGAACCAAAAGGTCCTGCCCCTTCTCAGTCACTATGGATTAAACAAGTGGGAAAATTCATTTTCATTGAATAATTTGGATCCTATGGTAAGCACACAGACTTCCTGCAAGGACAAGAAGTGGAGTTTTAACTGAGCAACATTAAAAGCAGCACTTCTGGGAGCCAAGCCTTCTAACACAGAAGCAGGGCTTTGCTTTTAACAATTTTCTTTTTTCATTTTTACAACAGCGTCAAATTTGATCTCAACAGGGTTAAGAGCAGATGTGAACGTAACAGTAATTTCCTGTGCCTGACTTGAGAAATGTGAAAGAAACTTGCTCCTGAAACATCCAGCCTTTCCACAGGATTCCAGTACTGGCACTCAAAACCTCTAATCATTCCTGCATCTCAAGATAACTCAATTTCCTAATGCAGAAACACAGCTGCATCACCTGGTAGGAAAGCAAGAGAACTTGCCATCTCAGGCATGTGCAGCAGCATGTGCTAACGCCATTCCCTGTTCACAATCAGCAAACAATACAGCTTTAATAGAACTCTGGCCAGGGACTCAGCTCTGTGCCCAGAATGTGGCTCTCTGGAGGACCGCCCATACAGCCCATGGTGGCATCTGCTCCCCCTGACCTGCCAGGGCACGAGGGCTGCCTGCTTAAATCACTGGTCCCTGGATCCACGTGAAAAGACCTGCAACTGAGAAGTTCTGAAGTTCTCTTTGCCTCTGTACTTCAGATTTTAAAATTTACACAAACCCAGTATTTTCTACAAGGTTTTTCTCCATATTCATGTTGTAAAGGTGGTAGGAGATGCGGTACAGTCACAGCAGGCCCCATCACATTCCTCACCTTGAAAACCAAGTAGTTAGTCCTCAACTGAGCCAGTATATAGAGAAATATGGTTTCTGTGGGAAAAATTCAAGAGGAATGGCTGATGAACAGCAAACGAGGGAAATCAAGCAAGCAAGCAAGAAGGCTTCACTCAGAGCCATTATCACTGAGGGGAGAGGGAGTCAGATTAAATCTCCTCTAATTAGAGAGGCATTTAAAGGAAAGCTAGTGGGTCTTTAGGGAGATTAAGTGATGGAAAATACATAACCCAGCTTATTTTCCATGGACTGGATTTACAGATAGCAGGAAAAACCTCAAGGTACAGCACCTTCTCAAGGTATCTCTGAGGAAAGACCCAAGGAGCCAGCATTGGTTTGGGCACAGAAAGGAGCTGGAACTTCCTTCTTATGGAAACACTGCTTTGAGGACAGTGAAGAAGTAAAGAACTGCAGGGTTGAGCTGGATGTGATTTCCAAAATAATGCCACAACACATTTGTAAAACAAAGATAGAAGATGGGGAAATAGAAAAACTTAACTAAGTGCTCACATCACCTTGTGAACTGATTTTTTGTTTTTTAAACAAAAAGCAGATTGAGGAAAAAATAATATAAACCCATTTTTCAGGTAAGGTAAGAATGACACAAAATTGACATGATGTTTTAGCAATTTGATAAATTTTCAGACATAATAATACCCTGTGAAAACATTTTCCATAATTGCAGGATCCCATGGGATGCAGAAGGGATGCAAAGAGGATTTCAAAGCACTGGAACAACCTAGTGAATAACCTATATGTCTTTATTACAGTCAAATTGAGGATTTTTCATTGAACAGGGCTTCTTTTTTTTTAACCAATTAATTGTTTAGATATGACAGTGAGTGGAAAGTAAAACTTAAGAGATTCTTAGAACTTCAGTGTACAAAGGTATTAGGACCAGATGGCAATTCTAAAGATGTCTTGAGAGTAGTGCATGAAACAGATGCACCCTGTTGTACAACAGTCACCTCATTACATTTAAAATAAAATTGTGGCAAATTTTCAGAACTGCCTAAAGGAATCAAGTCCTCTTTCCAAAAACACAGGTTTCTATTTGCTTAAATATCGAAAAAACATCCTTTCAGTTAAGTTACTTCATGCTTTGTTTAATTTGAAACTACAAAGCCCAGTGATATAATATAACCTCTCAAATGCTGAACAGTACAAGGTTAATTCAGTTTCCTTAGAAGAGTGGAAGCTGTATTAGCATAGCACATAGAAGAAAGGTGAAGCTGCTTTTTAATGAATATAAATCAAAAGCTAACAATTTGTACAAAACAGATAAAGGAAGCAAATGGACATCAAAGCAGTATCTACAGTCAGCAGAGGTAATAATGATGTTTTAAGTGTATAAGGGGCTTTAAATGTATTAGAAGCAAAAGAAATCCAAACAATGCTAGCAATATAGCTTTGAAAGAAAATGATGGAGTTGTCAAAAGGAACTTCACCGAATATATAAATTAAAACAGTAAGCAGATGTAGAGAGGGCCTCTATGCCTGGCACCTCTGAAATTCTGTTCGCAGTTCTGGGCCCATAAATCAACGAGTTCAAATCGGAGGGGGTTCAGAAGACCCATAAGAAAAACAATAGAACTGAAAGACATGTTTCATGGCAAAGGGAGTCATGAAACTCAGTGTGTCAACAGCTTAAATCCAAAGATTAAGAAGTGATAGAACTTGAGAAAAGTCAGTCTCTAAATTTCATTATAACAAGCTATTCAAGCTGGGTGCCAAAGGCTGAGTAAACTCCAGAGCTGGCTGCATGCTGAAGCCAGTCAAATTTAGATGGGAATTCACATTCCCCATCACTAGTGATTTTTAGTCTGAAAGGAAATGGTTTTTCTAGAAGAGATGCTTTCACACAGTGTCTCTCTACCTGATGAGAAGACAGCTGTCCTTGACTTGCATCGCTGAGCTGAGACTGCTACAGCAGTGACATGGTCTGGCTGTCCTCGTGTCACCATCTCCAAGCAGCTGGAGCTGCAGGAGGCCAGCACTGCCCATGGATCAGGCAAGGACAACAGCCCCTGCCAACCCTAACCTGAGCATCTCAACTAAACATTACAGCAGCACAGATCAGGCATTTTAACTTCAGAAAGCACTGCCTTAGACCTTCTACCCATCATTAATACATAATGATTTATAACCCTACCTGTGCTGTTGCTGTGTGTGCTTTTAGCATCTTGTACGTAATAAAATCTTGATAAATAAAGTAACAAAGGGGTGTGCATATATTTTACATGAGTTTTTTTCCAAGGAGATAGTTTAAACACGCACACATTTTAATGCAGACTGCTTTCATATTAAATACACTAACTTAAACTGACAGTACTTTCATAACAAAGTCCTGGCCAACTCCTTAAAGGAGATCTGAAAGCCCAGTGATTTGTGAGACCGTGGCATTTGTGCTGTCTGTGCTCTACCCTCAGCATGAGAAAGGGCTCTGCTCCCCCCTCAGCCCCCAGCTTCCTTTAGTACCTCTCAATGGGTGATCTCAAATGCTTTAACTAATATCAATTAATTACGCTTCAAAGTGCCCCTAAGAGAGACAGACGTGATTATCCCCCTCTGTCATTACATCCAAGGTTAAATAGAGTCAGGAAGAGGTTAAGTGACTCACAATCCTGCCTGACAGAGAGCCAGGCTGCAAGGTGCTGACTCCATTTGTTCAGCTGTGAAACCATCAGGGCCTCAGAGGGCTCAGCACGTGGCAGGATGGAGCCCTCGGTGTGCAAAGTGCAGAGCAGAGAATGACTTTCCAATTCCCCATCTCTGCTTGAAATCATCACCGTTTAAATAACAGGGGTAGATAGTGCCCTCTGTTATTGGTTTTTAAATGACTGCAATTCTAAGGAAGCGCAAGCAGCAACTCTGCACAGCTATCAAAGCCAGCCTGGGAGCTTGTACACCACAGAGTCAAGCAAAGCCTGTTTCCACTTCAAGAGTTCCAAGCAATTAACTAGAATTAAAACAAGAATATTACTTGGTCAATCAAGGAAAGACAGGCCACAGACAGTAATTGCACAGATAAGAGCTGAAAAAGGGGTATATTGCTTAAACCAATGCAATTCATGTGGCTACAGGAGTTATCGAATCCACAGGCAGATTTGAGAAAGCCATTTGGAGATGTAACTGAAAGGTTAATTCACTTTGTTTTACGAGTAGAGAACTGGAGGGCCTTTTTATTGCATATCTGGACTCAAAGCTCATTTGATGACCTGACCTGACACCATACTATAATCATATCTCTAGGGCACGAGACATTAGTAATTGAAAGAGGGTGACATGTTCTTTGATTTGAAAAATGTTACAAGGTTTTCAGTTAAGCATTAGGTCAACCAAGGCTTGTCTGACTACTCTTAAAAACAGGCAAACTACTCCAAATTTCACAGCCTGCTGGTGGATTTTGTTGAGTTTCTTCCCAAGCTATCTGAACTCTTATTTCGTAACACCTTGGAGGTATACAAAAGAGACAAAACATACAAAACCCAAATTATTGGGAAACCATAGCCATGAGACATGAACAATTGCAACAGCAGCAACAAAGTCATCAGAAGAGGTCAAATTGCAAAGTGAGGAGAGTAAAAAGACTCAGCACGAAATTCCTGGGCTCTTTCATCCACTACAAAAAACAAGGATATGACCAACTGCAGTGAATCACAAACAACATACCAGCACTCAGTATTTGTCAACAAGCAATCCTTTGAGATGGAAAGCTGTACAGCAAGCCACCTCTGGACAGAAGGGGTATAAAGGTCAACAGTTACACCCAGAACAAACCTGAGTGCCACTTCCAGCAGACCTGCATTTTTTCCACTGTGTCACTGGCCTGTGTAGCCCAAAAAAAGCTGGCAGCAGCAGTTAACCAAGCCAGCATCAGCCCTGGTTAACTGCAAACACAGTTACAGAGCAAACAAAATAATTTTGCCATCTGACATGCCAGTGGACACCACTAATAGAAGACACACTGCTGAGTTAGCAACAGCCAGAAGAGCACTGAATTTTAGCTGGGCTGATGCTTAAAAGCAGCTCCTGTCAAGACAATGCTACACATCACCAAAAAAAGCATTTGTCTCATTGGAAATGGGTTTTGTGACAGTGCATAAGGATGGCATATTCATAATCTCCTAACATAGCCACAGTGACACTGCACCAACATAGCTGTGTGTCTCTGAGGAGAGGATTCCACAGGGCAAGAGCATGCACTTCCGTCCTCTTCCCTTCTCACAAGTTGGAGCTGTTTATATACAGGCAACATTCTGCACACCAAATCAAGTAGCTGTAACATTTTAGGGTTACAAAACACAAGGAGCTGGATCATCCCAATAACTTTTAGTTTAATGTCACCATTCCACCACAGTCGTTGTGAGCACTTTGTGATGGTTATGCACAGTATGGGGAAGTGCCTCTCAACTTCTGAGCTGAGAGCAGTTCAGAATGTTCTCTGGGCAGTAATTATTCTCCTCGGCACAAACACTGGGACTAAGAGCAGTTCTGCCAGCCTGATTGCAGAGACCACTCTATAAATTCATCCTTTATCAAACCCAGCCTGTTAAGGGGCTCTGTGGCATAAGCACTATTTACACCGACAGGAACACAGCTCGGTAACACGCCCGTAACAAGAGCATCACTGATGCAGGAGAGAAAGCAGTTAGTGGCAGAGCTAACATATCAAAATTCTGCAGTGCCAGCCCACACAGGATGTAAAGCCTCATTATCAGAGGGTACAGACATTGCCTCTGCCTCAGTCAACAACCAAAAAATCCTTCCTGCAAGGGTTTTTGCCCTGAAAGGGATTCTTTCCGTTCAGCATGTTTTTAGTAATTTTTTGATAGCTTAAGCTTCATTTACAAACACACACATTTTGTTCAGGCTCTTTGATACAGCCTCCTAATCAAAACTTCACAAGATGTGCTTGCAAGTGACAGGAAAACCTCTTGGTGGGAGCCAATCTGAGGCCATTGTGGGACACTAAATTCATCTCTGCTGCTGCTTTGCTCCACACATCTGAACTCATAAACTCAACTGTCGAGCATGTTCTCCTCCTCTGTGCATATTTCACACCAAACTATGTCGCTCAAGTCTGCTGAGTGACCCAGCAGAGACCCAGACAGCTCACCTCAGGCCCAGCGCCACAGGCTGAGGCTTCACAGCTTACAGAATTTCCCATGTTCTTCTACAGCAGAGCAGCTTAACTAAAAACACAGCATTAACTCCCCAAAACTGACTGTGCAAAGGATGAGATACGGTGCAACCAGCTTTGTCAAAGCTTGCTCCAAAAAAAAGGAAAGATAAAAAGGAAACACTACTGCTTCCTTCACAACAGTTTTTTGATGACAGCTTGGGTCCCAGGGTGGGAGGAGCACACTGCCCTCCTGGCTGTCAGCATTAACAGCTAAAAGCCATGTGCACTCTCTGTGCTCACAGTGTGACCCACTCTGGCAAGGACTCTCAGCCAAGTGCTTTTTGTCATTGGATATTCCTGGATGCATAACTTGGACAGAAGAAACCAAGCAGTTTTGGTTGCGAAAACACAGAGAAGGAGCATACCAGGATACAGAATAATTAATATTTTGAACAAACTTTGTGGGTAAAATGAATGCAGGTTTGCTTAGCTCTCAGCATTTTATGTGCTCCTGATGAAACACACAGGGATGAGCACGAGTCATTTAGTCAGATCCCTGTCTGACTATTCATTTTACATCAGAACAATACCCAGGTATCTCCCACAAACACCTCAGATCAACACACAGCCTTTTAATGACTCCAAAAACATCCCAAAGTCTGCTGGGACTTTATCAGATGCAACACAAACTAGGCACCTTCATTCACTTCTTCCAGCCCTGAAAGAAAAACCCTACAAAAAAGTTTAAGTGAAGAACCAAGGAGGCCAATGTCTCTAACTGCACAGCCTCTTGCAGCAGTACAGCCACTTGCTCCATCCAAAAATACCTCATTAAAATCATCCTCAGGATGGTTTACTTCTGTGTGTTCTCTGGTTAAGCCCTGTGGGTTCAGCTTCACCAGAAAATAAGTTTTTCCAGCAGACGAAATTAATTTCCAGTGAAGTGAAAGTTTCACTGCTGAACACAGAACTGGAAATCAGCTCCCAGCAAAGCATTTATTAAAAATACTCATTCTGTGAACCCTGTTGAGTCCCACAAATTGAGGCCATTTGGTAAGTCAGTAACATTGGCAACTGCCCCCCTTACGAACCATTAAAAGGGAGCACTTTCCCCCAACCACTTCCTATTGCTGCTGATAATCTTTATTTTTTAAAAGTGCTTATTAACTTGTTTTTTGACACTAAAAGTAGAAACTGAATGAATTTGCTAAGTGCTGAGTTCTGCCATTAAAAGTGACTGATCTACCAACAGAGTACCCTCCTCCCCATTATATGGGCCTCTTAATGACTGGTCTATTATATGTAATTCCTTTCTGCCACAGTTGATTCATTTGTAGACTCTTTGGAAGCAGCAATCACAACCAAAAAATGACATTCTTGTAATTCAGAAGTGGACATTTTCTGTTTCTGCGCAGGAATTACCAGGGGGTGTTATTAAGCCTTTCCTGTTTAGAGAAAATCAGAACTGATTGAGGAGGGGGAAAACAACCCAAACCACAACCCACAGAACCAAATCCCAAACCAAATACAAACTCACTGTGTATCTCAAACTCCAGTATAACTATTCCTAGAAATACAGCATTGCTGTGGTGGAAAGAACTGGAGATCATCTAGTCTAACTCCCTTGCTCAAAACAGGGTCAGCTACAGTAGGTTGCCCAACACTGTCTCCAGCTGGTTTTGAATAACTCCAAAGGATGGAGTCTCTTGGGTCAACTTGTTCAAGTATTCAACCACAACCACAGTAAAAAAACCACTACTTCCTCTAAATGTTTAAACAAACTTTCCCATGTTTCAATTTAAGCCCTTTGTCTCTTGTCCTGTCCCTGGGAACTGCAGAGAAGAGTCTCACTTAGCTTCAATCATTCTTTTCTTCCCCCTTAATTCTGTTTGAGTAGTGCAGCAAAAACATCTCCAACCATAAAGACATTATTTACTGGGACTTTTGTTACCCTTTGTGATTCTGACAACTAATCAGAACCAACTGCTTCTATTTTGCACAGTTTTCAGTACTACAGTAGTAGGAGGTTAAAATTTAATGCATTGTCAAAGTCAAATCTCAATTATCCGGAATAACGTAGTGGAGAAAGCACATAAAAGCAAAAATGCAGATAAAACACATCTAGATAAGCTGTATGAACAGGGAGGACGTAAGAGAAAGAAGAAAGAAAATCAGGGTGCTGATCCCAGAAGAGGCACTGATGCAAACGTGTCGGCCCAGGACACCTTGCTTTAATGCTGCAAGTGTTGAACCAAGCTCTGGGTGTAGAGCACATACCTGCAGCCACTGTCCTCCCGACCCTGGCTGGTTCAGCACTGCAGTCTACCTGCTCTTGTCCATCTGGCTCACTTCCCAATACAATCTGTAGCCCCCAAATCCCAATCATCCATGTACCAGGCTCCATGTGCACACCAAACCATACTCGGACTAGTTGTCTCCTCTCCCCATTTCTGGACAAAGCCAAACAGTTATAAAAGTAAACCTGAAGTAGCTGATGGAATCCAGTACTCCAAGGACTGGATGATGGAAAAAATACAGACACAGATCTCATAAATTCTCCCCAAAAGCTTCTCAATGCTGGTGCATTAATCCTACTGCTTTCAAATACTCCTCCAACCCCTCACAGCAGCCCCCACACACACCTGAGACTTCATGCTTCCTTTCTGCAGATGGTACCATTGTCTTCCTCTTATTTTAGGCATTTTGAACTTAAAGGTACATGAGTGGGATGACAATTACATCTTCAAAAGAACTGCACAAGGGTCCAGAGAAGAGCTGGGTCAGCTGCTGTGCAGGACAGATGCCAGCAGCCTGCCCCAGGCCCTATCTCTGAGTAGCTCTAGCACACACCAGCCCACACTCCAGCCTGTGTGGCATGGCACAGACCTACCTAAAGGACATCTGGATGAAGATCTGGTCCCACATTGTTACTGGCACAAGTAGCGCTGGGTTTTCTGCAGCAGGCACTTTTTCCCAAGTCAGTACTGGGAACCTGCCCCTCTTCCTGCCTCCTGCCCCAAATCAGTCATTACAGCACACAGATGCCACCAGGCAGGAATGGGAATGTGAAATCAAGATCTCTGTGGTGTTAAGTCTGCAGAAGCAGTCTTTTCCCCCAGAAATTTCCAGAGTCCTGATTCTGATTCTCAGTCCTTAAAATATTCCACAGGCATGAGGAATAACCTTTACGCTTCACTCATATTCCAGGAGACAGAGTAATAAGTTCCCTATCTTTTCCATGTGGATATAGCAGTCTTCTCCTCCAGAGCTAAATCACTGTGAAGCACTGTTCAGTACCATTAAAGCCCTGCTCAGCTCAGCTCTGAGTTATCACCACAGCAGCAGATTGGTGGTTCTCCTTTACATATTAAGTAATTTGGAATGGACGCTGCCACAGAAAAGCCACATCTCATTTTCATTTGCATCTAAGATATATATCTGTGGCCTTTGCCCAAAGGTTTGTCACTTTAGCTGAAAGCTTGACAAAGGTCAGAATACTCAACTTTCTGCTTTAAATTCTAATGACAGATGAGAGATACATTTCTTAGCATAAATATTTATATATAAACATACTTTATATATGCATGTATACACACCCCCCCAATCCTAAAATATCTCAGCATATGTGTAAGTGTAACAAATACTGCCACAGAGTCACAAGTGAATGGAGTAGCATACTGTGAGTCTGCTCTGACCCAAGATGTGGATTTGAATTGAAAAAGAAAAGTATCTGAGGTAATGGAACCTTGAAATTTTAGCAGTGCTCCTACTGCACTAAAATAAGCAAGCTAAGATTAATTGGCAACGTAAGCTCCAAGAGGTCTCAAGATTAAGAAGATGGTAAACAAAAGCTAATCTATCAAATGTATCAGGAAGCACATTATCACTGCATAAAGCTGAAAAAATATAGTGATTTGAATCATTGTAATTATTCTACTGCATTAATGTTTATTTCATAGAAAAACAGAGATTTAAAATACTCATCTGGTACCTTCCCCTGCACCCAACAAAGTGCAGGCTCGTTGCAGACCCTGTGTGTGCCTGCTTTGTGCTTTGCTCACAGACACTTTCACATTTAGAGAGAACAAGTCTGACAAATCAGAAATGTGCATGACACACGTACTGACACCACAGCAGCACTGCCGTCTTAGGAGTCACGGGAAGGCCAGGCAGGGTTCCTGCTAACACCTCTCTGTCCTGTGTATAGGTGGTCTCATGCAGCACTGTGTCAAAAACTGTGCAAAAATGTGTCTGAAGTGCAGCCTCAAAGGACCCAACAGTTTTACATCATGCAAGCCTTGCTTTTACAGCCTGCTCATACAGAAAGGGCCAGGCTGATCTTTACTAACCCCTTCTGTAAGGGTGGAAGTCAAACAGCAAAAGATTAGCCCATAAGCAAGTTCCCTCATGCTTCCTAAATCTTACCATTTCATGTGCAATCACTTGATTTTAAAATTACAATTTCCTCTCAACTAGCTGAGGTCCATGCATCAGAAATTCCTGGCACATGGGCAATTTTTAGTCAATATGTGGTGGGAACTGGACTGGAGAAGGGATTATGTCCCCTTCCATTTTATTTTACAACCTTCCAGAAATCTCCCTCCTGAACTGCACCCCTGGTTTCTCCCACATCCCTTCGTATGAGCCTCAAAGCTTTCATGTTTAATTCTCTAACAGAAAAAATAAGGGACTGCCTGATTAAACATTAAGGACCTTTTTCTCTCTTTACGGAAAATACTTTTGATTTAATGGGAAGATTTAATGAGAAGTTAGTAACTGTTTATCTGAAGGTTATCCATTAATTGCTGGCCATATGACATAGAAGAAATTTTTTTTGCATCTGGAGGGGGCTGAGTCATGGTGCCATAAAGGCACATTAATAGTATCTAATATTAAATGCCTGGATTATCTTCTTTTGATAAATCCCTCAAAAGTTAAGAACTTGTACCTAGTCTGCCTGTCTCTGGGACAGCACAGGAAAACAGAAGAGGTCCCTCTCGTTCACCTTATTTATAAAAGGCCTGATTCTAAACTTCTCTAGACATATTCTCAGGAGCTTCAAAAACAAAGTGATTATGTGATCCATGCAAAACAATCTGGGAGGAGGAAGCTATGCCCCTAGTCCCAGTGGAGACTTAAATGCAGATTTATTACAGACAAAGTTTTTTCCATCAAAATTTGTTCTCCACCTCGTGGACTGATTCCTCCTACACTAGTGTACTGATTTCACTACTGAAGTGCTGCACTAATGAATCAGGCTCTCCATGACCACCGTGCTACTATAAAGAATCACATTTTGTTATATAGACCATAAAATGCAGCAGAGGAAAAATAAATCTGCTTTGTTTTTGTATTGCTGCCTGCTTTGGTGTCTGCATTAAATAATATAACCATTATATACTGTTTTGTTTCCATTTATAAAGATACAAATGATGGTGCCAATGATTCTCCCATGCACTTACATTCAGAATCAGCTCTTTACCCTGAAAAGTCTGGGGACAGCAAGGGAATTAATTCAGGATTTCATAGTAAATGTAGGGCTTATAAAACCCATCCTCTGAGAGAGGTTATTTACTCACATGGTGCATAGAACATGACAAGGGTGTGCTTCTTCTTCTTCAAGGACTCCCTGAAGTCTTCCCCAGCAAGGTGGATAACACTGGTCTGTTTTTCTTCCCATGCAGGCTCAGGTGGAGGTGGTGCTTCAGGACTAGAAAAGAAAGACAATGAAATTTGTTTGAAAATGTTTCTGGAAACAGATAAAGGGACAGCATCGTCCTGGTCATAATTAGCATGAGGGAACTGATAAGAAAAATCCTTGAGGGTGTCTGTGCAGTAAAAAGACATACTCAGTATTTCCAACACCAGGCAAGAGCAAAAAAGATGCAGGTTAATTTCTGGAACTCAATATAAATATAATTTAAGTGACTGTACTCAGGCGTATGAGTAGAAACGTTGAATAAAAACTTCCTACATTGCATCCAACATCTGAGTGGAAAAAATATTGATACCACTATATCATCCACAGGCATGAACTGAGAAGAACAGCAAGCAGGTGGAATCAAAAGGCAACTGGTATAGAACAGCATCCTCCATTCAAACATCCTTTTCGTACTCTTTATCACTATCGTGCAAACTTCTGTAAAGAATTTCGTGACCTTCTCTAGAATTCAGACATTAAAGCCAGGATGCAAAAATCAGCACCGTTCCACTTGGAATACTGGGGGTGACTGAACCAGAATATTTTACTTTGGTAAAGAGAATGTCAGGTTTCAATTATGACTGCACATACTGGCTAGATCAGAGCAATCCCGCACACCTAGAGCGCCTCTAACAAAAATTCTGCTATTCACTAGCTCACAGACCCCTCTCAGACTCATTAAATTCATTCCTGCTGTATCTTAAACAGTGATTACTTACATAAAATCATTAGAATGGCGCCACGGTATAAAGACCTTCATATGTCGCCTTGGTAATAAATTAGCTTTTCAGACTTTCCTGACACTTTGAATGACACCATTTTAAGTTGTATCAGGTACATAAAAACCAAGTGGAGAAAAACTCAATTTTTAAAGTCCTTCTCAAAGTCACTTGGTGGACATTCTTTGCATTTCCACCATTACTTATTTTCCAGTTTTTACAGAGACTTACATGTGTTTCAGAGGAAGAGTTAGAAGAGTTACACAGTATGTCCTTTAGCTGAATCCCTCCACGAACACAGTTGTTGTGAGCTGTCACTGATTACAGTTACAGAGGTGTGACTTACTCTCACACAGGCTTTTCCATGCTGACCTGGAATAAGCAACCCAGCAACTGGTAACAACCTAGTGTGGCAGCACAGTCACAGCCAAAACCCACATGGCTGCAACCACCCATTGAGATGTTTCTCCACAAGCTGTACTTTTATCACCAGCCTGCACCCCAGATGCATCCCTATTTCTACCAGCTTCAGTGCAGCTGTGTCAATTCTATCCTGGTCAGAAAACAAGGATGTTATTCTACTGCATCTCTAGCTGGGAGAACATCCAGGAGCCAAGAGCAGGAGACAAGTTGTCTGGGCTTCACCTGCACTGCTGACTAGCTGAGGCTGCAGACAGAAGTCTTCAAGAGTCACAGCATGATCCAGAAGAATTAATACCACTTCCCTGCTCCTCAATGCTTATTCACCTACCAGTATGTACAGGCAGCATCAGCCTGAACTGTTCAACTCACTACAAATTACACACTGCTCAAAGGACTTGAGCAAAGCAGTGAAATGAGGACAATGACTTCATATACAACACAGATACAGCAGCCTGGAGCTTGAGTGGGCAGGGAGGCCAAGGGAGTACCATGTCTAAAAGTAAAATAGAGATAAAGCTCCTCAATATGCTACAACAATACTGACAGACCATATCTATTACCTGCTTTGAAGTAGCCAGAGATGTAAAGAGAAAGAAAAGAAGAGGAGAAGAGAAGAGAAGAGAAGAGAAGAGAAGAGACCAAAAAACCGCACACAACATCCTCCCCCACCAAATAAGAGTGGAAAATAAAGATTACATTCCTCATGCCAACAGCATGTAATAGTTAAATGATTAAAATATTCACAAAACTCTGGCAGGTTTTCTTCCCCTTGACTAACACAGAAAATACATTAGGCTTACAGTACCTAAAGAAAATGCATATTTTATATATATATATATATATATATATGCATACTTTTATATACATGCATACATAATGCATACTTAAAGAGAGATTTGTAGCAGCAATATAATTTGAAATGGAATTATTGTCATCATTTTCACATCAAACTAAATTCTGAATATTTCAGCACACCACCCAAGAAAAGTTACTTAGTGCACTCAGAGGTGCTGGTTTTGTTAGTCTTGCTGGCTTTCCTTCAGCCCCATGTGGGTGGAATTCTAGGCATTGGCTCTGAAATGCTGGAAAAAGTACAACTGTAGAAATTCAGTTACTGAGATCTGCTCCTTTGGATAGAATGAACAACAAATGTTCTGATTATTTTTCAGAGCCATTGCTATTCCTTCTCCGGGGAAAGGCTTAAGGTGTATTTGAAAAACATTTATTTTGGGAAAGAAATACCGGGGCAGCTATGAAAAATCCCACAGCAAATAAAGGATTTGATGTATTAGAAACCATAATTAACATACATGTTTCTGTGGGTTTGAATACTGGAATTCAGTGTAATTTCATTAGCAAAGGATTTAGGCAGTGTTAAAGCTCTGTTTAGTTCCTCACCAAAGCCATCTGCAGGAGTCACTAACCAGGAATCCAAATACTATCTTAAAACCCTCAAAACTTACTTCTGCAGCCAGTCAATGATCTTCTTCTTTGTTCTGAGGTGTGGCAGAGTGTATTTCTCCTCTCCATCCTTAAAATACTTCAAAGTAGGAAACCCTGAGATGTGGTATCTTTCTGCCAGGGCCTTGTTGACAGTAGCATCGACTGCTGCAAGGACACCCAGACTCTGAAACAGAGATCACCTCCTGTAAATCCCAGCCACATATACACACCCCTTCAGCAGGACACACTGGGCTTGGGGGCAATCACTCATGCTCTAGGCGCCTTTGCTGCCTCTAGGACAAGAGAACATAGTCTTAAGCTGTTCCAGGTGAGGCTTAGGTTGGACATGAGTAAGAATTTTTTTCACATAAAAGGTGATTAGACATTGGAATAGGCTGCCTGGGGAGATGGTGGAGTCACCATCCCTGGAGGTGTTTGAGGAAAGACTGGATGTGGCACTTGGTGCCCTGGACTAGTTGACATGGTGGTGCTTGGTTGCAGGTTGGACTTGATTTCAGTGGTCTTTTCCAACCTGATTAATTCTGTGATTTTGTGCACAGACATACAGAAAGACACAGAGGACTGATGCAAAACCAGAAAGGGACACACTCTGGACTAAATGTTACCAGAGTCTTACCTGCTACCCTCCCACTTCCGATGGATTCTCTTTATATAATTCATTTTATAATGCTTAAGAGCCATTTCCAGAAATTGCATTTCCTCCCACAAATCCCTGTTTCTCCCAGAAGACACAAGCATTGCTAGAGATAAGTTTACTTTAAGGCAAATTCATCTTTCCCCAACTTGTGGGCATCTTTTCATGGACCACCTTTAGACACACAGAAGAGCAGCCATTTGTAGAGTATGATTCATTGGATCTTTGTTTTTCTCATCTCCTCCCTCTCCAACAGCAATAAAAGAACTCTAGATGTCTCCACAGAAGATGCTTAAAGTATGGGGGAGACCAATTCTACTTCTCTTCCTGCATGACATACACAGCATAAGACTGAATCAATAACACTAATACTTGTATTATTGGATCTCTCTTCTCTAGCCATGCTGACGGAGCACTTATGATGAAGCTAATGGAGTGGTGCAACCATTAAAAACAGGGTATTTGAAACAGAGATCAACCCCTTTTGTTTTTTTCCAAATCTAATTCATAAATAAAAGCCCATCTTTCTTCACATTCAATGCCTTTAACTAAGGGGAAGAAAAATCCATTTTTGGATTTGATCATATTATGTATAAGGCCTACAGCAGAATACATAAACATTTTTTGATTTTGTTTTCGTTCAAGACAGAATGTTCTTTCTCAGACTTTGGCAGGGCTCATGCATTAGCGATGAGACTGTACTTTGGAAGCGCATTTTGAAGGGTCCTGTGGGAGGATGAGAACAGCTGAATTTGTTGTAGGGAGAAAAGTCACTTTTATTACTCTAGTTATTTATTACTGATTATTTGAAGGATATAATAAAGGAAATTATCTTACATCACTGGTTACATGGAGAAACTCTGCAGCCTTCTCATATTCTGGCTTCATTTTCTTACAGTGTCCACACCCTGCCAAAAAAGAAAAAGTACAATTAAGTTGTATACACCATGGTTATTCATTGACCCATCCAGCCATTATCAAAATCCAAAACCATGCGGTAAAGATTTACTAGAATTTTGTACGCATTTTACCTATTTGTAAAGCCTTATTTTGATATACGACTTTTTCCAAGATGGTCACAATAATTCAAACAAAGAATTTAATCTATTAATGATAATAATATACTCCCACTTTCATACCCACACCTCCTTCCTTACAAAAAGTACTATAAACACTTGTCAAGCCCATTGCTTCCAGCATGCTCTTGGGCAGGGCACAAACTCACTCATTTCAGTTTCCAAATCTTTATCTGCTTTAAAAAGAAATAACACAGCCCCTCACGTGACTTTGTGACTTTCAGCGGAGACTTACACTAGCAAAGCTTAATAGAGTAATATAATTTGAATTCAACTGCACTGATAATAAGCCCCGCTTTACAGTGGCGCAGCATGTCCCTGTAGCAAGGATTTGCACTGATTTAATCACATCAGTGTAATTACACCACCACATATGTTCCCAACATAAGCAGGATCTGTAAAACCAAGATAATGGTGCTTTCTCGCTTGTGCGAAGTTCTCCAGAGATCTGCCATTACTTCACTGCTAAGTGCTGACATTACAATAAAGTAAAATGAATGCATGAGTGAAAAAAGCAGACTTAGAATAAATTATTTGGGTGTAAATTAAACTGCTTTCAGCTGGTGCAGTTGCTTGCAGGCAGGCTGAACTTTCAGGCCCAGGTGAGGGTCCTACCGTGATGTGAAGTTACACTTTGGCAGCTTCAGTGCGATGCTGTGCCTCGGTGCCAGCCCCTTCCCTGTCCCCAGGGGACTGGCACAACAGCAGTCCCTCGGGGACAGTGCACAGGGATGGGTGCTGGGGTGAACACCCAGCATGAGGAGGTTAGGTCTGACTGGAGATGCAGGCAGTGGGGACATGGTGCTGGCACTGCCCCAGCGCGCTGCCATCCCCGTGCACTGCCTTGTCTGCAGCAGCAGCCAGCTCACTTTGCTGAGCTGTTATTGTTGGAATGGGCACTTGAAAGTCCAGACTTTTCTGAGCTTTTGAAAGTTGTATCAGAAGATACAGCTAGAAATGTGTTTCAATGCATGCCAGCAAAAGCTGACTCTGAGGTGTTCGGTTAACAGGGCTGGGGCTATTTTTACACCATTGTCCAAAAGAAAATAAACCAAAGACTCTGAACCTCAGTGCAGCTTTGTTTCCCTACAATGGCATGACTGCTGAAGCCAGCAGACACAAATCTGGGCCTGAACTCAATCAGACAAACATGTTTTATATAGCACAAGTCAGAGTGTTTGCAGTCAAGAAGCAGTAAGACATCCAGGTATAAGTAACTTCACCAGAGCAAACGGAGCTTCAGCCACCACAGCACATCATGGAACACTTGCAGGGCATGTTTATAGAACAGGGTGAACATATCTGAGCAACAACTGCAAATCCCACCTAAGAATTACAGCAAATACCAAAGCAGTTGATCTCAGACCAGCTCCTGTTCAAACACCAGCTACAGTCCATATCACTTAGTCATCTGCACAGAGACCATAGCACTAAAGAGCCCCGTGTCATTCTTTTAGGAAAAAGACAATAATGTGGTAGGAGCAGCAGAACAAGGGGAGCTCAGCTGGTGAAGCTTTGCCTTAATCTTACGCCATGGTGTGAGAACGCTGGGAACGTGATGTGACATCTCCACAGGTGAATTCAGGAAGAAGCTGGGACAGGCTGAGGAAGAGTTACTGTCTCAGCACTGCTTATCTTGGTTAAAAGCACAAAAGAGGCTGGCAAAATGATTTATTTGCCACCCACAGAAAACTTGCAGGCATATGGCTTTGTGTAAGGAGCTGACAGATCCCTCTGATACCTGCCCAAGTTGATTTATTTCTCCTTTTAGGAGCAGGGAACTTAGATTTTGTGCTCTTCCTCACTTTTAACCAAAAACCATCTCAACTCCCAGTTCAGATACCTGGGAAGCTCTCTCAATTAGGTAGCTTAAATTTGTACAAACAATGATTTTCTGCAGGGCTAACTTCACCTTGGTGGGCTTTACACAGTGTGTCCCTTAGCCACAGCAAGGTTCATACCATGTTCTAGCTACAGTATCCACATAATCTACACTATATTCCAATTATATTACAACCATTAATTAGATCTGATCAACCAAAGGCATTAAAGAAACAGAGTTTTCACAAAGCTATGCAGAGGGGAAAAAATCCAAACCAATAATGCAGGCACATTTTGTCCAGGAAACAAAAAAATATCCAAAGCATCTGAAATTCATGTAAGTAATATTTTGCATCAAGATATCCAGACCATGAAATGTCCCTGTTCCAAGTTTTTTCATGAACATCACACAGACACAGCACTACTGACTGCCACAAAGCTAACTCACTCAGGCTTAAAATAAAGGGAAGCAACATCAGATCTTTAAAAGGCACTTAAATGGAAACCGAAGTCTTCAAATCTTTATCATGAATGCTTGTTCTACCCCTGACAGAGGATAGCATGATGTATCAGCCTGGAAAAAAGTCACAACATTAAACTGAACCCGAGACAGGGACAACAAATTTTAAAAGCTTCTCCCACAATAAACGATGCTTTTCTGGCTGTCTTCATGAGAATTTTGCTATTGTGAGCTACAGCCTGCTTTCACCTACCATTGTAGGAAAGGGGAGATACAAATTACAAGTCAGACCTACAAACCACAAATCAATTAATCTCTCTTTTTATTATTTATTCTATCTTTGAATTATCCTGTGAAGATTGCCATTAAATTTTTGAGGCCAGTGGAAAGTTATTTAAATGAATTCCAAGGTCACTGCCTCTCCTTTGATTGCTACATTAGGTTGTTCAGCAGTAGCTTCATCCCTCTGTGCTAAGCTCCTCTAGTTTTAGATGCTTTCTGTCCATAAAATGAGTGGAGAAAATAACAACAACCCTACAGGCCCTGAGCCCAGATGCTCCTCCTGTGTGCTGCTGGGACAATGGAAGGAGCCCACGGGTCTGCAGTGGGCATCTGTGACAGATGTGCTTCTAGAAAATTCACTGTCAAGTGTTTACTGACATTAAAACTAAAAGACTAAGCAAGGGAAGCGACTCATTCAATCCCAGGAGAGAAGAAAGGCTGCAGTCAACACAAGGCTCCAAGCACTGCCACCCTCTGAGCCTCTGGGGGTCATGGCTGGTGGCAAAACCCAAGGGTCTTGTAGGTGTCTATCCAACAGGACTCCCACAGCCTCAGTCTTTTCTTGCAGCAGACAAGCAGCTGCTCTGGAGGTACAAGAGAGTTACTCTCCATCTGGCAGCAGAAACCAGTCCAGGTTCAGTGCCTGGTTCTGCTAACCAGTTCAGAACAGCTCCTCTGACCTCTCACACTTCATCTTGCTCTTCTTGAACGAAAGGAGCTCCAGGCAGCCAGGGCCAAGGCTCGGATAGAAAGAGCACACAGATAAGCAAAAGGGAAGTGTTACAAGACAAGGAAAAGAAGTCAAAACTTACAACAATCAGTGCTAGGACATCTGGTACGCACCCTTGCTAACAATTTCTAAAACAGATGTCTAAATGAAGCAAGAATTCCGCTTTCCCAGTTTATTTATAATCAATCTTCCCATTTGCACTGTGCAGATGGGCAGATAAGCAGCTCCTCCCTTTGGTGCAGTCACTGTCACACAGCTTAGCTCAGCTGCACCCCCAGACAGTGGTGATCAAAGGTCTCCATGTCCCTTTGGTGCAGACAAGTCACCTCCCTCCAGGATCCCACTGCAGGGCAGAGGACAACACGTGCTCAGCACTCTTTCCTCTGTAGAGTGTGACCATATGCAAATGTAGAGGCAAAGGCCAAGTGTGGACAGAGCACTGCTGAAGCGAAAGGGTGAGCAGCACATAGACAAAGGAAAGCCTAATAAACGTACCAAGCAACTCTTTTTCCAAGGAAATATCTGTATTTGTTTATAGCAGCCTGTTTGGCACCATGGCAAACACTCACAACACAGTTGCTTCAAACCTTTTCAGAAATGAACTAATACAAGTACTCCTACTGTTAAAACTGAGTTTTACAGACAGAAAAACCAGTCAAGCAGCTGCAGCTAAGCTCCTGCATATCCTGTCTTAGTGATGTCTCAAGAATACAAATCTCTGTTTCTCTCTGTCATTCACTGTTTGCTTCTTTCAGTTTATTATGACTATATAAATAAACGCCATGCTTTTGGCCATGTCCTCTCATTTCAAGACAACATTGTCTGAGGATCTGAAGTGTTGCGTGACAAGAGATAAAAGACAACACCCAGGCAGTTGTGAAGAAGCAATTTCTGACATCAAGAACTCCAGAGGTAAACTAAATTGAAAATAAAGGTTTTAAAGAATCATTACATTTCTGTCATCAACAGACTGCTCAAATACTGTTACCATGTACCAGCTATTTATCGTATCATGCCAGCTCTATACCCATCTATTGCTGCATACCAAAAATATCTCCATTAGCCTGATGAGAAAATTAATTTGAAGCACAAAACACGTCCTGCTTTCAGCAAGTGGGCCACTGGCAGTTCAGAATACTCTTGTAGATTTACAGACAACTTCAAGAAAAGCAAAAAAAAAAAAAGTAAGTAAAAAAATTCAGATGCACCTTCACTCTCTAAACATTTAACACCTGGGGATAACACCGTTGGTTTCTCCATTGTTAATTCCAGAGGAGCAGTGACCTCTGAAAACAACAGCATAGCCAGTTCTTACAAGTTAACATTGTTAACTTTGAACTCGCATCCCTACATATAAAAGCAGGAGTATCTACATAGAGCAGGGGAGACACAATGCTTGCAGCCACAGCAAGGACACTCAAATCCCAGCCCTCTTATCACCCATGCAAGAACACAAATATATTCTCTTCTGCCACAGAAGTCTGTAACATGCAAAGACTTCATTGCATCATGTAAAGGAGGATCTCTCAGGTCTGACATGAGGCAGTTTACAGTTCCTTCACCAGTGTAGGAGAGCATAAACTACAACAGCTGCAGACTCCCTTGCATAATTTAGCCATCTGCATTGCAGACATCTCATGGAAAATCATCCACAACTTTGGCAGGGAAGAAGGATGATAAAAGCAACTGTTTCTCCCCATAATCACAGGTATGATTTTGCAATCGTGTTGGTTGTATGTTTACTTAATAGTCACAACGGTCAGAGCAGTCAGTCCATGGCATGATCTCCCTGCATAAAAAAACTCCCAAACAAACAAAAAGCAAAACAAAACAAAAAATGGGATCACCTTAGTAAGGATCAAGAGCTCAAAGAATTTTGCACAACCTTTTCCCTTTGAGTACTTACTCCCACCAAACCATTCATCTTCTCATCAGCAGCACTGCACATCCAGGTAAAATTCCAGATACTTAAAGACAATGACCTTTCAAGATGATTCTTTCTTATAAGAGGCACATCTTCAACATCTTTAACATGATATTGAATTCAAATTTCCAACAGCTAGAAATGTGTGCACACATACACAAATCCAGACACTCCACACCCAATGCAGTATATTTAAAGGCAGGTTTGATTCCACCAAGCATTACATTGCTTAGAGATCAGTGACAAGCAAACAGCTTTACAGCTTTACAAAAGACAAAGCCTATAAAAGGTCAGTCTGGAAAAGGTCACTCTGAGGAACTAGAAATACAACAGAATTAGAAGGAAAATACTTAAGCAGTTTGGATTATTGCAGTCGTGCCATGCTGCTGCAGTTGCAGCTGAACGCCGCGGCTGTGTGGGCTGCACAGCTCATCCCAGAGCACTGCAGCGACCCGGCCCTGCCATTATCACCATTGCACTGGCATCACCAGGAACTCAGAGTGCAGGCAATCTGTGCATGCAATGAGCTGTGCAAATCCAATCCCAGCATGGGCACACAGAAGAAAGTCTCTGCCTGTTTCCAGGAGCCCTTCAGTGTGAAGTTGTGTGTTGGGGCACAAAACCATTACAAATTGGTCACTCTCCTGTCTGTGTGACTTGCTGAGGTGGTAGTGACCCAAACCCAGACACTATCTTGTCTTTTCTATGGTGGCATGATTTATTCCCTCCTAGCATCACTGAAACT
The DNA here is from genome assembly GCA_013397075.1 of Rhabdornis inornatus. Lineage (NCBI taxonomy): Eukaryota > Metazoa > Chordata > Aves > Passeriformes > Rhabdornithidae > Rhabdornis > Rhabdornis inornatus. Next base: position 955,363 of record VWZS01008949.1, on the reverse strand, counting down.
GTGCAAGAGAAGAGTCAAAACAAGTTTCAGACAGTTGTAGTACGAGTTAAAACTATTTACTTATTTTTAAAAAATATAGTTGGATGCATTACATAAATCAGATCAAACTGGGAAGAGAGCTTAACTAAACGTATCCTCCAGGAATGCTGTCTGCATCCATCCCTATTCACAGCTCTGGCCACCTTTAGCAACAGCCCTTGGCAGGGGAAGGCTCAGCACAGGAGGGCAAACATGGAGCAGGTCCTGCAGGCTGCCTCCATGGGATTTAAAAGAGCAGCTCTGGTGAACTGCACAACACACGCTTCTGCCTTTATTTCTGGTCACACTGGAGTGTATCTTCTGCTTTATGCTTCTGGCTCAGGCTCAGGGGAAGGGGTGAATATTCTCCAAGGCTAACGTCAGCCAGAGGCTGCTGCCTCCCAGGGATTCCTGCGAGTCAGGCAGGGAGGGCGATCTCTGCTTTATCTTGCCCTCAGTGTGTGCCCTCTGCTTCTGAGCTCACATGGGGCCGTGGCTGAGCTGGACTCCTGAAAGCAGCCTTTGAAAAAATATACCCCATCTGCACAGCACAGACTCCAGCACACATCCAGGAACAACTTCAAAGTTAATCATCATCTTTATGTAAAATTAACTAAAACCAAAAATCACATGGTTCCTTATTTTCAATCCAAAGGTGGTTTCAGCTTCCAGCTATTGGAGATTACACTGCACGTATATATCAAAACTGCAGGTATATACCCTCTCAGTCAAGACTGTGGTGCAGCTGATAGAAATCAGTGTTGGGAGATGATGGTGCCTCCTACCACCCCTCTTGGGAGGGAAAAGAAGTGAAGAAAGGTGGATCAGCTGGCATTGGGAGATATGAATTACACTTCCTACACCAGCTCTGAGGAACATGGCCCTGAGTAGGTGTTGAAAATTAATCTTCCCCTATTGAAATGTGAGACAACAGCATGGTTGCCTTAAGGTGAAATTGTTGCGAGTTTATGAAAAATACCAGCAGAAGGTTTCCTTCTCAATTAAGCCAGAATTATTTCACATCCAAAAAAGACTCCCCTCTTCTCCATTGACAGGTGAACAATAAAATTTTACCTTGAGGAGGGAAGAGAAGTTGCACTGCTTTCCCTCGCACTATCTATCTTCCCACTATGGAAGACTTTATGCTTTGGATTTAGCAATGAAAACGACAGAGAACACAGGTGAGATGGAAGTGCTTTGAATGTTCAGTTCACAGAAACAGTGTAACCTGCAAATTATTTCTTAGGATGCGATTTGTATAAGACTCAGCAAAATGGATGCCATGCAAAGAGATCTTGCTAAGAAAGGTGCATCCCAATAAACTCAAGCTCATGGGGCAGGGGGGTTAAAAGGAATGGTGACATTGAATACTACTGTGAAGATATTTGGAGAACTCAAGTCTCAAGAAGAGGTACTATGCAGAATGCAAAGTTTTTGTCCAAAGTCACAGCAGAAGTGGCTACCAGCTGAGATCTATTTAGGAAAAGTGTGCTGGCACAGCTGCCAACCACAAGCAGTCAGAACCCCAGAAGACACAGCTCCACCATCAGCACAATGCCTCAGTGTCCAAGCAATGGATTCATTTACTAGTAACTCAGAAAAATGGCATCACTTGCCAACTCACCATCTGAAAGGGCACAAGGAGCAGACAGGCAGGCAAGCAATCTTTCACTCTAGGTGTCTCTGTTCAATATTTGCCCTTTATGTAAGTTCTCTACCTTTCACAGAATAAAAGTCGAAGCCATAAAGTATTTAGGAAGATAAACCTGACAATGAAAACTCCACTGGCAATGACTCAAGTAGCAGAGGTACTGTAAGGCACTTTCAAAACGAGAGCCCTGCACAGTATGTTGAGCTTATCCAAGCAAGGAAGTTAATTTATTTTAGAACTAATAAACCTGGAGTCTAATTCTTAAAGCTAATTCCTACTGTTACCCCATCATTAGAGGCAAGCAAAGTAAACCTATAAAAATAAGTTATGCTTCACTCCTATCAGAACTCGCCACAAGAGCATTAAGGGCTTATATGTACACTGGGGTCAAGCTTGCCAGGAGGACAGTCACCCAATTCACACACTTGAATGTGGATTTTTAACAGCTAATATTACCTAAATCCTCTAAAAGACCCCTCTGAACACCTAAATAACCTACAACAAATAGCCAGAGAATGAGGCCAGTCTCTCTTCAGCTGTCACCTCTCAGCTGCTCCTTGGTGCTCCAGAGCTACTCCTATGTGACAGGCTGAGTGAGTTGGTAAGGACTCGTTAGGAGAGAGGGAAGGCAATAGTAATGTGAGAAATGAGGCAGCAAATCCCCAAAGAGACTGATGTTCCCTTCACACCACCTGCCACACATTCACATGAAGCTTTTTTTCTGATTAGTATAGTCTTTGCAAATGTCTTCTTTAATAGGGAAAGTAATTGCTCCCAATTGGAGGTGAGCAAACAGCAATGCATTTTGAACAAACCTCCCAAATTTCCCAATCCCCAGATATCCACATTTTGTCTCCTTTCCTTCTTCCTTTACTTCTACCCTGCATTCTGCTCAACACCCACAACTGCTACCAGGTTAAGTTATTCAATGTACATACTGTGTCCCCAGAACAGCATCGTGCCATAGAGCAAGTCAAGAACCAGCCCAAAGGGAGAGGAGCCCAAAACACCCCGTGTTTGCCAGTCTCCCTGTTGTGACATGGAACCAGAGCAAGTCAAGTCTCCTCCCTTTTAGTCCTGGCATGAGCAGGAACCAGGCTGTGATTCATCAGCTCCAGCCATGATAATCTTGTCTGAGCTCTGTGCTCACCCAGTGGCAGATGGGGTTTCCTAAACTTGGGGACCAAAAAACTGATGTCTACCACAAGCCAGGGAACACCAAAGGCAAAATCCTGCTTTCTTCACGTTAATCAAGACTTTGCAGCGCTCATATGCCTTCCATCTCAATTCCTGCAATACTGGAGCAGCTTGCAGTCTGGCCATGGCTTGCTAGATGAAACTCCCATGCAAAGTGAAATGTTATCTTCACTTCACAGGTTGGAAACCGAGACAAATATTTAGTGACTTGGGTCGTACAAATCAAAGCAAGGCAAAGAACTAAACTTCTGCATCTCCAGGTCAAGGCTATTGCTTCTATCACTGGATTATCCTTTTTTATGACCATACCCTGCTTAACGAGCACACACTGCTTCAAAGAGACAATAATCCCATACGAACTGTGTGCTCCAGTATCAGAAGACTGACAAAAGAGAGACAATGGTATCAGTCACTACTGTGTTCACCCCTTTCATTAGGTATCCTATCAAGTTTTACTGCACAAGGTAATTATCAGGATTCTTATACTCTTCACATTCCTATTAATATTAAGTACCACTAAAAACCCATATTGATTTTTATTTTTAGACCCTTGAGAAACATGAGTGGTATTGTCATTAAAATAAAAATCTATGTCAAGTTCTTAATTTTCCTGGTTTGCTGCCTTTCCAAGAACTTCTGCTTTAATGTGTGATTAAATCTCCCTGAAAATTATTTCTGTAAGTAGTTTAATTAGACAGGTCACTGCACTGGCAGGTCACTACACTGAACTGCTTACACTCCTTAAGAATTCTGGTCATATTAAAATATATGTAGTATCAAACAAGATCTTGTTGTAGACTTCCATGCTTTTAAAATAATGAAGAACCCAGTCTAAGTGTCCCACACCTCCTCTCCCTGAAATCAACAGTCAGGACTTGCTCATCTCAGTGAAGCAGATTCTGAAGCCAGGGATGCACCAATTTCTAACTGGTTTACATAAAGAATGTATCTGCTCCAGAAGCCTGCCAGGAATGTTCAGCTGAGAAGTACATACATACAATGCACAGAAAGTTGAGCACAATTTATGCTTGTACAGGGAAGCATTTTATTATAGATCCCATTAAAAATACACTAAGGCAACATTAAAATTAGGAGCCTATGGGACATAGAGAGTCAGGAAACACGATTCTGAAATTGAAGCAGATCTTTTCTCTTCAACAATCTGTCCAGACTCTTAAACAGCAACATTCATCATCCAAGTGCCCTTACACAACAATTCAGTTTTCGGTGATGTTGGCACTGCAACAGCCCACCCTGACATCTGCACTGCTCCAGCAAAATCCCACCAGAGACAGACTCTGCCTCTGACCCACATAACAGTCCAGAAAGTTTCACTTGTTCAAGGCTCCCTCTAAGTACTCTGAAACAAGAACACTTTCACAGGGTCTGGTATGAACAGGACTGAGCCCACAGCAAGCACCCTGACACATAAATGTCACCTTGTGTAGCTTCCTATGGGCTAGTACATGCACCTGCATCATGGCATTTGACCAGATTCCAGATGCACAACCTGCCCGACACACTACAACCTCCCAGTAATCCAGACCTGCACAGGTCCACCAAAAGCAGCTTCCCAGCTGCCCACTGCCTGCCTTTATCTCTGAGGCTCTACATCTGAAGGCAGATGCCAAAGGCTCTCCATGTAGCCACTGAACACAACCAACATTTTATTCTGAAAATCACAAATGTCATATATGACAGGGACAAATGAAAATTAAAGGATGTTTCCACCCACATTCAGTGCTGCTGGATGTTTGGATAACCCACAAGCCTTTAACCTCTACTGGAACAACCGCGTTGGTTGACATTTTAAAAAAATCTTTGATTGAATTATGAATTAGCATGGAAAAACTTTATTTATTTATAAATAATTTAATTTCTTTATTTATCACGGGCTGCCAGTGTTAGGCTGCTGCTGACCTGTGCTAGAAAGGCCATTTTTTTCAGGCTGCAGAGTAGATTATTCTTCAGCCTTTTCAACTTGTGGCCTTTCTGTTGATGCTGCCAACAGATATCTCAATTAGAGCTCACAGCAACATAGCTTGCTTTCAAAAGGAACCGGTGGGGATCTGAAACGGAGACTTATTTATTTATAGTTGCAAAACATGGGTTAAAAAAATAGATTTGATTCTGTGCACACATTTTGGGTTCACTTTGCTTCATATTTAAAGTGAGCCATGGATTCCTACATCCCAATCTCAACATGTGCAGCTGTACAAAACAAAAACAAGGCCACTGAAACCAGTAATGGTGCACTGGCAGGGAGAGAGCCAAATTCACTACTTGGTTGGAAGCTGAGGCCTTCTTCTTGTACTGGGCTAATTGGTTGGGATTCTTAATAATGAGTTCACAAAATCACTTAAAACCTTGGGTTTAAATGCACTGGAGGGAGGATGGAAGGAGTGAAGGGTGTGAAATCTGTTTTTCAAAGCCAAATTGATAAAACCACTCCCTGTGCAATTACAAACCTGAACAGCTGAATAGCTGACTTTGGAAAGCAGCAACTGCATAATTTATTGGGTTGGTTTATAAAGGGAGAGAAAATACCCGAGGACAGGAAAGGAATTTCATGGACATTTCAACAACACATGAAAACTATGGTGCACTTTATCATTTCAAGGTTTATTTTTGTACTCCCTTCCACTGGGAGGAAGCAAGCAAAGGTCTATTAGGCTGCATTTTCCCTTCTATCCCTCTTTATCAATGGAGGAAAAACCACAACGGCTCCAATATCCTACTAAGGATATTGACATTTTTTCTAACCTTAAGTCCTGAAATCAGCTTATACAGTCTCTGAAGGAGTCCTATGAAGAGGACTGGAAAGAACACATTTTAACCTGAATTTAAGCTCACATACAAGGAAGAAATGTTGCAGGAAAACATTTTAATAGTTTAATCTTTTAAAAAGCAAATGCACACTCATACTAAAAGGGGCACACTAAAAGCCAAAGCACTTTTTTTCTCCTCTGTTTGTTACCTCTGGCACCAGTACTGGACCAAAACCTTTGCTCTGGCTGATGGGGTATGAGAAAGGGCTAAACAGCCCCAAGCAAACATCAGGGCTGACTGAGTACAACCACCAGCCAGCATCAGAGACTCCTCAGATCTGAGCTTGCTGAAGGTACAGGAGGAGGCTACAGCTCACAGTGACACCAGGACATTATTCTGCATGAGGCTGCAAGAAAAGGTATCCTTTAAAACGTTAGCAGTGTCACTTGTGTTAGCAAAACATAATGAAAAGTAACTCCTGTGTGTGAACAGCAGACGCTTCCAGAAACCACTTCTGAGTTGACTTGAATTTCAATCCTAGACTTTAAACACCTTTCAGTGGCATTTGAATGGACTTATCAGTGACTTGGTTGGGTTTATTTTGTGACTGAGACGTGACTTGGAGAAAAATGATGAGGAAAATGTAGAAAGGATAAATGTGTGGGGGTTTATTCCTTCAACAAAACAGAGTTGTTTTCCTTCAACAAAACAGAGCGAAAGACTGCAATCCTCACAAATTTGGCAAATATTTTGGACAGAAATATTTTAAAAACTGCATTGGACTCAGCAAACAGTTTGATGAGGAAACTGAAAACACAAACAGGGCTTTTTCTCATGATCAAGGGACTCAGGAGCATTATAAATCCCAGCGAGTCCCCATGAGACTAAAGCATTTAACAACACTTGACTGGCAGCACAACCCATATTTAGAGACATTCAGAACCCAGCTGTCATCTTGGGCATCTAAATAAATCGATCAGCTGTAGGCACAGATATCAAGAAGCACATACAGACATTGAGTCTTTATCCTCACTACTAGCAGAAGCTTATCATAAGCAGCAAAGGTGCTTTTAGTTATGTTATAGTACAGAAATAACTTTGGTGCAATAAATCCTTTGTTATAGACTCAGAAATAGGCCTGCTAATACAACTGCTACCTCATGTCACCAAATATTATCAATCCAAGTAAAAACACCAAATCCTTTCGGAGAGAGGGCCCTTCCTTTGTTCTTTTGTACAGCACAGGAGAATCCAGTTTTTGGGTACAACAACACATCAAAAAAACACTTTGTAAGTCTGCAAGACTCCAGTCTGGATATATGCAGGACAACACTAAGCTCACCACCAGAAATTATGAAATTTCAGCAAAATACTTAAGTGAGGAGCACAACACTGCACACCCTTCACAGATGGCTGGGGAGGAGAGTGCCTTCAGAGCCTGACTGGCTGGGTCACTGTTTGCCTATGCTAAATATTCAGATTTATTGAACATCCTCTTAAGGGCTTTACAGAGGAGTTTCAGAAGGTTAGAAATCCTACTCTGTGTCCCCAGTGACCTGTGAAATGAAAGCAGGATGAACTCATCCTGCCCACTCACACACACTCACCCATGTTGCCCAGGGCAGGCAATAACGACCTGCAGCAGCGTATCTTCTGTTCAATGGTTGTGATAGATTACTGCACAAAAGGTATGGTGTCTCTGATCCCAAAAGGTGCAAGTTGCATGCTGCAGACCTTCCTGATGTGTTTAAAACACACTAGCTGCTTTCCTTGAACTTAGTCATGCTAGGCAGCACTTAAAATGCTGCCATGTCTTTGACTGGGCTAGTAAGTACAACTGATTGTAAATAATTACAGTGTGGTCCTCAGGGATGATCATTAATAGCCACAGGCATGGAGACCCAACTGGCCACATCCATCACAGTGCCTAATGGTGCAGTTCACAGGTATTACATGGGTTGTGTTTGGATCAGCTGTATTTTCAGCACTGGAGGCAGGGGGCAGATAAAAACCCCACACATCTTTTCATACTACACTCTATTAATACACTGGCCATCTGAATATGCACTTAAAGCATCACTGAAATTATTATCTTCTAGTAAAACAGCTCCACATGTATGTGTGATGCTTTGGGCTGGGATGGAGTCATTTTCTTCACAGTAGCTGGTATTGAGCCATGAGTTGGATTTGTGCTGGGAACAGCGTCAATAACCCAGGGATGTTTTAGCCATTGATGAGCAGTGCTTACAGAATCCAGACCTCTTCTGCTCCTCACCCCATCCCACCACAAGGAGGCTGGGGGTGCACATGAAGATGTCAGGGGACACAGTCAGGACAGCTGACCCCAAATGACCACAGGGATATCCCAGACCATATGGTGTCATGCCCAGCATATAGAAATGGGGAAAGAGGGAGAGGGGAGATATTTGGAGTGATGGAGTTTGTCTTCCCAAGTCAGCATTACATGTGATAAAGCTCTGCTTTCCTGGGAATGGTCAAGACCTGCCAGTCAATGCAAAGTACTGAACAAATTCCTTGTTTTGGTTTGCCTGTACATAGCTTTTGCTTTTCTTATTAAACTACCTTTATCCCACAGACCCATGACTTTTCTTGGCTTTACCTTTTAAACTCTCCCCCATCTCACCATGACAGAGCAGCTGTGGGGGGCTGAGCTGTGGCTGAGGCTAAACCACAACAGTGTGCCAGAAAAACCCCAAGTCACATGTATGCTGCGTGGTGATACAGGAGTTTAAGTACTTGCTAATTCCAGGCCAGTGCTGAAATCCCCTTGATTATTCTTAGTTACATAGAAGTATATCCTGCGTTATGAGCCTATTTTATAGATGTTTCAACTTTTTTTTTAGTTTTTTATTAACACATAGTTTTTAGAAAAAACCTTCCTCAGCCTGAGCTACCAAGGTTAAAACAAGTAAGACGCTCACTGGTTTTACACTTCGTTTACTGGAATCATTTATCTCCTAATATTCATAAGATGACACCATTAGCACATCTAAGAAATGCTAAGAGAAGAGCTTTTAATCATGGAGATAACTGTTTATGATAGTTGTCTGTCATTAATTAGTTTGCAAGCCTCATACTCTCTGCTGAGGATGCCCAGAGAGGATTCTTACCAACACAGATCTTTTACACATGTACAAGCTGGATTCTGCACGTAGGCATACTATTACCACCTGAATGTAAATAAAATGCCCCAAATATTCAAGCTGCATCTAAAATGGAGTTGTTCTGGCAAGAAACATTCCTTATCCCAATTCTGAGCAGCCAGAAAATGTTATCAGAAGATTGTGATAGCCCAATTAAGGCATTTCATTTACTTTTAAAACAGCATTTGCCAAAGTACTGCTCCACCTTAGTGCAGAATGCCTCTTAGTACAAAACACACCTGCCTGGAAGCACCTCTACTCTCAAAATAGGTAATGCAATATTGTTACTCCTAAAACTGTGTTACCTGTGTTCTTAATACTAAAAAAAACACTAAAAGCTGAACAGAATCCTACTGAGATTTAAAACTAACTTGAACTTACTATAAAATTTGATTGCAGTTGTATGTATTAATCTATTTTAAATCTGGCTTCCTAAAGGCATAAATTTTGCAGGGCCAACTGTTGATTTCTTCCCCCTCTTCCTCTTCCTGAATACATTGACATGTATCCTTTTCCCATTTACAAGCTCAAAAAAGGCTTTGAAGTACTACTAAATATCTGCAAACATGTTGAGAGAGAGGAGACCCTTCTCCCATGGCATTGTGCAGAGACAGGGAAAGAAGGGAAATGTAGGAGTTACATTTGTGCTTGGCAGCAGCTGCTCAGCAGGCACACAGCTGCCGAGGAGCAGCAGCCCATGCTGTCACTTGCACACCAGGGTGCAGGGAAATCTGGGGAAGGAAGGATTTGGGTAACGAAGGATAACTCCTGAGCAAACCAGGCCTCATCAGTTCTGCTACTTGTGTTTTGGGTTTCAGACCAGGCGCTCATCTCCGGTCCCACTTTCATTAATACAAATAATCCAGGGAACACAGCGACAAAACAGCAGTCAGTCCTCTGCTTCAGTGGACCAAATTCTTAAACATTTCATCAGGCAGAGGAAATTCATTATGGTATGCTTTTCAAATGAGTCTTATGAGCAGACCTTCATAAAAGGCATTTTGGAGCTAAATCCTGCTGGCTTAAAGGGAAGCAGGATTTCAGCCTCTGTGCCAAGACCCTCAGCTGTGAGCACACAGACTGCCTCCTGAGTCCTAACCTTTAAATCTATGCCCTTGAAAATTAACATCTCACCCAAGTATTGCTGCCAGCAGCAAGAGGAGACAGAAGCGGTGTCACACAGTGTAGCAGATTCAAGCCTGAACTGTCTATCATAGACAGAAACAATTGGAAGAACCAGATATGTAGCTGAAACAAGTTACATCCACAGTGAACTAAGAGGTTAATGCACTCCTCTCTTCGACCCAACAGCATACAGGAGTGCAGTGTGGCTGCAACAGCTTCCTGAAGGCAACCCACTGCATTTTATTTGTCAAGCTAAAACCTCAAAGCATGCAAAAGATCAGTTCAATGCATTCTCAGCAGAACAGTAAGTAGTATCACCATCAACTCTGCATTAGTTATCAAAAGTCCTGGGGTCTTTCTAAACTTAGGCCTAGTTTTGGCATAGTTCTGCACAATACATAATGACAATCACCCCTACATTGCCAGAGAACCTGCGGCAGAGGAGTGAAAATGCTCAAAGTGACATAGCTGCAGCAATGGACAAGAACCCAGGAGCTCAGGGTTCTCAAGTTGAGTTAGTTGTTCAATCAACCAGAGCTCTGCTTTGAAAGCAAACAATACTGAAGAGAAGTTGAAAATGGGAAATCATGCTGTAAAGTGATGGGTACCCAGACTATTTGAACATCATTACACTCCTCAGTTACATTTTGACTCAGCCTACAAAGTGTCCCTCTTCCAGAGGCACATCTTCATCCTAAATGTGAAGTCAGCAACTTCACAAACATTTCATGCCCTGTGTATTTAACAATCATCACAAACAAGAAAAGCCTGGATTTTTGAGTTCATGGTTCTGTGAAACTTCCACGGAAAAACATCACTGATTTTATTAGCAAGTATTTGGCTCAGAATACAGAAGAGAAAAGAAACTCACATGGTGCATGGAACATCACTAGCACAGATGAATGATCTTTTATAAACTTGTCAAAGTCCTCATCGGTCAGGTGATAAACTACATTTTCTTCATCAGCCCAGGGAGTCTCTGGAGCCTGTGGCTGAGGTGCCTGTGGGCTGCAAGACAAACAGACACAGCTTAAAGGCAGCTCTCTGGTGCTAAGCAGTCATCTTGGCAAGTCAAACTATAAGGAACCACTCTGTGCAGATGCTCACACACATGTCTGACACACCAACCCTACTGAACAGCTTCCGTAATTTTACCCATCCAGAACTCACAGGCACTGAAACACAGATAAACCTGGAGGAGGAACAAAAAAATCTGCAAGAAGCTCCTGAGGACAGATCAGCAATGGAAGGGGGTGAAGCGAGGAGATGACCAGACTGCTTGGTTATTACATTATAGAAATCAAATGCATTTTCTATTACTCTTTTACCCTCCTCAGCAGGATGCTCCCTCTCTCACAGCATCCCCACTTTGTAGTTCACAGGAGTCATTGCAAACGAAAGAAAAAAGCAGTGAGCAGAAACAGCCAATTTAACCCGTCACCTTGGATACTGACAGTGTGATTAGGGCCGGCAGAGAAAGGAGGAGCAGTGCTGGGACCATGAGCCAGCTACACACACCATTTCCCCAGGAATACATGGCTTTACCCTGAACAGCTCTTGTGAGCCAGGGAAGCATCGTTATGCCCTCACTCAGCAGTGGGCTTGCAGGCCTAACTCAGCAGAGATACTCAGCTGCATGCTTCACCTAAAAGGCAAGTGATGTGTTCTACCAACTTCGCTATGACTGCACCTGAGTCCAACTGTCTTTGATGGGTCAGAACCACAGAGACTGCTCAAAGACACAGTGGCAAGTCTGGAAACTGAACCTAAGCTCCTCTGGAGCTCATCATCCCAATAAACAATTGTTTTTGGCTTTTATTAATGTACACTAAAGAGAGAATTTGGCAGCTGTGAACTAAACTATGCTAATTGACATTTAATTTATTAAAGCAGTGTTCACAGAAAAGACACCCAAACATACGAACATTGGGAGCCAGAATTTGAAGCTATTTTTGTCAGTTGCTGTAATGAATTCCAAACACCCCCCAAAACTCCCCAAATTCTTTGGCAAAGTATGGGTCTGGATGTGACTCCATCTCTGCTGAAAGCAGTTTTACTATCTTTGATTAAAACATATTATTGTGTTAGCTGCCTGGAACAAGGAATGGCAAACAGATGATAACTCAGTTATCCTGCCTTACTCATTTCTAGGCTGAAAGCCTAGTTTGATAAAAAAAGCAGTAGAGATACACAGATTCAGATAGCAAATTCTGTTGATATAAGCAATGGGAGTGATCCAAGAATATTAAGCAATCCATGCAGAACTGTGATGCACACCTTTGCTGCTGCTTCTGTGATAAACAAACCAAGAAGCAAACAGCAAAGTAAAAGGCTGGAGCTGCATCTGGCCAAGCAGTCCAGAGAACAACAATCTCCAGGTATCCTGGCAGAGTGAAGGTCTTCCAGCAAACACCATGACACTTAATGGATTTGGGAGCTGGGTTGAGTAGGCAGGGCATGATGAACATGGACACAGTGCCTGCAAAGCACTGGGAGAACACAGCGTTTAGCAGGGCCTGACATGACCTATTTCAGTCAGGAATTAGTAAAGCAGGACACGGGATGTTCATTCAAATGGTAAATTCATAATTTAAAATACTGTGCATGCTAATGAGCCTACACAGGAGGTGGTAATAAACACCTCAAGGCCTGGAGAAAGCACCAAGCAAAATTTAAAATGTCATTTAACACTGAGACGAGGCACACCCAACACTTGATTAGGATAACAGAAGTCCAGAAGAGTTATCAAAAGCTAATTCAATTGAGAGCACAGAAAGAGTTCTTGATTTAATGGAGTAGCTGATGCTAAGGAAGGGCCTGAGGGGAATCTATAAAAACAGCAAAACAAACTAAGCAGCTATTTTGAAGGCAGCAAGAAGCTGCTGGGCTTGCCTACCACTGAGGCTGATACAGCTGTGTATCAGATTTAACAAAAAAGTGGTATGTACAAGATAGCACCTCTACTCGTTGGATTAAGGCTGTATGATGGTTCATCTCTATCATCCCATGAAAACATCTGAATATCCGTAACATAGTAGCCAGTGCCTATTAGGAAGATAAGAAAGGTGAAGTATCTTTAAGACTGATGCATTAGCACACTTCAGCCTAAGAAAGAAGCACCTCTAATAAGCAGTTAAAAAAAAAAAAGTGTTGCAGCCCTCCAAACTATCAGTTCTTGTCCTGAGAAGAAAAAGCATGGACAATTATTTAAATCATTATAACATTCATTAAGTTATATCATGTTCTCCCCCACAAATGAGCCTAAGATTACCCACTTTCAGCACTTTACCAGTAATATTTAGAGGGAAAAAAAAATAGAAGAGGGAGAGAGAAAACAGCTGCTTTTCTGCAGCATGTACTTGTTGTCCACACAAAATGGGCCATTTAATATGTCTCAATGTCTGTTGGATTTGCTTTCAAGGCCCTACAATGACAGCACATGCATGCACAGTAGAAAAATGCATTGGTTTTCCCCACCACAGCACTGGCATGCCCTGGTCCTTGGAGTAACATTTTGTACAAAAGCAACCTTTCAATATTTTAATATTAGGCTATTCTGAAGCCAGTACACCCTGCAGCTATCTCACTGCACTCCTTGGCTTTCCTAAAGCCCTTGCCATACCATTTTGACTATCTGTACTGCAGATTCCTCAGAATAGTATATTATGTATGTAGCATGTTTATCCAATATGTGGTTTTATTAATAATTTATCATAATTTAAGTATCAATTACTGGCAAAATATAAGTACACATAACTACTAAATGTGGTTTCCTTAAAAGTTGTACTTATTACACAAAACAGGGGCACAAGGCTACTGCTCAGATCATCTTTTGGGCAACTAATAAGCATGCACTAAGCGAGGACGAACAGCTGTCTTTAGCTCTGGACTGCTGAAGTATCAGCCAAAGTCCACAGTGGCTTGTTAGCAGAGATTATCATTGGAAAGAGCTTGCAGCTGTTCTGCTTTGCCTCCAGTAGCTGTGTTCACTTGCTGTCACAGCACTGATATAAAGGTACTGCATATTGCAGGGATTATCTGGATATTATGTGGGCAGACAGAGGAAAAAACCACCCCAAACAGCTAATGTTTCCCATATGGTAGCCAAGAGATAACCACATCCTTGCAGAATTGAAAAGCGTAACAAAGTGCAGGTGATGAAGCCATATCCTTGCTCCAAGGGCTGATCATCTCCTTCAAGTTGCTGGAGTTGTCATCTTGATCACTCACATTTTAAGGCTTAATTGACTACACGAGGCTAAATGACTCTGGCCGAATTCCTCCTGTTTGAGCCACTGGGCAGTACTTGCTTGCAGTGCTTGTAGCTCCTGATGCTAACAGGATGCTGCTCCCACTTCATTTGTGGGTTCCAAATCCTGAAGCACTCAGCCTACTGCTGCTGGAGACCCTGGGCTACGTGCAACCATATGCACATCCCCAGCACAGCCCCACTGTACAGCAAAATACATTTATTCTGAGCCAGTTTTGCTAAGATGTACTATTACAATAGCTTGCAACAGTCTGTTCTTTCACATGTGTTTGTTTCCTTTCATCAACTTCATTTCAGTATTGTTTCCACGACTGCAGCAAACAAGGGAGGGTTACAAAGAAGACACCACGCCCAAGAGCCTGGGCTCACTGCAAATGGGATTTCTCCATCACCAGACTAACTCAGCTCTCTCCAGCTACTCCATCAGCTTCACTGACCATGTGGGGAATTGCACCAGTTGAAGAGCAGCTATACACACACATACACTTTTCCTGTGTGTCTCTGAATTGCTAGTCCCACAGGCTCATTCAGCCCCTAAAATGTTTATGACTGCAAATAGCTTTAGGTAGAACAAGGTGCTTTCTACACTTTCACATCATGACAGCAAACATAGATGTTGTAAAAATGACTACCCATCCAGGGTGCCTTGATCTTCAGTTTGTTGCTGCAAGACACTTTAAAGGCTTCAGCTAAAGGCTGATGAACCAACAAGAACTGCACACTTGGTATATACATTTTTAATAACACAACAGAAGTCAAACCTTTTGCAAGGTATTAAGTTCAAGCACCCAAGATCACTGGAAATTTAAGCTAGCATTTTTAGCAACACTGAGATCTGTGTATCTGCATTTATTTTAGTCCACAGTCAGTCTCCTATTACAGACAAAATGCAACAGTGAAATGCAAGGCATGCATGCTAAAAGCCAAACATTAGTCAATCTCTCCATGTGAGTTTAGCTGATCTCAGCAGGGTAGTTTTATTTGCTCTTTTGAGCAGAGGGAAGGAGGAAGAGATGCCTGTTCCTAAACCATTACATTCTGTAAATAATGAAGAGTACATAAAAGGTGGAGTGCATGAAGTTCAATGCCTTACTTTTTCAGCCACTCTGCGATATCTGCTGCAGTAGCACCAAAGTTCTCAAAGTTGAACAGGAATTTTCCTTTCCTGTTAAAGCAACAAAACAAGGTTCAGTCCTTGCCCTAAAAGATAAAAACACACAATTATATAAGAGTGCATGATTTCTAAAATAGTAGCAAAATATAACCGACTCAAAATAGCAGATTGTAGGATATCCCCGGACATTGAATTCTTCCTTTATCCTTTCAAATTCAGCAGAGTAAACATTCATCCCCGCAAGAACCTGGAAAAACAGAGCATAATCTTACTATTCTTACAATACAGCAGGACCATCACACCCTTTGTTTGAAGATCTAAGTAAAACCCACTTCAATCTGGGCAGATTCTGATTTCATTCATATAGCAAGCAAGGGGCTCTCTGTAAAAGGCACTAAAATTTTTCTGATTTTGTGCAAGGGGGAACAGAACAATACTTGAGTCTAATTCAGAGAAAACACACACCAGTCACCATATCACTTCCTCACTGCTCTGGAAGCATCTCTGCTTCTTTTTTTTCACCCACTAACAGAAATACCTAAAGGGAATCTCTCAGTTGCAGAACTTGTGCTCTTCTTTGCTTATTTGGATTTTAAGCTACAACTAGATTTTTTCTTCCTCTGCAAGTATAAAAAAGAGAGTTCTTAGTTAATATCCAAATATTAAACAGGACACCAGAAATTCTACCCTCAGCTCTCTAGTTTTCACTCTAGCAATGAACTTGTCTATGTCTAACCAACTTGTCAATGTCTAACCAACCACAAGCACTGGCATTATCCCAGTTAAAAAATGCACTTACTGAATGGCAAGGGGAAATCAGCATGACTTTGATGTGAAAATAAAATCTGCCCTATTTCCATGAGCTCAGGAAATAGCACATGGCATTTTATATGCTTTAAATACGTTAACTTAGGTAGGGCAGGGTATAATGAGAGCTAAAAATTAACCTTGTCCTATAGTCTTCAAAAAGAGAGGCACAGAAGCACAGTAGCTTTTCAGACTAGCACACAAAACAAAAACTCTCTCCTCCCCATTCCTCACCTCTATCCCAACCTGTCCTCCATCTCAACAGTCCTCCAGCTCCAGGTTCAGGGCTCCTGTGACTTATACTGTGCCCTGTCCAAACATCTTCCAAATATTTCTGACATGAAAACTGGAAGATGGGATTGATTCCAATTGATTTTGTGGGTGTGCAATGCACGCAGAGGTCATTCTGCTGTCAAACCTGGACCCAGCAAGTTGCTGAGATACCACTTCCTGATTAACTTAGTTTAATGGCATTGACAGCTTAAATCATTTTAGCAGCAGGGTCTTAATTCAACCCCCTCCTCCTTCGGTCTCCAAAAACAGGATTTTCTCCTTCTAGCTGAAATACTGCATCAGAATTTAATACCACGTTCCTGACTGCAGCAAACTGCACAGACCAACCAAATGTGCTCAGAGCCAGCATGAAATAAATCTTAAAGCAGAAAATCCTCATTTGAAGGTCAACTGTTCCTAAGAATGTGCTGGAAAGTCACAAAAAGATACTTTGTTTTCTCTTCCCTACCCTAAGAAAGGCTAAATTGAACAGAGGAGAGTACAGAAGTAGGGTTTATACTTGCTGGCCAAGTCTTCCACTCTGAATTTTCCTTGTAGTTCCAACAACCAGATTCACTTAATTCATATGAGATCACCTAGACTCAATTCTCCCTTTCCTATTCCTCCATGTCACAACCTAAAGGCAAGTAAATGCAATTAGGATCAAGATAGAATGGTTGCTTTATAAAGCAAGAATCAGTTGTGTTAGCTAATTTCCTAACTAACATCAGCCTACCAGATTCCACATTTGCTGTGAACTTTCAGAGGATTTTCTATTATTTAAATGAGCATTCCTGGCCATATGAGACAATTTCACTGTGTCCATCTCATGGTGACTGATAAAAGTCAATAACTTGGATTCATTCTGGTGTTCGCTACATTATATGAAGCGTATTTAGCAAAAAGCTTATTACAACAGGATTTGTTTTAATGACAAGAATAACAGCTTTAGCTGGCCAGTAATCACAGAATTATGAAATATCAGGCTGCCAGAGACCATCAAAACACACCTACTGCCCAAAGCCAGGGTCCTCCTGCCAGTCGTTTGGCAAATTTGCTTTTAGCAAATGACTGAATGACACCAATTTCAATTTAGGTCCATTACCTCTTGTAATAGCCATTGCAGAAACAAAGATCAGTTTATTCCTTTCACCTCTGCAGTGACACTTGACATATTTCAACACTTATCTGCTCTCCAACAAGCTACCTATAATCTAAACCAACTCCAAACCTTTCCTAGCTGCCCATGAATTTGGAGCTTCTGACCATTTCTGTTTAGTTGTGACCCCCTAACTTGATTCTCAGTTTTCTTGATGGGATTGCTCCAAAACTGGTACCTTACAGCACCAAATTTTTTTTTTAAAGAAAACAAAAACAAACAAACAAACAAAACCAAAACAAACAAACAAAACCAAAACAAACAAAACAAACAAACAAAAAAAATTTAAAAAAAAAACCAACCAAAACAAAACAAAAAAAGGCACCAAAAGAGGAAAGCACTTCAGCATATTCTCAAGTTGGTCTTTACTGAGCAGAACATTCTGGCACACTCACAAAGTTCGTGGACATTAGGGAGATGATGAATGCTCTGCTAATATCCAGTTCCCCCTTGCTCTGGGGCCATAGTGACAGTCACTCACCAGAGCTCAGCCAACCCTCTAACCACAGAATATTTCCTGCCAAGGATAAAATAAATCCACTTCTGATTTGAAGCACTCTTCCCTTCTGCACTAGGTGCAACGGAATTGTAAGATATAATGATAATATAAACTAAAAGTGCCACCCTGCCTTCCTGTCAGTAAGAGCACTGGGACAAGAAACAACCTGTCCCAAGGAACACAGCGACCAGTGACAGGTATAGTTCACCCTTTCACTTTTATGACCTCTACAATAAGCAACACTGTACTTAATTTTCCTGCTGTGGAACAGCAATAATCACTTTTGAGCCTGGCATATCCTGACAGCTAATAATGACAGGTCAGATTAAAAGGCCAAAACTTCAGCTCATCCAAACCACTCATGAACTTTGCAGCAAGGTCTGATGTGGAGGTCAACATCACTCTAAGGCACTCCATGAATAATTTCTGATGGGTACAGCACAGTTAACTTTAGAAGTAGTGAGATGTGTACACATCCCACTCAGGAAGCTAATTGGGTCAAATTCTGACAGACTAATTTTTTGTGAAAAGCATGCATGGCAGTGGCGTAACCAGACTGTCCTCTGAACTGATCCTGCACTACAACACTCCACTGCAAAAAACTGCATCTCAGCCCTGTCACTCAGCTGCACAGGATTAACCCGGATCTGTAGAAATTACTTCCAAGTGAGGAAGGAAATACTCAAACCAGAATAGATCTAGAGTGTAAATTCTCTGGTCTGAATTTAATAAATGCACATGAACAAGGAAGGGATAACTGCAGGAGGACAGAGTGCTCTGCAGCATGCATTCTCTCTGGCACTGTCTCTATAGGTGATGCTTTACATTCCTAATCCCTCTCAGCCCACACCCCACAATGTACTCTCATACAAAACATTGTTGGGATGGGACAATCTTCCCAAAGTGCCTTCCCAAAGGCTGCAGCACATGCTCCTCTGAGGGGAAATGGCCTTAGAGTGCTGCCTGGCTGGACAAAAGCACTCTTGAAAATATCTTCTAAGGCTTGTGCCATGTCCTAAATTCAAACAACTCCCACTCATTTCAGCCCTAAGCAAACAAGGATTTAGAGAAAACACTTCTGAAAACGACTGGTTTGGAGAATGTTGGGCAGTCTGACAGCACTAGATGGTCATGAGAAGGAATGGCCAGAGCTGCCCTGGCAATGAACTGCAGTGTTTCATATTTTCCTCACAAGGAAACCTGTAAACACAACAGTGAATGATCCAACAGGTAGGACAAGACCAAATCCTGCTACAACCATGAAACATCAATCCTATTTCTTTGTCCTTCATGTACTACTACTGGCATCATATAAATCATACGTTAAGCACATTATAAAACCTCAACTAGACAAGTGCCTTTGACCAGCTTAGAGAGATCAATACACATTATAGGTACAAAGGGGTAACTAAATTACTGTGAATGCTGTGCTCTATTAGAGCCAAAACTTACTTTCATATCAATGTGACATCAATGCTAACTTTGACAGAGCTACAGTTAAACTGTAAGATTCTACTAATGCTGAGTGGCTGGAGGGTGAGCAGTAGCTGATGGGAGGGGGATTTCCCTCTCATAACACTGTGATTCTCCACTAAAAAAGTGTTTTATTAACTGCAATAAGGGCATCCATCCCTGACCCTGCTGTGAAATATCAGGTCAAAAAGCTGATCAAACTCATTAAGGAAAACATTCCTTTCTTCACCAAAATGAGCCCAAAAGGCCTACAAACTCACAAATTAGAGGCTATATGTAAATCTACATAGTGTCGGAGCCTGTATCTCCATGGAAAAAACTGCAGTGGATCTAAAGGGCAAGGGAGTACACATCTCATTGTCTAAATATTCAGAAGAATAAAAACCAAGGAGAATCTTGACGAGATCTGGAATAAAGTAATTTATTTCTATTTTGTTTCAGCTTGCTTAAAAATTGATCATTTTGATTTTGATAAATACCTGTCAGTTTACATACTTTAAAAAAAAAGTGTTAAAATGATTTTTGAAATGTCATATAAATCTCATTGTCTCACTTACATATTTACCCTTGAGTTCTGTAGCTGCCTGCTGATAAGATGGCATCATTCTCTTACAAACACCACACCCTGATAAAAAACAAATTGTGTAAGTAATATGCCAACAACTCTATTCAGCCTCTTCTACAATATCTATGTTTCAAAGCATATGAAGTAATATTTTATATAAAAAAATTTAAACAAAAATTCTTTATCAGCTTCACTAAATCATTACTAGATTATTGGTTTCTAAGGATGTTACTTGTTACAAGCCTCTATTTTTGCATATTTTTCATGCTCTTCATTTTCATATTCATTTCTCATCCTAGTATGAACAGAGTAAAACCATTTTATATTCTTCAGGCTCTAAACTGAGCCCAGAGGAGAATACAAGATGAAACACACATATCAAAAGTCAACAGAAGATGTCATAATTGTGAACTCAAAACAAAAAGCTTTGTGCATTTCTGGTCTTTGAAGGGACAGAGGGAGGTACTTCAGATTCATCCCAGCTTAACATGGCTTTGAAATTAATTTGAGATGCATTTCCTAAACACATTACACAGACATCAAGTGTTAAACAGTGCTCTGTTAATTGAGCAGACATAGCTCAGAAGCAACAGCCCTTGTAAGACACAATAATGTGCTGTGGAAAAGACAAAGGGTGAGAGAGGAAGACCACCAATGTGTAGTTGGAGTTTGCTGAGTGAGAGCTGTTTGATGATGCTCTGCAGTGCTAAGGAGATTAGCAGTAAATCACCTTGTAAGCAGCAGCTTTCACCCCTGCCAAGTAAAATCTGTGCATGCAGATGGGAAGGGGCAGGAGTGAAGATAGCATGGAGGAAAGGTAGCTGGAGCCAAGCCCTCCAGACACTTATTGTGGAAACTCTCAGTCCACCACAGGACAGTAGTCAACACTTCTGTTCTGGTTAACAGACAGAGTTTTGAAAATATCTTCCAGAAAGGAGGAACAGATTTTGCAGCCACTTGTTTAGGATCGCATCAGCATGACTGGAAAAGAACATCCTTTAATCTGACAAAGGAGAGTTCTTGTTTCTGTGGTCTTTCCATCTTTGATCTCTCTGCTCAAATTGACAATGAGGTTGTTAAACTAGTGCTGGTCAAAATAACAATTACTTAGAGAGTACAGAACACTCATTTAAGACCCACTGAGGTCTTGTGGCTTCATCCAAACCACTGGACAGACACCAAAAGATGTGAGCTAACAGACATCATCTTCTGAATCCGCTATTTCTTCTCTCCTCAGGAGCCTCAGGCCCTTAAGTCCTGCAGCAGATTTCCTTATCTTCCCCTCTTCACCTTCTTACTGCTCCCTGGAGTAACTTCAGAGCACAGGCACATACACCAGCCTCCTCCACCCAGCCATCATCCCTATCATCCTCCTCTTCCCAGCTCTGCTGCTGCCTCAAACTTGCTGCTCCCAAACCTACTTCAGCACACTCTCTCCTGTCCTCATATTTCTGGGTTACATTGTTCAGGATGCTGCCAAGCCACATATACACCTCAACAGGTATGAAAGGAGAACCTCAAAAAACTCACTTTCTTCTGTTCTTTCTTCTTATATTTTGTCCCAAAAGAGGAAGCTTAATTAAATACAGATTAGTCTTTCCACTAGTTAACACCTTCATTTTTAAAGCCTTGTTTTCAATCATGTTTATAAACAGCTCCTTCTTGATGCCAAATCCAGACAGTCTCCTGCAGGAGTCTTCTTTGACAGAGTTAACTACAAATAAATCTGAACCCCTTAATTTATACCTAATATTTCATCTTTAGTGCTGTCTGACTTTCTAATATAGGCCCAAAAGTACAGTGAAAAGTCTGCAAATGGCAGGTAATATCTTCTGAGAAAAGCAAGCCTTTGCTTTGAGTTGTTTTACCCAGACCAAGCATTCCTGAAATATTAAAGTAAGTACATCTAAGTCTGTAGTTGTATTCATCTCCCTCTACACCAGTACGTAATGAAAGAGCCCATTTCCTATCAATCTGCCACAATGAATCTAAAGCCCCTGCTTCCAACAAAGCAGAGAAATAAGGCAGCTGTCTTCCCCACAGCCTCCCAGACAAAGCCTCTGATGTCATCTCGTGCCAAAGACCTCCCTTACAAGTAAGGAAAAGCTGAATTTCTTTTAGTGACCAGTCTTGACTTGCTGCTCCCAGCTATGCAAGGTAACACCTGTATATAACCAATAATTTCAGCTGCTCAAAGCCCATCTTTTATTGCAACTGCTGGATGTATTCTGTCTCCAGTAAAAGGAGCAAGAAAAAATTTGGACAACAACCAATTCAGAAGGTCTTGTGTGTTAAATAAAAGATGAGGGAGTTACAAACTGAGAAATCAGAGGGAAAAAAAAATCTCACAAGCAGACTTCCTTCACAGCACAAGTATTACAGCAGTGAAAACTAGCAGGTGTTTTGCCACTTCAAAGAAGAGAAACTGGAAGGAGGAGGGTTTCTGGGGGAACGGTTCAAAGAGAACGAAGGGTTAGATAAGGCACATTTCAGAAAGAGACTCAGTTGTGGAAAACAATTATTCCTGATACAGGTAAAGTGTGAAAGCACTGTGCAGCCCAACTCCCCCTGAAGGGACGATTTGCAGCAGAGCAGCCGTATCATCTCCTGCTGATCCAAGGCAGCAGCTACTGGGAACAGCCACACACACCACACCAGGCCACACAGGACCACACCACTGCAGAGTCTGAAGGCACAGAGCCACAAATTATTTAATTAAAACAAAAATCATCCTCTTCGTGATGCATCAAACTAAGTCTTGGGCAATTTTGACCATCTTGGAAGTGCTCAGATGAGAATAAAAAGGTAGACTGGTGTTTCAGGCAGTAATTACAAGAGAAAATACACTGAGGAACACCAGATAATGCTGCCATGGGACACACGTTTTAAAGAGAATCAGCCAGCAAATTGCTTGTAGTACCTCACATCAACTTCCCTATCAGGGCACAGCTGGGAGGCTTTCCTAGTTTAGGTCACACATTTATTCCCATCTCATGGCTTCTCTGCTTCCTCAGCTAAGCAACAACTTAAATGCAATATAGTCTTGCTTAGAAGAGTTGGAAAGCCTCTCACACAGTAGTCACCAGGAAACACAAAAAGGCAGCTGTAAATTTGCAACATTAAGCAACAAGTAGCCATGCAATGACCAGATAGCAACAATACAAGGTCAAGGTTACAAAAGAAGTGGAGAGACTCCAACGTGCTCTCCTCTTCCTGAAACCCCACTTGCATTTGAGTTACCCCTGCCAGTGCAGGCAATGCACGCAGGGTGCCTCTGGGATGGAGCAGGAACAATAGCCCTGCTCCTGACTACTGCACTGTTCCCTCTGTCTGCAGCACACAGTGTTTCTGTTCTGTGCAGCACAAATCTAGAAAGGACAACAGGTAACAAAATTATAGAAAGCAGCTGCTTAAAAGAACATTGAGCAAGAGCCATCATCACAAAAGAGAGAAGACTGGGATACAAATGATGGACAACCAGAGAAAAACTGAGGAGAAACAGGCAGAACAACACAAGGAACTGAATGATAAAGGTAGCACAAGATGGTATTATCAGTGAAGCACAGGTGAAGCTTCTAGTCAGACTTGGACATCTCCCAGTGAAAAAGGGGGAAAGGTGACAGGACATGCTGAGCTACTTACATGGGGCGTAAAACATCATCAGTAGGGGCTTGTCTTCCTTCTTAAGAAGCCTTCTCAATTCCTAGTGAATGAACCAAAGAAAATAAAAAATCACACTTATACTCAATGACACCTCTTATTATTTGTACTACAACTTCAAAAAACTAACATATGTATTCATAGAACACAGGCTCATCTATCTGAGGGAAAAGGACTCATCTTTTCTAACAGACAGTATTCAATTTTTTTTTCCTTGTTTAACTTGAAAGAAGATGACAAAATTTATTACACATTCAGCTGTTTGCTGAATGTACTAGACCAGTATCTTCACTGTTAATATGTGGAAGTTCTATGGCTTAGTTCATTCTCACTGCAGAATCTCTATCTGCAAACTCTTTCTTCACTGACACATCCCAAATCCATATTGCAATTCAGAAAGTCAGACTCAATAATAACAAAACAAGTTCAGTTTTCACACTATGAAACCTTGCCAAACCTATGAGATGCCATGCAAAAAGGATTTTTCAGTACCAGCATGATAGAAAAACTAGATGAAGTTTTCAAATTGAATGCAACCCCTGGAAGCCTTGTAATAGAGTACAGAGGGTGAACATTAAAAATTAATCTTCCTACAAAAGCTGAATGTCAGAATAACCATTTCTAATATTAAAAATGAAAGCCAGAAAATTGAAAAAGCCCTTTACAAAATACCAGCTAGAGTCCAATCAATTAAAGTTTAAAAAATCTATAGACTAGAAAACTAATATAAAAGACCAAACTGATTATATTAGAAAGAACAAAATGAGTAACTGTGGTGGCACTGGCTTTTTAAGGTAGTTTCATCACATTTGCTGCTTTCCTACTTAACACTGAGAGGACAGCTACCAAGTTAAATCCCTCAAAATCTGGATCCTTCCCGCTTCACACTTCCTAACCTCAGGCACATGAGGGAACCCAAGGTTTAATGACAACCTGCAGTTTGAAGAGCAGCATTTCACCTCCTACTTGCGTTCTGCAGTGATTGCACCTGGCAAGCTGCCCCAGTTCCCTGAGACAAAGAGGGCTATGCCCCCACACCATCCACAAGCTCTGACACTTGCTGTGTAGCTGGCAGCCTGAGGTCCTGGCCACATGCAGGGCAGAGGAAGGCAAGAAGCACAGGACTTTACAGTTATCAAAACCCACAACATTTGTAAAATCACTTCAAACAGGCTGGGTGCTTTAAACTTCCCTTCCAAAGAAACAAAATAATGATGTTTCATTAAGAGTTAATACAAAGATACACACTCCCTTCATCCCATATATTTATAAAATAATAGAACATCTATCCAGCGAATGTACCTTTTCACTGTCAATATGCACGATATCTTTGGCTTCAGGATCTTCCTCCCACAGTGGAGCACCTTCTGGATCCTTGAGAAAGGCTACAATAGACTGTAATAAACAGGGGGAAAAAGCTTTTAAAGAAACACAAATAGAAATCATGAGACATCCAATCTCAAATCCATGCTGTGATGTAAACCCCATCCAATCAGTACCTTTGCTTTTCTGCTCATATATTCATCTGCTCTAACGCAGATTAGCAAAAATCTCCTATTGCAGAACCAAGTGATATGTGGTATCTTCATCATAAGTGGTATTCCAACTTATCAGTTCCCACTCCCACTATAAAACTGGGGAAAACAGAGTGGAAGTAAATCAGCACACAGAAAATATCTTCAAGGATCCTTCAGAGAGCTCTTTCAATGGTACTAGACCTTCCACAGCGAGTCCCTGGGTTAACAGGAAAGACTTCTCTTTATGTAGAGGTCAGGCTCTTATGCCCTTCACTGCATCTCAGTAATAGGACTAGCTGCAGGGCACACTGATACTTGCTGTGAGCAAAAGCAAATGAACACACAGATCAAACTGCCCATTTGGTGAAAGTAAGAACAATCCACCAACAGTTCCCTGTGTGATCCACCTACCTAAAAAATTCATTGAATGCCATTTCAAGTATAAGAATAAGAAGCAAATGTGACAGGAGAAGTGGGAAACACAAAACACTAGGATTCTGCAGGGTTCTCCCATATTCAACAAGCCAAGTACACGTGTACACATACTTTGTAACTGCTTTACCTGACATGCAACCAAAAATCTCTTTCAGGAGACTACAGATATACTCTCTTTACCATAAGGAAATATACTCTGATAGCTCTGATTTCAACCTGAGCCTGAAGGAAACTCCAGCCCTCCTAAATCAATAACATGCTTTCCATGGATTCTGGCAGTCACACTACTCCCTGTTTCCAGCTGTACTTGCAAACATAGGCTTGATCACTTTTGTCCTCAGATGTCTGTGCTCTAGGAAACATAAAACCTGGTATTCCATGTTCATTCACCACTCAGAATGACCCCACAGCTTTCTCTATGACATTGCTTGCAGGTTTGTGTCCATTCCCATACAGGATCTCTGCCACACTACTAACACACTGAGGTCCCTGAGGAGCTTCCTTCAGTGGGAGTGTGAGTGGATAAAGCTGCCATAGCACTGAGCTATACTAACACACACCAAGACTACTTATCTAAAAGCCTGGGTGTGTACTCCACTTTCTCAGGAGCAGGCTGGCAGCACACCTGGTGACATGTCCCATCACTGGAATGGTCCCAGAGACATTTTCGCTGCCTGCCTTTGGTGGGGCTGCTGTGGTACAACATCCCAACAGCTTATCAACAGAGAAGGAAGTTTAGCTCATTTTCCTGCCTCTCAGTTGATACTGCAAGGCTTGGGAGGATTCAGAGCTTACAGCAGGATCCATTTATTGCATTTATGTTTCTGTCTGCTTGCACAGCTAACATTGAAAAGATTTGTCTTATCACAAGAGGCAGCACGTATCAGTCACCAGTCAGCAACCAAAACACTTAATGTACACAGTAAAAAGGATCTAACGCGTAAGGATGGAAAACGCTTCCAGAAGAAATTTGTTTTCCCACAGCATTATCAGGGAAAGGAGCTAATTAGGAAAAAATATATAAAATCAAGTAATTTACAATGGAGTTGCAATGTAAAAAACTGTAGACTTTGAGGCATTAACATCCCAAATGACATCCTAAGAAGACTAATGATACATGGGGAAAGGAAAGATGAGGACAAAACAGCAGAGATGTTCTACCTTCAGGACAGCTGCATCAAGTTCTGCTCACCCTCAGCATGCACAGACCTCAACTATACACTGGAGAGGAGAAGAGAGGGGTCAACATTTTGAACAGCTAATGAGTGTAATTGACTCTACTAGTTTCAAGAATTCCTGCATGCCAAATTCAGTCATGTAGAAACAGATGTGGTTAGAGGATGGGGGATTAAAGAGATTTAATTCACCCAGCCTCTCTCTTTCAGCCAAGACAGAAAAAAATTAGATGTGTAATGTCTTCTGGCAGGAGCAGGCAGTATGTTGCCTTGCCCTCAATTCTTCATGCAGCAAAGAGAACTTCTCTTACTTTAAACAGAGAAGAATAACACCCAAACAAACCACAACATTCTCCAATCACAGAAAAGCAGTGTCCCCAGGCTGCTGTGTTAGAGGCACAGCAAGGTCCTGGGCACAGCAACCCTGGTGTTGTAGAACCAGCCTTGCTCCAGCCCTGCAGTGGTACAGTCAGGACCTGTTCTGACCCCAGAGCATGGACAGAGGCACCATGGGCTGAAACCAGCTGTGCCAGCTTTGAACCTTAAACCTCGATTCAGCAGGGTACAGGACATGCTTCATCCAGTACATGCTGCTAAAAACAAGCAAGTTTTAACAGGAGAGTTGATCTATAATCATATACAAGGATCTAGGTTTTAATCTGAAAGAAAACACACACAAACACATCCTTGTGCTTTTCACTCCTTTGAGGTATCATGCAGTAAGGATGCTAATAACAGGACCTGCCTCAATTTCACATATATACTCCTTACAACAGCCAACTTGAAAAGGATTCAGGGTTTAGAGCAAGACCAATTTATTGAGTAAGTCTATTCCCTTTGCTAGCACTAAGCAGATCTGTACTTCAGTGAGTTTTCTCCATTTTAGAGGAAAGGTAAAACTCTCCCTGTACTTTATACTCCAGAAAAGGCTTCATCATGTAATTAACACAGCCTGGACACTGGCATTGCAGCTCTCTTGAGAATTAGACGTCATGTGGCTAAAGCAACATGTGAACAGACATCCCAGGAAAGATCAAAGACTGATCTTCAACAGGATGTCTTCAGCAATAGATGACTACAGCTACTTGAGGAAAAGACAGACTAGTACTTATAGCTGTTATTTAGCTTACACTGGGACATGCTCTCAATTTCTGGCAAAAAGAAATTGAGTTTACAGACTCTGCACCAGCTGTTGGATATGGACCTCTGTGCTTTCTAACCATCATTGGATCTATCTCTTATGACTATCTAAAACTGTTTTTCAGACTCCTAAATTCTTGGCTTTCACAATATGTAGATACTAGTTCCAATACTTTTTTCTAACATTGCAGTTATTTGTTCCAAACCAGCCATCCCAGAATGCCACTGTTCGCCCTCAAATTTGGAGAAAAAAGAAGCAATCACTTCCTTTTTTAAGCTACTCACAGTTACAGAAATATATACTGGAATTTCCTCCAGCTGTCCTTTTTAGTATTATGTGAACCCAAGCCCTTCTGCAAAGAATTGGACGTATATTTTTAAAATATACTATTCCTAATAATTTTGCATTACCGGATTTTGTTATCTTGCCTTTCATCGCCCTTTCCTAGATACCTCAAACTGCTCAGATCTTAACACAGGTCTCAGCAGCAGGAGGTTCTGACTGCCAAGTAACTTCCCCCTACTCTGAACACTGAGCTATCCTTTATTCCTCATTTTTCTAACAGTGAAACCACAAGGGCATCTCTGCTAATTACATAGGATTTAGTTACTTTAAAAAATGAAAAGCTTTTCTAAAAACCTGAGTACACGATCAGCTGGATCAGCCACATCTATGAAACTGCTGATTACCCCAGAAAAATCCTTTTACAGCTCTTCAGAGCTGTGTCGATCATTCTCCAAAATGTCATACATATATTAATATGTCTACTGGATGTCTGGAAAGAAGATCCGAGTTTTATTGCCATAAGTTTGCTGAATGATGTGAAACAAATCCTTTAATCTCCCTGTTCTTCAGTGTGTCCACCTGTCCACAAAATGAGTATGATACCCTCTGTAATTGTGTTGCTCTGCTGCTCTGTTTGTATGTACTAGGAGACTCCTGACAAACACAGCTGAGAGAGAGAAACAAAGGTCACTGGCTCAACAGAAGAACACAGGAAGAAGTGGAACAGAGGGAGAAATACAGAAAATATCCAGGCACCTGTGAGGAGCAGAACAAGCAAACAGCTGAATTATTTGATCACTGCCCAGATCTGATCCACTGCCCAACCTGTAAATCATTAGTGGCTGGTTTCACAGGAGCAGTTTAATTGACAAAGACTCCAGCCCCTAAAGTGAAGGAGCTTCAAAAATCCCTCTTCCACCCCCAATGGAACCTCACATCCCTGTCCATGGGATGCTGCTTTCTTCTTCTCAGCAGGCAGG
The DNA here is from genome assembly GCA_013397075.1 of Rhabdornis inornatus. Taxonomy (NCBI): domain Eukaryota; kingdom Metazoa; phylum Chordata; class Aves; order Passeriformes; family Rhabdornithidae; genus Rhabdornis; species Rhabdornis inornatus. The sequence continues at coordinate 926,086 of VWZS01008949.1, read as the reverse complement.
GCAAAAGGGAAGGGTGAAATGCTCATCACAAAACAGCTGAAGGAATAAACAATCTGGTTCCTGTTGGGCTATGATTGCCTCTCAGCCCAATGCTCCCTGGGGCACTGCAAGTGCTTTCCACTTGATCTGATCTGTAAGGAAGAGTCACAGCACTAATTCTCCTGTCCTCTATGGAGGACAGGAGAGATGCATCATGTATTGTTCAAATCTCCCAAATTTAGGCAACTAGGAAGTCTCCCTTAACCCATCACCCACCATAATGGAAAAAATCACCAGCTGCAATTCCTCACTAAGTACAGAAGCTGGTTCAGGCAGCTGCCGACTGGGCAGAGTATTTAACACTGCCCTTCCTAATGCTAGGCAAGATTTCTGCTGGAGAAGATGGCAAGATACACAGTCCTACCTTCCCCATCTCAGACAAATCCTGCATCACAGCCTCAAGTGAAGACTGAATGAATTCAAGTCAGGGCACACTGCCAAGACAAGTCTCCCATCAGATACTCTCCAACTCTGGCTGTAAAAGCAAGGTCCAGAGCAAGTGCACTTAGGAACAGCCACTCTGGCAGACTCAAGTTCACACAGCATCTCACACAGGCTTTCCTCCATCCCAGGGCAATGCCCTGAACAAGCCAGAAAAGGCAAGTACATGAAACTATATCAACCTAGGGTGATGTCATTCAAAAGACCAATGACCATGCAGAGCTCAGGTTTGCTGGAGGAGGAAGAGAAACAGGAACTGGCATCAGAGCTGAACAGAAGTGATTTCTGGAAGCAAAATCATTGCTGGGCTTCTCACATTAGGATACTCCCAGCGCTTCATCAGGGCTTTGCAAAGGAAAGCTGCACACTTTTGGCCTGCTTACTGTGCACTTTTAGTCCACCATTTCCACAGTCATCTGCATCTACACATTTGTATCATGTCTCATGCCTTCTGTCTTCCCTTGCCCACACAACGTTGCCTTCCGATGCTTTATTATCAAGATTTGCCAGAAAAGAAGAAAGGTCATTTTATACCTGATGCATTCAAAGCACTTTCACAGGAGCTGTGGTTCCACAATCTGATAAAAGATAAGGCCACTCAGCTCTCTTTAAAGTTTATAAACACACAATCTAAGAACCTCAGAGAACTCCTTATCAAAATGCAGTATCAGCTAATACTTTTAGTTATACTACCACAAAAAGCACCTTGTAACCAAAACAAGAAATTCCTTATTTGTTACCAGTGTGTAAGTTAACTTACAATTTACCTTCCAGTTCAACATGGGGTCAACCTTTTAAATAACAAATAATTTTCCTGGATCTGTGGTTTACAGACATGTATGCACACAAAAACCTCTGAGCCATTCTGACAGCTGTTTATGAAGATTAATCCCCTCCCTTTCATGCCTTCAGCATGAAAAAACATCAAAACCAGTTTTTAATCCACAAATGTCTCACCCACATCTAGCAAAACCGAAAGAATAATAATGGAATATTTGAGTTTACCTTCAATGTAACCGCTCTGTTATATGCAGTATGAAATGCACCGTCCCTGTTAAACGAGGAGTGGGGAATAGAGTTAACTTACAGTAACATTACTTGAATTCATACAGCTGCTCTTCCTGACTTCTTGCTAACCAGACGAACATTATCCTGCTGAAGCCACAGAACTAAGTAGAATTTACAGTACAGTAATTTAAGGGGGGGTGGGGAGGAACAAGAGGAAGGAAAAAGGGAGGGTACACATCAGTCTAAAGAAAACACTTTCCCAGTAAAAAATTTCCTCCCTGACACTTTAACAAGATTATTTACTAAGGCATGATCTTTGGAGATGGAGATGCAGCTGCTTGGTGTACATAACAGTACTCCCACTCCTATTATTTTCAGGAAGAAAAATCTCTTGCTGTCTCACGACACTTGCCTGTCTCCACTTACATTATGAAGGACTACCTCGAGTCAGAAAAGCAGAGAGAGGTGAAGCAACTTGTCCAAGACACATGCCAGCAGGCAAGTGACAGAAAGCAAGACAACTCAAATCTCAGGCATAAGCCCCATGCACTGGGTACTGGACATTTCTCTCTCACCCTGCTTGTGCTTTTAGTGCTCTCTGTTCAACAACAAACTAAATTTAACTCAACTTTTGTCATAACACATGCTTGCAAACTGAAGAAACAGCAATTAACTTCATAGGATAAAAAATAAGTCATCTTAATGCTGCAGAAGCATGGGGCTGAAAGAAGAATAAACACTCTTAATGGGGGCATCAACAATTATGAACTACAAATCCCAGCCCAGAACTCACTTATAATGGAGTAAATCCACTCCCTTCTCCTTTGAATTAGGATCTACCTTCATCTTCTTGCATAATTTTCGGCTCTCAGTATCACTGCAAAAAACACATATTGGAAGAAAGGTTACCAAAAAAGAAAATCAAATGCATTCAGTTCTGAGAACTCATTGCTGTGCTTCCTCATCAGCAATTAATTCAAACTAACAGTAATTTGGAAGCTGTTTAGCTAAGTTTGTGGGACAAGCATTGTGAAAAGCTGTATTAGTCAATTTAATTTCTCTGTTTGTTTGGTCAGGACACAGTGAACTGTGTTAAATTCACATTCCAAAGCCAAGCCCTAACCAGTAGAGAAGCAGCTCATTCCAGCATGTCCAAGGACCTCAGCAGATCTTCTGTCCATGAGATTAACGTAAAATTTAGGAAGTCAAATTTCAGTAAGACCATGCTACTGTTAGGGTGGTGGTCAAAGGGCACTGTTTGTGAGAAGATTCAAAAGAAAAGAGCAGGTCAGCTTTTACATTTGGCAGAAGATAATAAAAAGCCAAAAAAAACCATGTTCGTGGTATGTCCAAGTCCAAATCACAAGTGTTTAGCCTTAAAAAGGTCCTGCAGAAAACAAAAACCAATTGAAATTCTAGAACCCCAAGCCCAGCAACCCCATTCATTCTATTTATGAAAGATGTGTCCTGGAGCCACACCTGGAAAACAGAGGCAAAAACAGCTCTTAAAGAAGGAGGGAGATATCAGCAGACAGACCTGCTGGAGGCGATTTTCAAATTGAATGAGACTGAATTGCTTCCAGCACCAGATTAGGCTGACTTGAAGAAGAGAGAAGGGTCATGGGAGAGAACTGTAAATATATTTGTTCCAGTGGGCAGGTAAAGGGTCTTCACAGTCTTGCTGCTCTCCTAAAAAGTGCAGGAGTGAAGCCGTAAGGAGACTTCAAGCTGAAGTGAATAAGAAGTTGGTCAAAGATATGGGGAGATGAGCAAAACAGAAAAGAGGATGATTCACATTGACAAGGCTGTTCTCTGCATTGACAAACAGCAAGATTAAACAGCTGGGAAACTTGTCCCAGCAGAGGACAACTTGTACCTTTTATGGAGATAAATCAATTTAGAAAATGAAAACACTGAAAACCCATCAAGTTTAAACTGATTAGAGACCATAAGATGTAGGGCTTGCAAGAGCCCCACCAAATTTAGTGCTGCTGCCAGAACTGATGCTAATGTTCTCCCAATGTTCTCCTGCTGCCTTTCTACAAATGTGAAGAACAACAAACACCAAGTTCACAGTGAGCTGCAAGTGAGAATGCACCTTAGTGGAAGCTTCCCAAATGCTTACAGTACATGGAAGTAAGCAGGAATGTGCCATGGACACAAGCAGCAAAATCAGAATATTATGCTGGAGACAGAAATGAGCATTTTAAGGACCTAACAAAGCACACAGTTACCGCACCAGGAAGGAGCACTTGTAATCTCAATTGAAAAGAAGTGTATTTCTGAAGAATCTTACTGAATTCATGTCAGTTTTGAATTTTCACATCGCTGTAACCCATAAACATTCTCTTTGCTTCTCTGGGAGGCTGGAGATCTGAGCTTGAGAACTGAATAATGTGGGCACATCTCCTTGTTACAAAACTAGACTGCGGAACAAATGCCCTGGATTTGGAGTCATGCCAAAAAAACCCTGTTTGCCACATGGAGTTCATACAAAAAGCCTGCAGCAGATTAAACCCAGGGGTTAGAAACATTCTGTCTTCTCTCCCCTGCAAATCTTCAGTGGTCCCTGGGCTAAACCTAAATGACTCGAAGGTCAAGGAATCTCCAGAGAAGACACCAGTTCCAGATCATTCTTTTGTCTTATCCCAGACAGATTCAGAGGCACAGAGAAGGTCTTATGGCCCTGCTGCAGCTAGGTGCCAGGCAGTTAACTACAGTCAGTCCACACAACAGTCAACATTCATAAATGCTCTTCTAGACACTCCCAAACGTTTCCAGTGTACAGGTGTATCTGTGGCTATCTCAGCTTTGCCAAGACAAATGTCAGGTGCTTGATCTGAACAAGTGTAATGCTGAAACCTCAGCAACAGGGTCTGTGATACCCCAAGATATGCAGACCATTGTTCTGGCATAAGCAGAGGACTAAACTGAGTATCAACAGAGTCCTGTGCCTGTTCTACCACCTATTTGGTGCAACTTCTAACCAAGCGTAACTTCTAAGAAAGTGTAATTTCCCCTTATGTGTCATTTGGAGATCTGAATGGATATTAATATTCTGCAAGGCTCATAGTGGAAAAAAGCTACAAAGCATTATTACTGAGCTATACCTGTGAGTAAGCAGCTAGCCACTCCTACCACTTCAACTCCTAGGAATTCATTTTCTGTTTGCATGAGTTTCTATTAAAAAAAAAAAAAAGAAAGAAAGATAAGAATAGCTATTTCACTGGATCTAAGTGTGCCCTGCTTTCAGGATTTCTCCATTTACAGAGATTCACACAGCTGCCTGAATGCACAGCCATTATCACAGGAAAGAAAGCAGCAGTTTGCTCCAGTATGTCTCCTACCATTTAGTGGGCAGATTCTCTGCACCACTGCATTGAGAGTTAAGCCTGTTTATGCAAGCTATCTGCATTGATGCACGGGATAGAAGAGGAGCAAATTCCAAGCATAGGAAATGTCTAAATATGTATTTTTTCATGCATCAAGTGCAGATTTTTGCACATGCCAGACCCACCAGCTCAGATGCTATGCTAACAATTATTTGGAAAAAGCAGAAAAGGAGATGTACAGAAATGGCAGAGATGGACGAGTCTGCTTTTCCTTCTGCCTTCACTTACAGACAGACAAAAATAACCTGCAAAGAGCAACCAGCTCTGGTATCACTTGGTAATGACCATTATTCTTAATAAGAGTAAATATCAACACAGATGCAGCCTGCTCTGAGATTTGTCTCTTTTGAATCTCAGCCAACAGCCTCTCTCTGAAGATGAGCTCCTCAACTCTCACATGGGAGAGGGTAATTAGGACTCCGGTTCTTGCAATTTAATTATATCACTTGAAGAGGCAGTGTAAGAGTTTGTTATAATGACTANGGAAAAAAAAAAACACCAAAACAACAAACCACAACCTAAGAAGCCAGAAATTACCTGCAAAATCAGCACTCTACCAATTCAGGCCAATCCACTCCAGACAAGGCACCAGGTTTGGGAAATACTGCCTTGAAGATGAGGTCAGTAATGTGTCCCCAGCACCCATCCTTGGCTGCCTCTTGCCATTTCTCTCATCTCTCATTTCCTCTTGCCATCGTGCAGAGCAATTTGAACCCTGGCAGGTCCCTACTGTGCTACTGCTGAAGGGACACTTGCAGGCAGTCCTACAATAATCCAGCATTATCTCCCTGGAAAATCATCCAAAACAATAACCTATTTTCAATACCACAAGGACCTAACCAGCAGCTGTCTATGTGGCAATAAGGTCAAACCTTAAGTGGCACAGTGGCACAGTTTCCTTCCACTCCCACAGGCGCATTCTCTATTCTTCCCCTTCCACAAAACCAAACCAGGGCTCACCTTTGCTGGAGAAGTGAAGACATACGATAGCTTGGTAAAAAGAAGAATGGAATGATCCAAGCTGACCTAAAGAAGAAGTCTAAATAACAAGAAAGGTAGCGTGCATTGCAAAGATCACCTGCACACTTCACCTCTTTGCATTCACGTCCCCATCTCCCCTATTGAGACATATTTCTGTCATGAGGGGTTATGATGGAGCTGGCAGGAAGCCCAACTGGAGCACTCCCTGTAAACCTCTGGGATCCCCTCGTAGTGTTAGCATGCATGAATAATCCCTTAGCACAGGCAGCCAGCTGTTACCAGGGCAGGAGGATGGCAAGGGACTCCTGAGGGAGATCTGGCCTCCTTTGGCTCACCACCAGTGCAGCCAGATCCTGAAGGGGACGTGTCACAGCCACTCCTCAGCAGTGGTACAACATGCTCTGTCTGTCCAGGACTGCCCACAGGTCTGGACACTCACGGCCACAAGGATGGAGAAGCAGTGAGAGATACTGATAGTAGTCCCCAGTGGCAGGAGAAGCAACATAGAAAAAGGCTTTTGCAGCAATGTGTCAAGGTAATTTGGAGAGAGAAAGAACAGAAGATAAAGCTAAACAGAAGGAACACAAAGCAAGACTCAGGAGTTTTGCTGCAGTTAAGTCCACGTAGTTTCTAAATCTAAACAAGTCCAAGCTGGATGGATCCCAAGTAAAAAATGGTGTATGGAGATGGAAGTGCAAAACCCCCCCCTCATGGAAAATTCAAATATTGTCCAGTCAGACCCCAAAGGAACGTGGTAAGACCAAACATCCTCAGCACCATTCTCTTTCACGAGCACAAATAACATCTTGTGCAGCTTCCTAATTATTTCCCTTATTATGTAATGCTGCCCATTGGCCTCTCATGAAGATGGGAAAAAAGCCCCACAACCACATCTCTGGGAAGGAAGGATCTGGAATGACTGTCAAATCCCCTTTTCAATTACAAGAATGCCACCCCAAAATGTTCATGTCTCCAGCTGCCAATGTAACAGCAGAGTGCGCACGTGCTGTGTGGCCACATCACTTCCATGCCACTGCCCTGGCATCCCCTAACACTTTGCAATGCAGAGTGCACCCAGCCTTCTTTTTCACCCATACCTGCAGGGTTTCCAGGCATAAGAAAAGTAAGTAATAAGAACACTGACAGAACCAATTTAAGTAACCCGTTCATGCAAACCACAGATCTCACCAGTTTTAAACAGATTTTCTCTTTTATCTGTACACCTTGCCATCTGAAACAGGGCTCAATAATCCAGGTAAATTATGCTTCAGGAGTCCTTTATATCACAGTTGTGCCTGTAGATTCTAATGCAATGGAGACTCTGTTGTATCAGTGACTATACAAACGCTGTCACTGTCCCAACAGCTGGATGAGACAAAACTGAGTAGGTAAGGAGAAAGAGCAGTCTCCAAGAGCAAGGGAATACAGCAAAGCAGAAGCAAGACTGCCTACAAAGCAAGTCCCCCAACACTGGAAAAGCTTTGGAAGGTACAGGTCAAAGCTGTCATCTTGTTACCAGCACATTCTCTCACTCTCGCCTGTGTTGTTCAGGTACTTTAATTCTTTTATGTTACAGTGAAAACCATCATAGAGAACTCCAGTTACAACTTCAGGGAAGTTCAACTGCAATTTCAGTCCAGTTATCAGAAGTGAATTGTCAAACAGGGTTTCCCAACCCAATGCACAGCCTCTGCAATACCCTCTGGCTACCTTCCATAGAATACACTCTCCAGACAACAGACTGACAAACATCCTGGGAAAGCATGGAGTTGAGATCCTGCCAAAGAACTAATTGAACTTGTGACCCCAAAAAAGCAGCAAAAGAAGTGTTTGCAGCAAAAATTTCTTCAAGCCTCCTAAAAGTATGAAACACATTTGCACTTGCAAACCTAATCTGAAAGAGGAAGTCATTAACAGTCAGTTGTAGTTAGATGTGGTCCTACAAGGTTCTGAAATTAAAAAAGGGAATTCATTAGCCATTGTTGGGGACAATATGGGATTTTGACTTACGCTCCTTGTAGTCATTGATTCCACCCTCCAACAAAGACTGCGTGATCCATTTACAATACAGCAGTTTGTATATTTGCTGACCAAACAAAAACAGATTGATTCTAGCAGAACTCTCCTCTTCTCAAACTGCAGGCATTGCCTGCCTCCCCATCATCCTCACTTCTCCCTCCCATCCTGGGCCAGCAGCTGCCACAACTACTGCTGCTGACAGTACGTCACATTTGTAAGGCTCCTCATTTTCTATAACAATCCCACACCTTCCCGCATCACTCTCTCGAGACCAATCTGAAATCAGAAGCACAAAAAAATCCTAGGGGAAAAAAAATCACTTCTCAAACCATCAGGCTGGCTTGCACTTCTCCAAAGAGCTGGATGGTAATGGCTTACACCTACTTGAACAGAAAACCCATACTCAGTCATCAGCGCAGAAAGGCACTTAGATACTCTGCTCCTGAGTGGGGTTCAAGGACCTTCAGGCACCAAAATAGGAAAGGACTCAGGAGAAATGGATGCAGAGGTAAGGAGCACAGGAAGCTTAAACACAAGATTTGTCTTGAAAAACAAAGCAATGTTTTGCGACCATTCTGGGTTCCTGATGGAAATTATTTTCTAGAACAAACAATAGCAACAGGTTTCCACAGCACAGAACAAATGAACCAGTCAAACCATGCAGCACCTGAAAAGCTTGAATCTTTTAAGGGATGGGGGAGCCTGAAAGCCAAAACCAGAAAATGTACTGCTGGAAAGAATTAAAGATAAGGATTAGCAGATGAACAGAACAGTCTCATGTGAATTTAGGGCCTGATTTTACCTCCCAGAATACAGCAAAAATCCCCACTTCAAGGGGGGATTGCAATCACCTTGCAGATGATTGCAGCCTTCTGCTCCAAACGCTTCCCTGGAACGTGCCAGGAATGCAAACAGAATAATCCATGTGCTGTGGAGACCCAGCACCACTTGTCACCCAATACAAACAACTCCCTGTGCCCATTAGTCAATTAGAGAGGCCAGGGATCTAGAGGAATAAGATTAAAAAGAAGTATTTTTGAAAAGTAAAACCCATGAGATTAATTCTTATTGCAAGCAAGAGCAAGCCAAAAAGCAGAAAGAAAACCAAGACGAAGAGGTAACACGTATCATCATATCGTCAAACTAAAACAATTAAGGGAAAAATTATAAATTCCAGCCCCTGCAGAAAGTCAAGAAGTTATAATGAACAATACTTTCCATGGAAATATAAATTAGCAAGAGGCACTTGGCAGCCCACATACCTGCACAGAAATAAGGTAAACACATTCACAAGAGCTACCAAAGGCTTTGCAGAAGCTCTAAAACCACTCAAATTCTTTGCAAAGCAGTAGCTTTCCTCATCCCACAACATGGCACAGGGGAACACTGTCCTAACATGGGACACAATATGACTACTACTCTGTCTTTGAGTTCACACAAATCTAAGAACCCCAAAATGCAGGTTTTGAACATGTCACCCATGGGCACACCGATGCTGCAGCCCTTTGTACACCCGTTTATCACCTTTAGGTGCACCATGGGCCTGGAGAGGATGGCTGCTAGAGGGTGTTCTAAATGAATTACTGGGTGCAGAAAAACAGAGGTGACTTCTTTTACATTAAATCTGAGCTCGCTTACTCTTCATTTTGGTCTGAAAAGCAGCAACATTGAAGATTTGGTTAATGAGCAACTCTAGGCAAAACCCACAGAATACTCAAGTTTAGGATGATACAGACATGAGCTCAGACTCATACACTCAACCACTACTGTGGATTTAGTTAATTGTTCTGTGTTTCTGAATTAATGCAATACACCAAACTGAATGGGTTTAAATTAAGAACTGAGAGCTTACTTTAAAAAGGGTTTTTTTCATATTGGCCTAACACTTCCTGCATGGTCACTCTTACAGTAAAATAAAAAGGCTTTAATGTGAATGAGCATTAACCACACAGACAGGTTATGACAGAGACAGGAGGCAGGCATTGAAAATCTATGCTGTAAATGCAGTTTGCCCTTATAAATGGCACTCAAACAAGGACCACACTGGCACTATAACTCGTTTGCAAAGCATTCCTGAGGGACACCTGCCTTACCTCCCCTGGACCAGCTGCAAACAGAGCCCCTGCTACTTCTCCCAGTCTCCACCTGAGCTGCTTTTCACCTTCAAGTGTACTGTAGAAAAATGCAGAAATCCCAGACACCACAAATCTGCTTGGATAGAAAGGGCTGTACCAGGTCAAGAGCAGCATTCCTTCTTCCTTTTTTCTCTCTCTATTAGGTATGGTCAGTTTTATTTGCAATTTCAAAGCTTTTCATCAGCTTTAAAATTCAGCTACAAGTATGAAAGACGAGTAGACTTACTCTCTTAAATAAATCCTACTTCTGAGTGGCTTTACAGGATGAAGGTAAAAACTGGAGAGCAAAATTAGTCTAACATCATCTGTACTGCCAGTCTTATTTCTGAAACTCCTCCCTGCTATGTCAAGGCATTAAACGCATTCATTTATGACCATGTGGATAGGTAAAGCCTTTCTGTATCTAAGCATTAGGAAATAAGAAATTTGGGAAAACCTCATCTAAAAGACAGAAAAACAGGGATATTACAGAAAACCCCAAAACAGACAAATACTTGTTAGATTTGGCTCTCTTGTGAACCAGCATGTTTAGCTGTGTAGGTTTGAATGCACTGTTTTGCCAGCCAAATCATGGTCTTACCTTTGTGCTAAGTGTCATGGGACTGCTACAATAACAAGTAAATATTGGGGTAGGGACTACAAAAATGATGCACATGACACACACAAAAGGGACTAAAAGAATGACACACAAAAGCAGAAAAAGTGGGATTAAAACCAAACAAAAATTAGTCAGACATTTTAACCAGATGGCATTTCCTCTTCCTAGCAGTCTGATGTGCTAAAGCCAAGCACACACGCTATGACAGCAGATGGAAATCACACAGCTTTGTTTATGTTTGGGACCTACAGTAAAGGGAACCATGCAAGTTTGAGCAGAGAATAATTACCCAGAGCCAAAGAAATGGGTGGTTTTTTTTAAAAATACCAGTCCACAATTGGGCAGGAGTTGTAGTCAATAAAAACTAGAGACAATTCAGTAATTGGAAAACCCAGGAGTGTTCCCTAAATCATATTCACGATGGAGAAAGCTACTTTCAACCTCTTCAAAGCTGCACCTGACCACAATGTGCTTTATAACCTGCCAAACACATTTTCTTCTCAACAACAAAGACATTTTACCTTCTTTCCACTTCAGCCAAACTAGTTACACTCTTCCAAGTAACATCAGTCCTTGGCCACACCGTGGTCTATCATAAAATCCACTTAAGAAGGCTAGAGAATAACTTCGTAATGACTATTCTTCAAAACCACACCTTGGGACATCACAAACTGAGACTAGAGCTTTGTCTGCTTTAAATACAAGCAGCAGCAATTTTGTCTTTCACTCAGAAGGTAATTCCATCTTACTGTGTTTCCAGGTACATCACTTTGTACCTTTTACTTGCTACCACAAGGATTTGACAAGAGTTTCTATTTTTAACAAAACTCTTCTTTTACTTGACCACATCAGTGCTTACCTCCAGTTGTATCAGGCCTTAAAAATGGAGGTTTTGGGAGATCAGGGGGATGCAGGGGCTCTGCAGCACGAACCCCAACCTGCTGTCAGAGTTAGCAGCAGCCAGTCTCCAAGATAGAAAATATCACATTGTTTTGTGCTCTTTTGCAGACATCCTAAGCTTTCAATACCCTATGATGCCCTTCTATTTTCCAAATTTCTATCAGCCTACAACTAAAAAAATAATTCAATAAACAGCCCAACCTCCTGCTTTTTTACATGCCCGTTCCAATTTCAACTGAATGCCCTAAAGAGCACCCATTCTTGCTGCTGCAGCATTTCTCTTTTCAAAGTTCTCCACACTCTTTATAAACATTGACTAACGAATCAGGCAATATTTACCCAGTTGCTTGGAAAACAGATATACCTTTTGTGACTGCACAAAGTAACAAGAAGTGACTCATTAGCAGAGTCAGGAACAGAAGCTGTGACTTCCAGCTCCTATTAACATGGCACCTCCCCAGACACGAGTCCCAGAACACTTGCTCCCAAGGTGCCTGATCCATCTCTCTGGAACACTGAAGATTTAGCAATCTGCAATGTTGTGCTCCATTCCCAATACCACGCATCTCACCAGGCATAATTAGTTCAGTATTCTCTTGTCTCATACATCACCATTCATTCAACATCAAATGCCTCAGCAAGGACTTCTTAATTAAAACATGTAAATCCTAAAATAAAACATAGTTTTGTCACATCACTACTGGGTCTTTCATTCACAATTGAAATAGCTTCATGTTTAACTGTGTACAGAGCCACATATGCTATCTCAGCACACAGCAGCAAACAGTGACCACTTCAATGCTGTGAGCAATTCCCCAGCTGCCCCTTCATCTCTGGAAGGAGGCATGTCCATCTTCCTGTAGGAACTGACTGAGCTCTCCTGAACGAGGACCTTATCTACAGTGCCACATGCAGGCAGTCACACTCCAGCACAGCACCTGGCACAAGGGAACCCCACTGTACAGGAAAGGCAGGCACACGGCATTCCCAGCCCTACACTTCCCAAGCTCCAGCACTCTGGGGATCTCTGTGACCCTGCCTGCCTCAAAGTGACAAACTAAGTGGCAACCTCCTCTACTTGACACTGTCTCAGCAAGAAACCAAGTATTTCCCAACATCATGCTGAAAAACTAACTTTCCTCCCCCCTGAAACCACTCAACCTGGAACTGAAAGCTCAAAGCTAATCTCCATCTTATACCACAGACAAAACAGAAGCCAAGGCCAAGGAGCATGGTTTCCATGCAAACCAGCCTTCAGGAAGTCCAGAATGCGACACTTCCAGCCACAAATCTGCACACTCCCCTCCACCACATGAAACACAGAACATGCTGCTGAGACTCAGCAACTCACACTGACATCTGTCCACGCAGCAGAATGTTCTTGCCTTCTCCTGAAAATGAGGGGAAAGAGAATGACAAGTAACAAAAAAAGCACCATCAATAAAGAAAAAGGAAAGAAAAGGACTGCCGTCATTGCCACAGGGAAGCAGAGGCACAAACCACAACTCTGCATGTATGCCAGCCTTGCCAACGCTTGGATCTGAAGGCAAAGAAGCCCAGTACAGCAGGATGTGAGGAGCAAAGCCAAAATTTCCTGCTAAATATTGCTGCCAAACAAGATATTTCTTGTCAGTATTTGTAAAACAAATTGAGGCTGTGCTGTAAATATCCCTGCATCTGTGTGTTCGTTTCAGCATGAAGACTTGCAAATAAGCCTCCCAGCATACTCGCTGCAGGAGAATGGCTTGAGCCACTCTGGTAGGACTCAGCTGTCCCTACCCTTCAACTGGCCCTCTGTGATCTGTGGCAGACAGCACTACTGCAGCCTCTGGTACCGTCACTGCAGCGAGGTGGGCAGTGGTTTGCAGCCACCTGTATACAACTTTTTAAAAAGCAATAAGCAAAGGAAAAAACCCTTCATGAAAAAAAATTGTTTAAAAGTTACCTCAACACTACTAGATTGATTTCAGAATACTTCAAAAGCTTAACAAGAAAATCAACCACAAAACTTGGTTTAAGCTCAAACTATTTCTTTAGGGTTTCTTCTTGCATCTACCAAGACCTCCTTTACAACAAGCCAGTCTTCCAGCTCACCTTGCCCCACGAAGCCAGCTCACAAACTCTGTTATGGCATCTCTTAGCAGGAGTGACAGAAGGGATAGAAGTCCATCTCTGAAAAATGCCCAGGTTCTTCCCAAACAAGACATGAAAGACAGCTCTGCTGTACCCTCAAAGAGAGAATTACACCTATTGCCAGGTTACAACATCCTAGTCACTGCCTGCCACATTGCAAGGGGTAATCTGATTGCAGCATTACCGGTGTCAAAGAAAATTTTGGGAACCCACCAATCTATTCCCAGGTCTCCCAACCCCTTACAGCATGACTTTCACCACACTGCTTCACTGTCTGAGATTAACTCACCTTTCAGTATTTCCCCATCATGGTGAGAGGCACTGCAAGTACCAAGATTCCTACGGAAAGTATTAAAGCACTGCATGGGAGAGACTTGAAAATACATTTCTTGCAAGCAGCTTCCATAACAAAGTTTGGTCTAGATGTCAACATTCAAAAAATGAGAGTATATTAGAGTTTGATCAACTGAAGTTTATTTTACAGCAAAACCAAGTAGTACATTTCCCTGCCCATCACCATTACTTACAAGCTGAGGAGTGGAGACTGACCTGTTTGAACTAAGTGCCAATACTTCCCTGGATTTCCAACTGAAGTCCTAAACAACAAATCTTTCCTTCTCCAACCAAGAACTGAAATAAATCCTGAAGGGAGTTATTTTCTAGCTGTATTACAGCAGCATTTTGAAGGGCCAGTTGAACAGCCTCATCATACCGCATTTGTATATGCCACATAAACACACACAGAGTAAGCAGTAAGTCCCCCAACACAGAGGTAGCCTAAAACAAAAGACACAAAAAGGTAGCAACCAGTCCATAACCAGAAACTGAAGCCGACTAGAAACTGAAGCCAAGAGGCTGGCTCAGTATCCTATTTGCGAACCCTCATTGCTGACAACACAAAATTACCTATCAGTGCTTTTGTTAGAAATGGAGACTGGTTTTCATGGATTTCAGAGGTATGCCAGATCTCTTTACAACCTTCACCTTGTTAGAGTCCACACAATTTATGCACCGGCTTTTCAGCAGGTGACAAGTGGTACAGGCTTCACTTGTCTCTGAGGAACAGCCCTGCTTTCTGCCAGCAGATGACTTGGAACTCTGTCCCCACCAGTTGGGCAGAGATGAAAGTGTGCGTGCACTTGGATGAGCCCATCAGAAAGCGAACAGAAGGCAGGGGCAGAGGACTCCACAGGAAAGATACCTGCCTGGTGGCACGGGCGAAGCAGGGCAGGTTAACAGTAACAAATCCACATTAACTTGCATTTACCAATGACTTATTCTGGGTCACTGTGATGGATGAGGGTTAGTTTCAAAAGTGTAATTTTAAGGGAGCCACATGATGCGCAGAGCTGACTTACATTTGTGCACAGTGTACAGTCTGCTCATACCATGGCAATCCACCCAAACACACAGGTAGGCAGCAAGCTGCTCCTCTGCAGTGCAGGAAGGGGAACTTGCCACCTGCAGGCAAAGCTCTCAAAGGTGCAGAGGCACTATGACACACCAGCTAAAACCACAAGCAAACTGTTACCGAGTTAAACCACATCAGAGATTTTCACATCTGCAGACAGTACACACCTGTTCATTCCTCCCCAAACATACAACCACTTACAAAAACAAGTTTCTCTGCCTTCACATTAAAAATTGCCAGGAACTTATGCCAGCACAGAGGAAAGTCTTTAAAAGAAAGCACATTTTATTGAGAAAGACAAATGGGTGGATGCTTCAAAACCAAGCAAACAGCCTTACTGCTCACACAACATTTGCTGTCAGAGCAGAACTGCACTGCCCTCCAGCTGAGGCACAACACGTGAGATTCCTCCTCCCCTTGCTTGCGGAAAAAAAAATTGCACCTATGAAAGGCAATGTTAGCTGGAGTCTCAGCTTCAGGCTGAAAAACATGCTGTCAGAGAAGTAACAACAGCCATAAGGAAAAAAATTATTCCCCTCCATTCAATCAAAGGAAGAGAAGATGGTAAGATATAAAGCTCCCTACAGAAAAAACTGCACAGAATTATGTGGGTCCAGTTAAAGGCCAAAGTTTCAGAGGCATCAAAAAAGCTAAGACAGCAATAAAATGCAAAAGGGGAAAGGGAAAATAAGAAGGAAAAGAGCATGACACATACCCACAGTCTATCCAGCTTATAGTACCTCGTCCTTTCACCTCCTGGGCCACACTGGACAGTAATCTGAGTGAGCTTTCAGCAGCAGCGGCTGGAAGATAAATAAATTATAAAACTAAATGAACAGCATTACTACCCCACACAAAACAACACAATGTTGCATTTCTATACTCCAAAGCACTCGAAGAAAATTTTGTCTCATTTGAAG
Organism: Rhabdornis inornatus; assembly: GCA_013397075.1. Lineage (NCBI taxonomy): Eukaryota > Metazoa > Chordata > Aves > Passeriformes > Rhabdornithidae > Rhabdornis > Rhabdornis inornatus. Next base: position 910,109 of record VWZS01008949.1, on the reverse strand, counting down.
AAACCAATATAACAGGGACCAATAAAGTCTTCTGTAAACTAGAAGGAAAGCTGGCTGCAGCTGAAGCTGGGTGACTCCTTCCCTCTACCCCCTTAAACAATACACTGAAATTGGTATTTCCAGACACGCTCCCTGAGCTACATTTATGGAGCTATACTGTGTCCTCTCCTACAGCTTCCATTCCAACACTGCCTTTTTCCCTGTGGCTGGGTATGAACCAGTTTGTACCACAGCTTCCTAATTAGAGCAATTTCATTTAGGACTTTCATCAGCTGTAAGGGCAAGTCATTCAGAATCTCTGCCTCCCTAATTCTACCCCAGCCATACATAGAAAATAACAGACTTTATTCTCATAATAACCCTAGGAGATACCCAAACCAACAGGCATGAGCAGTACCCAGAAAAGGTCCTTCCAAGTACTGGCTGTATTATAAATACCCAACAGAGATTTTTATAATGCCATGCCACATGCGTAGATTTTGTAAAACACTACCATTCCAAAGGATTTTTATAAATGGTATTAAAAATAAACAGAAAGAGAAAAATACAGCAGTACAAGCATTCATTCCCCAAAAAACTCTATCAGAAGCTGTTTCCTTCCTCAATAAACAGAAAATAGAAACCCAGAGCCTCTTCCAGATCTCCACAATTACTTCAAGTATCTGAATGCAAGAATGGCAATGTTGGGACAGACAGAATGCATCTGTAGACCAATATCTTGTCTCCAGCATTTCAGGAAGTGAGGGCCTGTAGATGTCAGAGTAGACAAGTAAAGCCAGCATGTAGGGATAACTCATCAAATAATCTCTAAACCTTCACAGTATTTACCTCGACAATCTCCTGAGCCAGAAACAGCCTCTTTGTATTTGACGGCCTTTGCTCGGGCCTGATGCCATCCCACACCAACCCACACATATCAGCTCTCAAGAAACTCTCATACCCCCAATACTCAGAACATGCAATTGCCACCTCTCACCAACACAGGGGCTTAGACAGGTGGGGGAATTCTTTGCATGTACTTAGAGTGCAACAGTTTGACAAATACACTTTTAAAAATAAGCATTCAGGGACCCACTTGTCCCAGAAGACTCAGTCGCTGAGGACCCCTGGTAGGATACCCAGCTGGTAGGGGGAACTAAACATCTCCTACAAATTATGACACCTCCCAAAACCAATGAATTTTCTGATTGCAATAGAAAGTGACAACTAGTTCTGCTCAGCTGGGAAGTAAAGCCTTTGTTCCAGCAGTATGACCAGATGCCAGCCAACATCGAATCACAGCTGGGCAATGCATATCTGGGATTGAAATTGCACCTCCAAATTCCCACCTCTTTATCCCCCTCCCCTCTTTCTGGGCGACTGTTGAGCAAAAGATTTCTAATTGTGCAAGGATGACTGTTCCAGGCAGAAACATTAATTTCACAGTCAGCTCTGCATGCAATGCTTTAGACTGCTAAAACCAACCAATTGAATAACAAAAACAGAAAAAATGAAATCTCCATAACATGGCTTTTGAACAATGCCCAGAGGGCAACATTTATTAGATGACTGTCACAGCTGAAGTGTTCTGGTTGCGCCGCTAAAAATGAAAGCAACCACCACTTAAAATATTAAGCGTAAAAAGAGAATTTTCCTTTTAAGAAGCTGAATAATACAGATGTCTTTTTATCTAAAGTGTTCCTTTCAAAAATCAAAAAGCATTAGAAACTCTTTTATGATTTTCACTTTGAACCTTTTACTACAAAACCATTTTGCCAAGTTCAAGCGCTCAAGGTTCCCCACTATAGCAAAACACAAGCATTTTAACAAAAAAATAAGCCACGTATGTAATTTTAACTGTTTCAGAATAAGCATATCTTTAGGAAATAAAGTTAATTACTCCAGCACCTGCACATCTTTATCTGTAAAATTCTCTGATACTGGGGGGCAGGGGGAGGAGGATATTGGTCATCATATACTGCTCCAATTCGATACACTATGAACCCAGAGCAACTGTGCCATCACTGTGCTCGATTGACACAAGACCTTTGCAACAGGTCAGAAAAGGAGGACCCAACACCCAAACAAGGCATTATCTTGTCCTCTCTTACTACAGGAAGAAGGAAACAACAACAAAAACAATACAGCACTAAGGAAAATCATCTGAATGACACATTTTACTTCTTGCTGTCCAATGACTTCCACATTCAAAAAAGCATTCTGCACTTGTGTATGGAGTTTAAAGATAGTTTCTTCATTTTACATGGTGTTACACAAAACACCCTCCACAAAAAACAAGGCAAGAAAGGAGAAAAGGTACAGAAGGAGCAGAACAGAGCAAAGGAAGAGCAAACAGGTAAGTAAACAGCCAGAAAGGTGAGCCTGAATGACAGAGGGAGCAACAAAAAGCTTCAAGGGGACAGGTGGCATAATGTGAAATGAGTCATTTTCCATCTTACACAACAGCTCTTTTTTATTTTTATATTTTGTTAATTAAAGCTGAAAGACAACCACAGGACACTCAAAACTGTCAGAAGAAAAGATGGATTGATTTCAGTACTGTAACTATTTATTACACCTTTCAGTGTCACCAGGAAATCGAAACTCACAAACTACTGTGATAAACACACCACAAAGCTCTTATTATAGGGAGCCAGTTCTGGAGACAAAGCCAGAATAAAGTACATTTCTGCCAATGAGACAGAGCAATTAGAAGGCTGAATTAAGACGACTGCAGTCTTGAAACATCAGTAGCCTCTGAATTAAAACAAAGGACACCAGTTCCGAAGAAGCCCTTGCAGTCACATAGAAGCCCCTTGGTACACACCTTGCTGGGCACAAAGAGCAAAAGAAACAAAAACCAAAAAAACAAACCAAAAAACAAACAAACAAACAAAAAAAAAACCCACACAAAAAACCAAAAAAACACCCCACACTTACCAGATTTGGAATAGAGCACTAGTACGTTATTCCGTGTCCTGAGAAGCTTCTTAAAATCCTTGTGATCACTTATTTTTTCTATAAGTGGAGACACCTTCAATGAGTACACGAATGCTGGCAAGAATGCCTAGGGAAACAGAGAGCCAAAAACATCACTCATAAGTACAAAGACAACCTGCTTTTGCAAATCGCCGTGATGTTTTTTTATAATCTTGAGACATGCTGCCTTAAAATAGGCTATCACATTGATTTCATCAGCAAAACCAAAAGAAAAATGCCAGGTATGTGACTTATTGAAACTGGGCCAATACATTCCTAACAAATACCCTTAAATAGAAAGATGACCACAACATCAAGAAATACGGTTTTACTTAAGATGCCACCCCCTTCAGAAGTTTTCTCCCAAGTGAGATAATCAGATAACAATTCTTATGTAAATTTAATATACTTTACCACGAGAAGCAGCAAATTGCCACTTTGAGAGCACTCTTGTCCCTACATCTCTGAATATGCTGCAAACTCAATCCAGTACTTTGATACCCTACAGAAGACAGTGAGAGCCATGAAGTTAAAATAACCCACACTGACAGGGAGCAGATGCAGGAAACGAGAACAGAAAATGCAAGTAATCCAGCATCCGCATTACAGCACTAAGCACAACCCTCTCCCACCCACCCTTCCAAAGTGGAGCAGGGCTCATGTTTCCCAGTGCCCACACCGTGTCAAACACACACACTGCAGTGTCTTGTTCAGCTTCCACTGGCCTCATGGAAGACACAGCATTTAATCTCTCTGCATCTCAGTTCTGGATCTATGCAAACAAGTTATTTTCCACTGCGTCTTCTAGTTTATTTAAATCACAACAGCTCGAGAGCAGAGTTCGTCTGTCATAAAGTAAAACTCTATCAAATTATGACCTTAACCTCAGCTGGGGCCTTTACTGCTTATTCTTACTGCAGTATCTTCAACAATAATAATATAATAATAAACTTATCCATCAGGCTATGCTGCTTCCCTTCTGCACTGTATTGAACTCATGCTAATGGAATGATTAAGGGAAGCTTAGCTGGAGAAATTATCTGGTTTCCATTCACCTTACAGTAAAACCTTAACACTTAATTGCTTGGCTGAAAGCTTTAGCTCATTTGCCTAACACATACAAAAGGTTCAACATTTGCTTAATTACAGAGCTGATTTTGATCACGCCTTACTCCAACCAGGCTGGAAAATGTCTCCACCGTGGATGTGAAGAAATAAAAAACGCTGTTTTTGCATCCCATGCGTTACATCATGCAGCATTTAAAGGAGGGACTAAGCCAATGAAGTCATAACACACAGCCCTATGCACGCACTTCATTAGAATTCAGCTATTTCCAAGCATCACAGTCACTGAGGCTCAGAAACAAAAGCTGCACCTATGAAGCAGACTGTATAAATGCCAGAAACATGTGGAAAAGAGAAGGGCATGAGGGGAATCCTGGGACACACGAGGTAATGGAGAAAAGCTGAGCCGAGATGGAGATCATCCTCAAAATAACCAGAATGTTTGAGAACTCAGAAGTTAGCAGAAAATACACCTATAACATAAAATCTAAGAGTGAACAGTTCCCCCAGTCTGCAAGCAGAAATCCCACCACTGGGCCCCGCTGACCAGATTGTGAGAAGGAAGTGAGCACATTCGCAAGTCAGCCTCTACCTTCAGCGTAAATGTCCTTGATGCTTTAATTCGACCAAAAGACTCACATTCTTCTAAACCCAGATGTCCAGAGCTCAACCTTCCTACTCCAGGCTGATGTATGTGAATCATTTGTGTATTTTCTGAGACGAATACATGGTGTTGCCAATCAAAGAAGGCAAATATAGTTGGGCTAAATGGGGTGACACAGACGTGAAAAGCCCTGCCCAAAACCATCACAATCAGGGGCTTCACACGAGAAATTAATCCAACAGATCTCTTTAATGCTAAGTATTTAAAAAAAAAACAACTCTTCCCTTCACCTCAATTTTTGTAACTATTCAAGTGTCTTACAGTTTTATATATGCCTTGAGTTACAGAAGACAAAAAATAAGCTTAACTGAAACTAAGGCTGAACACAGGGAAAAAACGTGAAACTACATGTTGCTTGTTTGGTTTAAAAATCTGGATTCCATTAAGGATACTTTAGTCTGTGAACTCTCTATCAAAAAGAAACAATTGGACGACAAAACCCCACAAAAGCCACTTTCACCCCAGAACAACATGACACCAAATGATACTGTAAACTTCGTTTAAAGCGTTTACCAATAGCCCAGAAGAGAGGTGTTAGAATGAGATGATCTCTGAGCTCTCTTCCAATCCACAACATTTTATGGTTTTAAGTATAGGCATTCCATGTCTTTTCCAGCTAGAAAGGCTGTTTTGCCAGCCTCAGGAATTTTCTCTCTTTTCATTTTTGTCTTTCTTTCTTTATAATGGCAGAGCTGTAAACCTCTTGAAAATTGGATTCTGAAAACAATGACAGCTTTAACTACTTCCTTGTCAGTGTTGCCACTAACAGAAAACTCGCTGTGCTGGTGGAACAGCAGGCGCTCGGAGGGAGATGCACATCACATTGCATATATCCACTGCTTCTTTGCCCAATTCCTCTCCAGGTATCAAATCAATACATGTTACTCATGTTCCTGCAGTTTTACTACAGCAGATCTCTGTTCCTATGGTTTAGCCCAAAATCCACTGGGAAAGGTATTGTGCATACAAGCACACCAGTCAGCCCAGCTGAATAAATCATCATCTCCCTTTAATTAAGATTAATGTTGCAGCCTTTCCTGGTTATAAAACCCAAAAGGTCCAAGCCAAAGGCATGGAGTTGGACAGAAATGCCCTGCCTGCACATCTAAGGCAGCCGCAGCAACACTGGGAGGTTATTGGCTGAGCAGAGAAATTCACCAGCCCCAACTTGTGTTTGCACGTAATGGTATTTGCAAACTGATAAGAATTAAGTAGTTCTGCATTCTCCAGTTTTCTCCTGCTGAAATTAATCAAGACCCTGCCCAGGAATAAACGACAGGCTGGTTTATGTTTAAACCTCCAGAAGAACCTCTGCCTTCCCTACCAGCTCTGTTGAAGGCAAGGGATATCAAGGAGTCAATTCTACCAGACGCCAGTCCCAAACACGGGGCTGCTTTGCCCTGCTCTAGAGTCACAGAAGTGATGACTGCATCAGCAGCTACAGCCTCACCAGGGCTACAGCCATTAGTTCTGGCAACAACGTAAAATTAAGAGGATGGGGGAAAAAGAATTATATGGAAGCAGTTACACTCTTCCACAGAAAACCAAACTCATGTTCCTGCATAGCCCATAGGTAAAGCAGCAGCAAAGATGAAGCTAATTTGCATGTATTGTGCTATATGAATTTATTTGTAAGACATGACTCAGGTAGATTTACTCCAGACATTTCGCAGGAGAGCTCATCAGCCAGGCACTGCCCAATCAAGCACACTGCTTCTTGTTTAAATCCAGGGCACAAGAGGAGATGAGCACGTATTAAAAAAAGAAGAGGTCAAGAAAGGTGACAGTCCCTCCCGGGCAGGAAGCCTCTTTTCATATGCGTCAGGAAGTGCTACATTCACACATATGGAAATCTATAAATAAGAAACAAGCTAAACTCTCTTGTCACTTGAGCATCCTAAAGCCTTAAAATCTATTCATGACCACCACTCAGAAAAGTTAAGAAATGCTTGAAGTATTTTTCTCAAGAAGCTACTCATCTGCTAAGGTAAAAGGCATAATAGGACCACCACGTGCAACATCTCTGCCACCCTGGCCAGTTATGGCAATGAGAAACTGCAACAAAACTGAGGGAAGGTCTATTTTATTCCATGCTGTGTTTGCACAGTTGCCTGTCGTAACAGGTCCTCATTCGTGGCTGGCTCCGTGACACAACTGTCACCTGGGGTTCTCAGCTGCAGGAACCTTTGGTGAAGGCCTTCAAAAAAAGACAGACTACACATGGCAAACTATGAAATGCAAATCTCATAGCAATTCTAGTCTGCAGATTTTCCCCAGCTCAAGATCACAATCTGAATTTATTTTCACAGAATTTTTATGGCGTAGGTCACACATCAGTCATGTGACTGTAGTGTCTGAGATGCATGAAAGACTCTCAAGTAAAATATAAGTGAACCCAAATCCTCAAGACAGTTAATTCAAAACTGCTGAGACACAGCTATTCAAGTACAAGGTACAAAAGCCTCATGCATTCCAGCTGTCTCTGTTCTTCAAAGTATGTATTTAAATATATGATCTTGCAAGCTTGGTGGCAGAAGTCTGACCAGTCAAAAATGTTTAATTTTTTTTTTCCCCACTCTAGCAATTCCTTGCAGAGCTGCCAAACATATGCATGTGTTAAAGAGCAGTAAATGCTCCACAACCCCACTCCCTTAGAATTGGTACCCAAGGAAGATCTGAGCTTTCAGAAACCCAGAGGCAAAGAGTTACAGGGAAATAACTATTTGCTAATTATACTTCCAGGACTGACACTATTGAAAAATGTGGTCATCCCTCAGGCCGTGTTTTCTCAAAATCATCAAGGATCTGAGAAAGCAGAGTTTATTTCTCAAGTTTTTACTCTTCTCTGAATCTCATTTTAAAATGAAAAAAGGGAATATCTTTCAAACAGCCACAAGAAGGTCTTTTCACATTTTACATTTATTATTCAAATTAAATGTGATAAATGCTTAACTACTGCTCCCACAGAAGCCAGTTCAATTTATGAGTTGCTCCCCACAAAAGCTTCGTGACAGCATGGTCTTTTGCTAAATATAAGCAGCATATCTGGAGAATTACTTACATATTTATTTTACATCAAGGGCAATGAAAACACACAGCTTTAAAAACAAGAAAATAGATCTTCCTTATTTAATTTTGATTTCTATCAGAAGAGTAGTATTGTACACTGGACACAAAAATTATTCCCTATTTCTCCTATTTCCAGCTCAAGAGCCCAAAATATATACTTCCCTGGACACAAATAATGCATAAAAAGTATAAATGGATATGCAGCTGAAACAATGCTTAGGTGCCTGAATCCATATGTCAACACGTGTTTTTTATGCATGCACTTACACATGTATAATTAGGCAGCCAATTTGCACACTATTCATCAAGAATAGCTGGGGCTGTGACAACAGACTCTAGCATAACTGCTGCTTGGCAAGGACACAGCCTTACACTCGACCACAATTTCTCAACTCCACTTTTTCAGGAAGACATTGACTCAGATTTCTGCCTTAGCTTAGCCACCCACTGGTGTCATTCTCATTTTGGGACAACAGCACTCAACCCACTGTAAATATGATCAATCAGCAACACTGTGCATATGAAACAGATTGCGTCTGACAAGGCATTTTAAAGTAGTCTAGATGAAGAGGAAACCTGCCTCAAAATTCCAAGCAGTAATGGAGATGACTGAATTTCACTTCATTGTTAACTTCTTTAAGAGGGGAGTAGCTGACATTCTGAACAGGGGTCTCGTCTGACACATTAAAATGGGGGGGGGGGTGAGGGGTGGGGAACAGACAAGAAATCCCAACAAGACAGAATCTCACCTTTCCTTTTCCACTCAGCTCTCAAAATGAGCTCTGTGATGGACTGTGCACTTAACTTCAGAAGGCTGACTTGAAGGGACACCTCTGTACTGTGGTGACAGAGGTTTGTAAATCTGCAGGTCAGCTGGTGACACAGCCAGGTCCCGTGGTGCAGACACTGTGCAGGTACTAACAACACCAGATCTAAGTCATCTCCAGGCAAGCACAAGAGAGAAACTGACCCATTGCTTCCTTCCCCCCAGTCCCTTCTCACTGAAAAATACAAGATGTCCAAATCCAAAGCTCCCTTCTTTACAAGAATCACAGTTTGACTGCAGATGTTTTATCTTCCCTGTTCATCATACAAACCACTCTTGACCTTGTGCAATAATTGCTTGCTTTTCACTCAGGAGCCCTCCCTCTGCTGCTATTTACATTCAGGGTTGTGCTGCTTTGATCACTGAGCCATTTGTAACAAATGCCTTCCAAGATGAATAGTGATAAGTAGGACAGTCCCCTTTTTTCGTTTATGATTAATATCTAAAATAGCTGTAGAAATATTTTAATCAAATCAGATGGGAGGAGACAGGTTAGCTCTGTTACCCAAAGGTACATCAAGGAAGTCTGGTAAAAAAATTACTTTGTGGAGTGGGGAAGAGAAAGGGTAGTAGCTCTTGGTCTCAGACTTCAGGGGTCACAGCTGAACTGGCCTCTGCAGTAGTCTCTGCAATCCCACTGGAATCACAAAACCATCTTCTGCCAATTGCTCCTGCAGAGGTTCACAAAACGCAGCCTGCTGAGGACTCCCAGCACAAAGGCTGCTCAGAGATGCCTGTGACCAATCCAAAAAGCCACCTATGGTCTGAGTGGGCAGCAGTGACTGCCACACCTACAGCAGCATGGGATGGCCAGGTGAGGAATCCAGCAGACACACGGGAAAATCAACAACTTCTGCCCTGCAGGACCAACAGCATTTGAAAACTGTGGGTTTACCCGACAGATTTACACTTGCAGTCATGCCCACTGGACACATCCTGGGTTTTGTTCATTCCCACAAGCTCTGTGGAAGAGCACATTCTTACTGCATACATAATCCAGACCAGTTAACTCTCACCTCAAGCCGTTCCAGAAATTAAAAAACTGAAGCACTACTGAAATTTTGTTGGGAGGGGGTCATATCTGCAAAGAGGCAAGTGTCATATTTTCTTTTGTTTTCAAAGGAAGGCAAATTAAAATCCTGACACAGAGTGTCTTAGTACTCTTTAACTTAGTCTGAAGAATGCTACAAATAAGACATTCCACTTAACGTGGTGCTTGCTATGTTCACTTTCCAAATATAGAAGGTAGCAAAAAATACCATGGAGACGTCAAGATTTGACTAGACTCTACTGTTCATATTGTTCTTAAACAGTGGGGTTTAAGCTACAGGCATAATAGTCTATACTAAAGGATGCTCTTAAGGGCTCCGAGCAGCAAATTAATTGTATGGTTTATCACTGGGTTTCAAATGTTCTGTGAAGGAAAACCTGTGCAACTATTTACTAATTAACAACTGACTGTAATAGGGTCAATTACTAACGTTGACAAAGAACTTTCTCCTTATTATGAATGTGAAGATGTGAAGCTCTCTCTCTTCAAGCCAGGCACAGCACCATACATATATTAAACAAGCTGTCAATGAAATAATATTTCAGATATCACTTCTGAACGAGCACATTTGACTACGGAAGTTAAGGGCATGAGCAAAGCATATGCCACATAATACCCCACTAAAAACTGGGTTTTCTAGAAGTTTAAAGAAATACCACCTACTCAAGAAGCATGTAGGAGGTACTATAAAAAGAAGACAAAAACACTATTAATGGGATTTATAAGGAAGAGAGGGCAAAAAATGGCACCTGAAAATCTCTAGCACTTTACAGGGCACTTGTTATCTTCAAAGCATTGCACAAATGTTAACTAATTAATCCTCACATTTTTCTGCCAGGTGATAGGAGACAAAGTTTAATTTTAATAGCTAGAGCAAGATTCACACAGAAAGGAAGTGATCTGCAAGAGGCAAAAGGAAGGCAGCACCAGAACAAACCAGCACACAGCTGATCCTAGAGCAGCACAACCACACAGTCATGCTGTGCCATATCCAGGAAAAGTGAGGAGGGGGAGAGAAAGAGTCTATTTGCAGTCACCCAGCAAACAGGCTATATGACTCTAAACCCAAAGACAAGAGACAGGACATCATCAAGACAGCCACAATTTAAATTACCTTTGTTATCTGTGTTCTGCAAGCACGCAATTCACAGCACCCTCCACCAATGCTACCAGCCACTCACAGCTAGCACAGTGCCAAAACTAAAGACTTGCTTTGCTATAATAATTTTCTGCCATTCACAAGCTTGAAAAGGTGGCAAGAACAAGGTAAACAACAACTTACTTCCAAAGCGACCCTGCCTGGATCAAGAAATTTAAAGCAATGCTAGTTACTGCAATGCGATTTGCAACCAGAATCAGAGTTTTTCCATTCACAGACCTCCAGTCACAGCTCTGAAGAAATACCTCACTACCTCCATTTTACTGAAACAGTGGAATTCAAGGAACTCCATCACCAAAAGGAAAAAGAAATGGTCAACAACAGAACAAGCACCTCTTCTATCACCAATTATTCAGGACACCATGAACTCATCCCTGGGCAGAAACATCAGTTCTGATGACCACATCAACATCCCAGGGTCTCTGAGGTAAACAGGTGCTGTGGCATCAAAATCAATGGATTAAAAACATCCCTCCATAAGGCATGGAGTGGAGTAACAAAGCCAAGGTTTGATTTGGGAAGGGCATCTGACGACACACAGCATAGCCCACATAAGAGTTTTACAAATCCTTATTTTGAAGAGGGAATGCACAAAGTATGAATACAGTGCAGGGACAACAAGTAAGGAATTTGTCTCTGCAATACCCTTCCCCTGACTGCCAGGAAACACTGTTCAAAAAGGCTCCTGTAGTACAAACAATAACTGGATGGGAAGAGGCACCCCTCAATCCAAACCAAATGCCACAATAGGAAACAGCACCTAAGCATGGCTGTGGTGAAGCAGTGCTCACACTGCCTGCAGGCTCACCAGAGGCAAGCCACTGCTGCCACGCTGCAGGGCTACCTGCAACACAGAGACAATCATGCCCAAGCCCTCCCTGCAGGCCTGGATTCACAAGTCAGTGCCAGTGCTCACTAGTGCATTCCCATGACCCTGCTGGAAAGGATTAAGGAAGTACCCGAGGAGCTGGAAACCTGAAATGTTCCTTTCAAGCCCTTCTTTGAAGGCACCGGCTTTGAGTGGCACCAGGTCACAAAGTCTGCTTCCCAATGGTGCTCATTTAGCTGGACTCTTGACTCAGTTTCTCTGTCATTAAGCCAACACTCGGAAGACAAACTGATCTTTGCCACGCTGGTATGAGATAATATTCATCAGTGTTTGCAAAGCAAACAGACCCAGATGCATAATCCTGTTGGAAGCAGTGGCTGCCTTCTGCTAGGGAAAGCACAGCACCGGATGCATCAGAGGAAATGCTAATTCACCTTGTTGTGAAACTCCTTTCCAGTGCTTCGAACAGTAAATTCAGTCCTGTGAGCATGAAACACAGTCAACCACTTGATAAACCAAAGAGGGAACCCACAACTTCCTCACGGCTCTCCAACTCATTCAAGAAATAAAACTTTACAGCAGACAGAGATCACTCCATCATCTTCCTCACGTGAGTGTCACACACCCACAGTGATGCTGAAGGTAACAAATTAATAGCTTACATTAGCAGATACCGAAATGTTTTCTTCATCCAGCTTTGTAGGTTCCCTTTTACATACGTAGGAAGTCTTACAGAGTAAGGATTTCAATTCTCAAAAGCCACCTTCAATTTTGGGTCAAAAAATGAGCCCTATTTTTCAGACGTGCTATGCATGCACAACTTTAGCTGCTGTTCCAGGTGCACTGCAAGTAGTCAGCACGTCCAGAAAAACTAACAAACAAACAAACAAACCAAAAACCAGAAAAACAAAACCACATTTGGGTACATGAAAAAGGACTAGCTGGAACGAAAAAATGTTCCTCATTGACCTACCAAGCAGCTGGTATTACCTTTAGTTTGACTTTACACACTGAGAACCACCTGATTTAACACCCTCACATCGACTCAAAAAAAAAAATTTAAAAAAATTAAAAGCAGGTTTTGCTATGTCACAGCTGTAGGCTAGTTTTTCAATCCTGGAGTACAGCAACTTACATATTTCAAGATGAAAAATCACACCTTCAAGTGCAAGATAATGCAAATTGGAAGAAATAATTTAAACTACTTGTACACAGCAAAGGGGAAAGAATTAGCTGAATCAACAGCTCAATGAAGACATCTGCTCAGCATGAAGCATCACAGAGCAAATAAACTGCTGTGCCAAATTAAGAAAGGTAAGAAAGAATAATGTGGATAAATTAAAATGGCTTTGTATAATTTCACTGACAAGAGCAGGCCTCTGCTCATCTCGAAGACACCAGCTCTGCAATACAAGAGGTCAAAGAGGGCAACCAGAACAATTAGGAACAACAGATTTTGCTTTCAATCTACAAAGAAAAACCACACGAAAATACTCAGATTAACATAAATGAATGTTACAGTAAGATAAGGTCTGACAGTCACAGTGGATAGAGTAGGAAATACCAGAAATAACTCCATGTGTTTAGCTATTTTGAAGGAAGGGAAAAGTCAGTCCACGTGTAACGCCACTTGGTCCACAGTATATGCTCAATCTGAGGAATGCACTGCCACAAGCATCACTGAGAAAACTACTGCATATATTAAAGATGAGCCACAGAGGAAAAAAATCCACACTAAGACCTTTCCAGCATTTAGGGAAGAGTTCAGCCTGACTTCAGTTTCACTTGAAATCTATAAAGTGCAGATAGCAAAGGTCTGTGATTCTACACCAAGCTTAAAACAAAGTAAAATTTGTTCAGGAATGCACAGCATTTCTTCTCCCTCCTGAATGAGCTGGGAGCCATGGCCCTGCCAGGGGCAAAAGGCTATATCAGACAGGGCCGAATCTTTCTGTCCCACAAAGGCAATTCTAATATTAGTACAGAATAAGCATAGGGCAATTAGCAATTCCACACTTGATTTGTATGAACTAGATGAGTACTCCACGGTCATACATTTCCAAATACATTTCAGATCACTCATGCATAAAAAATTAACGTAATTTTTCATTAATTATTAGCTTCATTTGTCGGAGCAGAAGGATGAACTGTAGTTCATGACAATAAAGTGAATAAATTAGTGTTTTTAAAGCGTGCCTTCGTCAATCTTTTGAGCTATTTATNCGGGAGACAGAGAGCAAGAGAAAGGGGAAGCAGAACAGCAGCACACGGGCTGACCGCCGGGAAAACACCCGGGAGCAGCGCTGCCGGAGCCCGGCCATGCCGGGCTGTGCCACGCCGAGCCGAGCCGAGCCGAGCCCGCCCGCGG